>VXBT01000852.1:564715-743259 GCA_013400235.1 Oriolus oriolus | reverse complement strand
GCCCGCAGGCGGCCCCACGGGTGCTCCGCGCCTCGGCGGGGACAGTTCCCGGTACGAACGTGGGGCCGCTGTGTAGCCACAGGTGCGCGTCAGAGAGGACACAGCCCCCCGCCCTAACTAATTGTATCAGCCCGTCTCTGTAGCGTGGAACTGTGCTAACTTGTTAATGTACGTATTAGTTCACATTATACACTGCGATGTCACGAGGTAGTGATATTTTACTGGAGACTTGGGGACTGTTCATGTTGAAGTCAAACGAAAGGACAGCCCGGCCCTGGAAGTAAGGACTTTGCTTCTTGTAAAGTTAGAGCTGCCTGTGGAGGATAAAGTATTTTGGTCAGCCAAGATAACACCAGCATCCTAGCTCCTCTGACACGTCTTTGAAAACCCTCCCCAGTATCATCTGGCAGTACAGATAAGTAACTCTAGCAAGGTTGACTCCAGGGACGTCTGGATCAATAGACAAGCAGCAAGAATGCTGCAAAAATAGACCTGCTTTGGAAAGTTTTACTGTGATTAGTAACCAGTGGTGTGGCTGTTAGTGCCCAGTTAAATCATGCTGGACCTGAGCATTTGAAGGGTGTGAGAAGCCTGTGTGAAACATCAGTTGTGGTGCCCAAATTTGGCTGCAACACCTCATGCTTATGAATAACTCTTTAAAGTCTATACTTTGCCTCCTAGCCTCTCTCCTGGGTAGTCACACAATCCTGCTGATTTTCACGACACGTCCTTTGTTTCATGTGTGAAGGAATGGATCTGCACAAGCTGAGAGGCAGTGCAGGGGACAGGGGTCCTGCTCGTCTCAGTGGGAACACACGAGGCCCCGCATTTGTTTTGCAATGGGGACACGCTGTGAAGAACTATCAAGTGGCCAGCTGGGCTTTGGTCCTAAGCCACAACACTAACCCATGGCTGAGGCATGAGCAGGGAGCAGTGGTTGGTGGGATTTTCTGAAGCAGGAGCACAGGTGGAGAGCAGGATCAATGACAGGAGGCAAGCTCTGCGGGAACAGGGACAGGGTGATGGCAACCAATTTGCAGCTCAGTGAGTGATAAATACATTCCCAGATGGGATATGCAGGACATGGATGCATGACTACTCCTCATTTCTTTGCCAAGTAGGGAAGAGAGGCTGTGACCCTTGTCTCCTGTGAGCAGTACTGTGCTTCCAGTGTCCCTGCCTTGTCTGCTGGCAAGGGAGAGACTTGCTCCGCCAAGCTCCTTGCGGTGTCCTCTCCTCGGCAGCAGGCTGCACTACTCCTCTCTGACCTCTCCTGTCTTTTCACAGCCCGGAGCAGAGCCAGATCTGGCTGCTGCTGGGGGAGCAGGTCGGAGAGGAGCACTGGCAGAAGTGGAGTGTGCCAGCAGCCAAGCAACCAGACCTGCTGGCAGCAGGACGGAAGAGCTGCATGTGGGAAGATAAGGGAGGAAGCAATGATCTGTCTGGAGAAGTGGAGTTTCAGTGTGGCTCCAAGCATAGATGCACTGGCAGGTCAGGTGCATGATTCCTGCCATTTAAACATCACTGTTCTCTTTTTTTTTAGGCAAACTGTCCTTCTGAATTAGGTTAAAGCAATTACATGGTTGTTTTAAAACACCCTAAATGTAGACTCCTCTCAGAAGTGTGTAAGTGTCAGTCCTACCTGCCATTCCTGTAGCAGCAGGGTGGCTCCTTTGTCATAAACTAAGTCAAGCCAGGGCCTGACAGAGATGAAAACTAGCTCAAAAAGCCGCTATCTGGAGCAGTTTCCTAATAGACCTGGACACCTCTGTTGGTACCATCCTATTTTTTGATCAGCTCACAGCCAACATGGGACAGGCTCAGGTGTTTGCCACCGACAAGCAAGCTGGCTCTGGAAGTGGATCTTTCTGACAACCTCACGCTCTTGCTGTTTCCACCCCACTTTGGTGGCTCATGAATGGATCAGACAAGCCCTGGTGCTCATGCAAGGAAGGAACACATTTATGAGGGCGAAGGGAGAGTGTAACTGCACCAGTCATGACTGACATCAACTTAAGAGACAGGAACTTGGCTCCATCCATGAGCATCACCTGGAGTTCATCAGCAGAAGGTCACTTGGGCTGTCACAGGGCTGCCTGTGCATCACTTTGCTCCTCTGTGTGAAATGGCAACTTTCATATGGAGGACAGAAGTAATGCTGCTGCTCAGGGAAGAGAGGTTTTAGACACACATCAAAAACATTAAATGCAGGGGTATTATTTCACAAAGTTCTTAGCACAAATGTTGTTTTAAGCTTTCAGCACCTAGTCAATAAATAATGGTATGTGAAGGTCCTACCAAAATACAAGTTTGTGTGTGTGTGGTTATGGAGAAAATCTTGAAGGCAGGTTGACTCCAAAAATATAAAGTGCAGAAATACATTTTAAAACTCTCTCTTGAAGTTTAATCCTTGAGAAATCAAAGCTTTCCTAAAAGCTTGAACAATGCATACTCAGATGAAAGAGGTCTACCTGAGAATAGAAACCACAAGGTCTTTCTTGGTTTTAGCATCAGAGGTTCATTTGTTGTTCTTCTCTCATTGTGTAGTTTCAGCAAAAAGCTCAAATACTTGAATCCAGCCACTCTTCTTTTCATCACTGAGCTCTGAGTGCTGACCTTCTACAAAATATTCCCTTCCTTAGAAAGGTGATAAGCCCCAATTTGTGGGCATGCTAGGAGTGGTCCTGATAAAGAACAGTTCACTAATTTAACTCAGTGTTTTCCTTTTGTATTTTAACAAACAATTGAATTTCTCGTGCTTCCTCCCCACCCCCCTGCCCTGCAATTTCTTATGAATGTAAGTCTGGCTGCTAAAAACACAACAGAGGGTTTCTAAAGATAGAGAATAAGAGAACAATGACAGAGAATGATCTCAGGAAATCTCAGGGACAATGAGAAATCTTATCAGGATTAGCATGAGAATCAGTGAGAATTAAGATAGTCCCTTAAACAGTCTCTCACTTCTCCATTTTAACAAGTGTATTATAAATCAATTCTTCCCCCAGGAATAGGCTGCAAAGATATGTGTGTGAGCAAAGCCTGTTGAGAAGAAGAGCAAATTGAAATTGTAGTGTAATGCATGAAACTCCAGTCCAGCTGGAGGATGGGCCTTTTTGAGGTGATTGCTGGGAAATACAGCTTCTGCAAAGTTTCACATCTTTCTCAAAACATGCTCGCTCTTTGAGTCAGGCAGCAAATAACCTCCCGTCCTTGCTCTCCTAAAGCAAGATGGATGGTGTTAGAGGAACATCCATCAGGCTGGATCCAGCTGAGCACAAACTGCTGCCATGAAATGCAAGGAGTAGCTGGAACAGCAGCTCTGAATGTGAGCATGCAATTTCTACTGCGAACAGTGAGCTTTGTGCCCTGATAACCAAAATCAGACATCAGTCTTATGGTATCTACTTTTTATGTTGGTGCCACAGAGCTACAGCTCCCTTAGTTTCTCCAGGAAAAGTCTATAAACTGTTAAAATTCCTCTCTCTTTTACAAATTTGTCTGTAGTAAGAGCACAGTGCTAAACCTCTAGAATGAAAAAGTTTAACACCAATGAAATTTCATTGCTTCAGTGCTACCTTTGCTGCTTACGAATTACCTCTTGCCTGGGATATTGCTGGTAGTGAAACCTCTCCTTTGCAGCAGTTATTTAATGTTTCTCTCTCTTATGGCCATTTTAAGTTCAAACACCTTCCCTACCCCATTCATCTTCTGCCTCCACCCACTGTCAGGGCTTCTGTTTATCCTGTGGTTAGTTAAATGTCTGCCCCAAATCCTGTGCAAAATTAAATTCCAGGCAGGAAAAACGCCACTAGGATTCCCTAGGATTCTCCAAGGGCTGTTAATACAAGTCAGACCTTCCTCCTATAAAATGAGTAAATGAATAAGAATGCTCTTTTTGACTCTGTGCTCTGGACTGGGTATAAGCCACTTGCCAAAATCTACAGGACAGAGCAAAGGAAGTTTTTTCCCCTTTCTTTCCTCCTACACTCCTGACTAATGCTTCGAAAATCGGAGTGATGTTGTTCCGTGCACTTGAAAACAGAGATGTTTTGTGTAGAAACTTTCACAAGGTCATTTTAAAAGTGGCTGCAGAAGAGAAGCACGGTGTGTCCTTCCCACAGAAGATGCGTGTGCCTCCGATCCTGAGTCTGCAGCAGTCAGAGCTTTGGTCCAGGCCCAGTTTATTGCCTTGCACATTTATATGTGAAAGCTCTGCCACAGCCCTGAGGAACATGGAATTAAAAGGTTTTAGCTCCCTGCGTGACTTCTCAGTGATGGCTTTTGGGCAAGCCTGGTTTCAGTTCTGTTTCTTAAAACTGCAGCTCAAAATCCTGGAAGTATTTCTTTATGCACCAAGTGACAGAGCTCTGTGGAGCCTGCACACAGCTCTGCCAGGTAGGTACAGCCCTTACTCCTTCCCATGCCTTAAATCCCACTGAAAACTCTGAACGAATCTCTTTGTGTTGTCTTTTAAATGTTAGCAACAGAGAAGTAAATTGGCTGTATTGGTCTATTACCCACTTACCGCTGCTGAGACATACGTGTCTGAACAGCTGTCAAGGCAAAAGCTCAGCTGTGTGAATCATTAAAACTGCTTCTCGGCTCGCCACTGGTAAGTTTGAAGATAACAACTAAAAAATATATGTTCATGCAGTCTCCCATTAGCTCTCCTCAAGCTTGTGGGCCATTTAGGCAGCTTAACACAAGATTGATCTTGCTGTTCAGCAGCCCAGCACGAGGCACGGGCAGAAGCTGTCTTTTCCCTCCAGCTACAGAGGGAATCGAACACCACAGCCTTGCCGCGTGCTCCAAATTTGATGAAAGAGACAGTTGATAATTATTGGCCTGGAGAGGGGATTATAGCTCAAGGTTTACCTCTGACTCACACTCCTGTACGTTTGCACTCACACATACCTGTACCTGTGCACACACATTCGCTGCAGGAAGGAGAAGAAGAATGAGATGGCCCTCCAGGAGAAGATGCTCTGCAGCTCTCTGCTACCACTGGGCCTTAACTTTATTTATTTAACCCTAATCCTTGTGGTATCTACAAATACAACCATTGCCTCCAGAAGCTGTGTCTCTCTCCTGGAGTGGAATAACAGTGCTTTTACAGTCTGCCTTTTACTAAATTGTCCAATCATTCTGAACAAGCAAAATTCTACCTGCTTTTTAAAATAAGGGCTGGAAATGTTATTGAAGAGATATTAGTATAAAAATTGAAAATGTATTGCCAATGTAAAAAAGAAGACATTCAATTTTACAGGAATTAATTAGTGATGGCTCACATGCCATTCACATACTGTTGCACAAAGATTTTTGTGATGTCAGTTCATCATCTGTATTTCCCCTATATCTGTACTGTAATCCCAGGCAGATGTCCAGCTTTGCTTAAAAATTACCCTGGGTTTCTATTAAAAATCCTGGTTTTTGTATGTTTTAAGAATTACCTTAGTGTTATTCTGGCTTCAGCTCTCTGCCTTTTTTTGTATGCAATAAATTTTACTTACATTTTTACACTTCTAAGCTCAAGGATGAATAGCTTTCATTAAAAAAAAGTAATTTGGTAGAGGGATTAATCTATAATTGTCAGAATTTGACAAAACACCGCAGCTGGAGTAGTAATGATGGCTTTAAGAAATGATATAAGCCTTTTTATTACATGTTTTTAATGGGCTTACACAGAACAGTACAAATGCCAAAGTATTTATATAGGGGATAGCAATGGCTGTGGAACAATCGAGTGGATGTCACTGAGAGAGACCTTCCTTCATCTGCAAGCACGCGGGAAAAAGGCATCTCCAAGGGCGTGCAAACCAAAGCACTGGGGCTGATATGGAGAAGAGCAGGAGCAAAATGTTTTGGGTAGAAGATTAACAAACAAATTAAGACCCATAATTAATGTACTCTGCACTTTTTCTATGGTCTGTCTTTCAATGTTGTTTGATATACTGGTGTGTCTGTGCAATTTATGCATCATTAAAGGTGATAAGAAACAATAAAAGATGGGCGTGGCTGACAGCATCCTTCAGACCTGATGGGTGAAAAGCAGCCTTCCCAGGATAGAAGGCTGTCAAAAATATTCTGGACCAGTGTGCAGGCCAATTTCATAATATGCATCCACCTTTAATAAAGGTCTCGTCCACATGTCTGAAAAGCATCTCATTTTTTCGGGACACTAAATTCAGTCTTTATCTGTAACAAAAATGTTGGTTTTTTGAACTATTACCATGTGGTCAGCCAATCCTCTCCACCATCTGGCTGCATTTGAAAGTCTTAGATACAATCCTAACAAGGAGGAGAGAAATGGTCTGCCCTCAGCAGAAAAGAGACCACAGCTCCCCTGCAGCTGAGCAGCCTGTCTAGGAGCAGACGGTGAGGATAAAACTCAGTGTTCTTCCCGCAGGCTCTTTTCCAAGCAGTTTGCCCTCAATGTCATGTGGAGCAGCATCAATGATGCAGAGACACCGGTATTGATCCAAAGTGGAATAACCTCCTTAGCCAAGAGTTTGTATGTAGGTTAGGTGCTACCACAGGGCTGTTGGCATGTGCCTCCCTGCAGCATGTCTGCCTCCATCCTCAGCTATGGATGTGGGAAGCAAAGGCCGGTCAGATGTCTCGAAGGTGTGCTGGGAAGGACAGAGTGGGTTTGTGGCAACGCAGGCGCCTCTACCGGCATCGCTTCCTGTGAGGATCACTCAGCCGGACTAACGCTTGTGGCTGTGCCCCAGCTCCCGGCTTGCTCACAGGCTCCTGGTTAGGAGGAGATCCCTTCGCCAGAATGCACTGAATTTCCTCGGGAGCAAGGTCGTTTCTCTGTACTCTGTCAGGAGATAAAGTGCATGTTTCTGCAAGCAAAAAGGCTCTTTTGCAGGGCTTGCTTTGTGCCTGCTACTCTCCTGTTGGCAAGGCTGGAGGCAGAGCCAGCAGCTACAGAGGAAAGCCTGCTCTGCCATCTCCCCACGGTCCAGTCAGCACCGAGTGAGGAGTTGTGTCTCAGAGGACGCTTACCTCCCCTGCAAGGCAAAGGTGAAGCTGTGGCTTCTCCTGAATTGTAGCTGGGTCAATGCCAGAAGCCAGGCAAAGAAAGGAACATTGTAGCTGGAGCCCAGGGCACCAACACCTGCAGGAGGACACCCCAACACTGGGACATGCAGAGCAGCAGCTAAAAGAGGCAAATTTTCCCCTTAACTTCTCACTCCTCCCTCAGGCTTAACGCGAAGGAAAGAAGATGATCACTGATGTATAGTGACGGGAGCCTTTAGGAATCCAGGGCTTTTTACTCAATCTTTGTGCTGAAGTGCTCAGTCTTACACTACAAAGACAAACAGCAACAAGATTGCTCTCAGCAACCCAGACAAGAACATTTTAGTGCATAATTATGGATGAGATGCAAAAGGACGAAAAAGAGGGAAAACATCTGTTCTCATAGAGTTTATTGCCGTTCACTTAAGAGGCCCATTAAATGCCAGAAAAAGCTATTTATCCTTCTGTTTGAGGCAATTATCCTGCTGAAAATCTCTGTGTCAATTCGTCCTGTGACTATTCCTGGAGTGCTGACACTGTGCAGATACACTCACCACAGAGAAAAAGGGTGCCCACCCAGGCTTACGGAGGGATTTTCAGAAGCAGGGTAGCCAGTGCTGCTCAGGGTCTTTAGCTCTGTAGAGATGTGGGTTGTTTTTGGAGTCTATCCCTGGAGTTCAGCTGCCTCAGCTCCTTTATTTCAAAAATATCCTTTGAGCTTTTTCATTGGAAGTACACCTAAAAGTGGGATTGCTCTTCTTGTAGCCACAGCAGTATGGGATGTGAGAAGCCCAAATCCAGTTCTTTGAATGCTCAAAGCAGACCAGCTGTCCCACCGACCAAGAAATCATTTGACTCACCAGGCTGCAAGGTCTGTGCAGAGGAAAGGCTTCATCTCCTTGAAGCCCAACCATGCACTTGTTTGGCAAGAAGGAAAGCAAGTGTGAGTGTGTAGGTTCATCCCTCCCCCTTCTCCTCTGGCCTGCTCAGGTCTTCCCTACAAAAGCTTGGTGGTGAAGCATCTCTTGATCATACTGGGAACTCTTGGAAAGCTAAGGTGGGGGGCAGTACTGACCGTACCAGGAACTCCTGCTGCCTCACCTAGGTGGGAGGTGACAGTGGGAATAATCAGTCATCCCCTGACAGCCTTGGAATGTTCCTTATCTCAGATGTAGCTCAAGTGGAACAGTACCATCATCACCGGAATTTGAAAAATTCCAGTAACAACTAACCCAGACTGCAGCCAAGATGAAAATATATCAATGGCTTAAGCCAACCATCTCATGGCTCTATAAACAGTGGTCCTAAGACAGACCCTTTGAGCTCTCCTGGACTGTAGTGGGCTGCGTAGTATTTCCCTCTGTGTGGGACGCCTCTCAGAGTGCCCAAACTCCCAAGTTTGAGAAATTCGGAGAAGTGTCACCTGGCAACAGAACCTGGGCTGATATCCCACTACTTGAGGCTCAACACTCCACCTCACCCCCATTAAGAAATGCCAAAAAGGCATTAGACATGAGTGTTTCTCAAGGGGAATGTTTTAACACATACAGCTTTGTACTTACACTTTACATATCCGTGCCTGTGTGTGTATTACCTTTGTACATTTGCATACACGTATCTGTGTGTGTGTCTTGACTTGGACACCCAATGGTAAATATAGTATACGTGTTATTATTATCTTGACTCCATAACTGTTATCACTGTTTAGAGTTGATCCTTGGTTAATCTAATATTTAAGTGCTGCTAGATGCTTTAGACATAAACAGTTGATCACGTCTGAGCCTAAGATCAGATCCAGCCGTGTGTGGGAAACTCTCTGAGAAGCAGTTTGGAAAGCAAGGGAGTCCACTCTGAATCTCAAGACCCACCAGAGAGTGTCCTTTAACCTTTCCTTCCTTACCCCTTTTTACATTCCTAATCTCCATCTAAATCACTCTAAATTGATGCTAATCAGGTTTTCCTCTATATGTATTATCCATGCAGTATTAGAGTAAGCCTTGTCATCGAGCTTTGCCTCACTTTTGCAAATGTATATTAAAGTTTATTTTCACTAAAATATTTGATGGTGATTCTTTAAGCAACCTAAACCATTCATTTGTGTGACAGTGAGGGTCCCTCCATGGCTCTAGTGTGTTCCCTGAGGGACGGGTTGTTTTTCAGATCTTCACTTTAGCCAAAATGCTGACTGAAAGTTCAAACGCAGGTGCTTCTGAAACACCGACAGCTGGCTCAGTTGCTTAATTCTCTGATGACACAGAAAGGAAACAAACCTCCCCTTCTCTGTTTGGCTCACAAATCGAAGGAAAGGCTTAGATTTCAGCTGGTTGACCAGGACTTTGGAGACTTTGATTGTTTGCTCTGTGATCCTCCAAATTTATTGTACTTTTTTAAAGTGTTCTCCATAAATAACTGATCCACGATCGTTCTTTAAAGCTCTGTTGAAGCACCCACGTCCCCCAAGCCTTGTAGGTATGTGGGAGCCCGACAGGCACCCAGATTTCCACTGAATTAAGCATCACTCCATTTGCTCTTTGAGATGGAGTTTGCGGGTTTTTTCAGCAACTGCTCGATCCAACATCTCCCTCTGGTGGAAACTAGGGAATAGAGCAGGATAAACTAGAGCCGCGGACAACGTAACAATAGTCACTTGATTGCGGTGAAGAAAATGAAAATCTCGGTCCAGGCCATGATGTTATCTCTAATTGCTACATTTATTCCTAATGAATTTGCAGTTTATCTCAAATAGTCCTCGACTGCAAGAGAATGGTAATGAATAGTGAATGCCAATTTTCCTGTGTTTTCCACAAATTTGTTTTAAACGGAGGCAAAAGCCTATATGGAGACAATATGACTTTATGATACTGTTTCTGTGAAGGAAATCAACAAAATTCCCTGTTGCAGAAAGCTATTATTTTGTGTTCAAGCTCTAAAATCCATCATACATCCCATCTGCTGTCTGGAATCGCAAGGATTGATAAAAATGTCTCATAATATAATCGTTCTCTTTCTACACCACAATTACACCTTTGAAGTTCCATGTGAGTGTGACAGATTGGTTGCCATCTGCCAGGGGTGCATCTTCAGTGTAGATCAGAAAGTGTGGATAAGAAGGAAATACTCGAGCACAGCTTGGATAACTTATATCCAGACACACATGGGCTTAAGGAACAGCACAGGGATAAAATGCTTTGCACAGGTGACAGCTCAGTCTTTCTCTAAGGACACCTTTTATCAGCACGGGGAGGTCAGGGAGGTTTAATGCACCTTCCACTGTTAATCCTCTCCCATGTGTGAGTGTTTCTCTGATACCTGTTCTGCGATTCCAGATGAAAACTTCAGAGCTGACGTGGCAGCACAGACAGATTTAAGATCAAAATGGAGTTTTGAAAATTCCTCAGCTGGCAGCTCAGCTTCAGCTGGAGCTGGAGAGGTAACAGAGGCCACATCTTTGCTTCAGCTCCTGGCAAGAGTCTTGGGTGAGGAGCAGAAACTCAGGGATGGCTGATAAGATATTGCTGGAGACTGACACCTGGGGCTGGGCAGCTGAAACAAGACAAGACTCACCTCAACAAACTTCAACTGCCTGGAAGCAGTCAGTGTCAGTGAGCTGGCCTTAAGGCACTGAAACACTGTGACTCCCCTTTGTAGGCAGGTGTATAGTTGGCACTGGGCAGCATCACTGTGTATCTAGGATATATTTTAGATTATTTAAATTTTCCATGCCTAAGGAAGCATAATGGAGGGATGTTTGGTCATTCCCAAAATATTAGGACATATGCTTGGCAAATGGAAAGCTTCTGGGACAAAAAGATGACGTTTCTGAACGGAATGCTCAATCTTTGTGTGGCATGACTTTAGCCAGGGAGAAACACTCTGTGAGAAGGAGTAAGATTTAAAAAGGAATTTCAAGCTAGAGACTGTGGGAATGAGGAGGAAGAGAGGAGCAGGGGATCATGATAGCATTTCATTAAAGGTGCAATTTTGACCTCTTTATAACCACAAGTAAGGAGGAAACAGCAAGGTATAATCTGGGCAAATAAAGCCCCTTTTAATGGGGCACAGGAGGTGGAGCAATCAGGCTGAATATATGTTTGCTTCTATTTGCTATAAATGGGAAAATAAGATACGGCTTTGAAATCCTCAATTTTATATAAGGGTATTGAAGTATCAGACATATTCCAGAAGGAAGATAATTACTGGGTCATTGTAATAGCATGACAAAAATTACATGGGAAAGAACCAAAATAGGTCTCCTCCAAATTAGGAAAAGGACATGAACTCTGTCAGATTAAAAGCAGAAACAGAAAGGAAGACTAAAAAAGCATTTTGAGGAAAAAACTTGCTGCTAGACAAAAAGCCTCCTCTATCCTAGCAGAAGCAGGGAGCCTGCTGGAGGGTTCTGCAGGTGACCAGGGTGTGCAGTCAGCAGATGATCAGGGTGGCAAAGGAGTTTGAGAGAAAACACATCCTAACACAACAGCTAAACAGATTACTTGGGTCTAGGTTCAGCGCAGAAAAGCTGAGTGAAATTCCCATGGCAGAATCATTTGTTAAAGGGATAATGCAGGGAAGCTGCCTCAGACTGAAAGGTCATTAGATGAGGCTTTAGAACAAATAGATGCAAGGGATAGTTACAAATTCATGAAAAGCAGATGTTACTCACTTGCAGGTTTTTAAGGAATGCTAATGGGAATTGCTGCACCATAAGAGCCAGCATATAAGCTTTTACTTAAAACGGCCAAAGAAAAAAGAGGATGGCATGTGATACTGCCTTCTTTTAAGTGCTGTAAGGGATCTAGAGAAATGCAAGCCACTAAATCTGACACCTGTGGCAGGCAAACAGCAAAAGCCATAGTAATAGAATAGTTGCAAGGAGAGACACAGACTAAGAGGGGAGAATTGGCAGAGCTTTGCAGTGAGAACTTACGAAGCTGTGCTCCACCACCCTCTGATGGCTTCAGAGGAAACTGTGAAGCTGCAGATGAGAGCAATCTGCTCGGTATGATCTGCTCAGCTTCTGGAAAGCTTTTAATAACATCTGTCACCAAGGACTCATTAAGAAGATAATCTGGCATGGGGCAAGAGGGAAGATCCTCTCATGAGTCAGCAACTGCATACAGGATAGAGAGACAAGGTAAGGATAAATCATCCATTCTTCACAGTGGAGAGAAGCCACCAATTGCATCTTGGAGGGATTGTGGTAGGGCCAGTGTTCATCCGCAGACCCATGAGTCAGGCAAATGACTGATCTGCTGGTGGTACCAGTTTATTCAAGGTAGTAAAATGCAAACTGCCTCAAGGAGCTGCAAAAACCATCTCAGGAGTTTGCGCAAAGTAACAGCAGATGAAAATCAGTGTAGCTAGCAGCAGAGAAAAACATCTGGCTGAGCTGGGAGGAAGACTGCCTCACTATCCAGCCTCAGCAATGGCCTCCGAAACAGCTAGTACCACTCAGGACAGGTATCTTGTAGCTAGGTTGCCACTTAAGTGCTTATTAATGGCTATAAAGCATTTTAATATATTATGAAGGAAAGAGGTCATAGAGTCATGGAATGGTTTGGGTTGGAAGGGGCATTAAAGATCATCTATTTCCACCCCCTGGCATGTGTAGGGACACTTTCCGTTAGACCAGATTGCTTAAAGCCTCATTTAACCTAGCCTTGGATGCTTCCAGGGATAAGGCACCCACATCTCTAGACAACCTGTGCCAGGGCCTCACCACCCTCACAGTGAAGAACCTCTTTCTAATCTAAATTCACCCTCTTTCATGTTAAAGCAATTCCTCCTAGTCCTATCACTACATGCCCTTGCAAAAAGTTTCTCTCCAACTCTCTTGTAAGCCCCACTTAGGTACTGGAAGGTGCTGTAAGGTATCCCCAGAGCTGTCTCCTCTCCAGGCTGAGCAACCCCAGCTCTCTCAGCCTGTCTCCACAGGAGAGGTGCTCCAGCCCTCTGACCATCTTCATGGCTCTCCTCTGGACTCACTCCAGCAGGTGCACATTCTTGTCATGTTGGCATCCCCAGAACTGGATGCAGCACTCCAGGTGGGGTCTCACAAGAGCAGAGCAGAGGAGAATCACCTCCCTCAACCTGTTGGCCATGCTGCTTTGATGTAGAAAGGATACAGTTGGCTTCCTGGGCTGCAAGCACATATTGATGGGTCATGTTGAGCTTCTCCTCAACCAACATCCCCAGGTCCTTCTCCTCAGGGCTGTTCTCAGTCCATTCATTGCCCAGCCCGTATTTGTGTTTGGGATTGCCCCAACCCAGGTGCAGGACCTTGCACTTGGCCTTGTTGAACTTGACAAGGTTTACACAGTCCCACCTCCCAAACTAGCCAGAGTCCCTCTGGATGGCATCCCTGTCCTCCAGTGTCCACTGCACCACTCAGCTTGGCGTCATTGACAAACTTGGTGAGGGTGCACTCAGTCCCCCTGTCTGTGTCACTGATAAAGATTTTAAACAGCGCCAGCTCCAATACTGACCCCTGAGAAATTACTTCACTTGGGACACCAGTCCCTCCTTGTTGGCAAGGACAGGGTCTCATAGCACCTCTTCTTGTTGGCTGCTCTATCACCTGGAGAAGGAACCTCCTGGATTGCTTATGCTTTACTGTGCCGTCCCCCGCAACAGATATGTCCCCATGAGGATCAGGGCTTGTGAAAGTGAGGCAATTATGTATTATGTAAACCAAGATTCTTCAAGGTGGGAAAGAAAAGTCTGACAGGGAGTGTTTATAAACTCAAGAAGAGCCATGGAGAATGGGCCATGGAGTCACCACCTCTCATAACATGCAAGAAAGGGGCACCAGATGATGTTTTCAGGTTCAAGACAAAGATGAAGGAAACGAGCTCTGCTCCTGGACAAAGAAGTTTCTCCCTTTACAGAACCTGTTTTCACAGGATGTTGGGAGTACAGAAGCACCATACATGTTTTTAGAAGCAAGTCAACAACTGTGTGGAAGATAAATCACCTGAAACACTAAGCTACTCTTCAGGTGAGGAAGACCCTAGACCAGAAGTAGCTGGCCCCCCTGCTGGCCAAGAGCAGAGCTAGGACATCAGACTGATGAGCTTTGCAGCCGAACTTATTCTGACACTTTATCAGCCAGACAGTTTTTAGAAGTAGATTAGAAGAAACCCCATCGCCCTGCAGAGAAGAAGTGCACAAGCACAGCTTTGGTTTCTTATGGGGCTATAATCACCCTATTAGCATTATTAGTATTTCTTGCTCTGGGATAAGTTACACTGTTTGCTATTTTTAAGCTTAAAACAAAAATTAAGAAAAAAAAGCCCATTCTTATGTTCTTTTTCCATGTATTTTTATGTTTTGTGTTAGCTGAGGACAAAGCTGCAGTTTGACAAGCCTGGGCCAACACTGCTGCCAAAAGNGGGGTGGGAAGGGGGGAATGCAAAATTAGCCTTCAGAGCTGAGATAAAGAGGACAAGGCTGCTGAAGGCACCGCTGGCTTAGGCTGGTCCCAGGCGCTTATTGACCTATAATTTAATTTGGTGATGTTTCTTCTGACAGCTGTCCCTTGCAAATGCTAACTGTCCTCATCCCCCCTGAGAACAGCAGGAGCTGGCAGCCATGGCTGAATGTGGCCTTTCTTGGCCCTGTCAGGCCATCCCAAATGAAAGAAAATCCCTTGCTTATGAAAGGAAACACTACAGAAATGACCTTTGCTCCACTATTAGAACTTTATTTATCTGTTAATTTTAATCACTGAAATTATTGAAGGATTTTGAATGGTTTTATAACTCCACGGACAAAAAAGCTACACAAAAATGGATGATAACACTCTCAAGTGAGCCATTTAAGATTTATTGAGTCATTTAATCACTCAGAGTCAGACTTGTACTTTGATGGTAAGATCCAGTTTTGGGGAGTGATTATCTTCAGACACATCAAAGGGCTTGAATTGCTGATGGGAGTGTAAAGCCCAACAGAGCCTCTGCCATGGAGTGAGAGAGTCTGGGCTCTGGTGACTCAGCTTTCTGACAGCAGAGGAGCTTGCTCATGTCCAGTTACAGACAAATTTTTCTTTAGAGTGTTTATCTAGTCTTAAATGGCTCTTCTATGAAACTGATGCTGGTGTTAGAATCCGTGTTGGTTTGTCTCCAATTTATTCATATCAGCTGTTGCAAGGAAAGGAGACAGTGTTGTTGTGAAGTAGAAAAGGTGTTGCATTCCCAAGCCCACTCTGAAAGATCCTCTTCTGTAGAACAAAAGCCATACCTGTGTTGCTGTGGGGGGGAGGAGGGGAGGGGCTGGGGGGAAATCATTGGTGTCTGAGAGCAAAATCTGAGGGCCTTGAAGGATTTGCAAACAAGTGTGAGAAAAGATGCACAAAACTGTAGCTCATGTGGGTCAATATTAGCAGAAACTTTAAGTTCCCTGAAGTGCAATATGAGCAAATGCAGTGATCAGTATCACAGACCTGCTCTTAAAGCATACCTGCCTGGTCACTGTGTGTGACAGTGACCTAACACTGCTTTCTGTAACAGCTGACCTGGAGCACTGTAATGCAGCACTGTGTGGGGTTTTCTTTTCCTTCTAAATCATACAGACAATGATAAAATTTGTTAGCAGGATGGCAGAAGCAAGGGCAATTCTAGATTAGATGTGGTACAAGAGGAGACAACTGATTTTTACTGAATCTGAGCCTACTGCATGTGACACCCTTTAGATGCAGATGCAGAAATGCTAAACTGATGTTATTTGTATTATACTACAGCAATCTGATCTCTGTTATGTGAAGAGTATTTATGCATCTTATCTTCTCCTTCACATGAGGCTAGGACAAACGCCCAGGGCAGAAACAACGTCAGATGGAGGAGATGACCAGCTGGACTAATACTTGGATCAACACATCATGCCTTTCCAAGGTGGCAGAAAATACCACTGAGCATCTGCACTGGAACAAGCTGTTGACTTAGTTCCCTTCCATCCAGTACAGGAGTAAAAATCCAAGCTGCTACTAGGAGATGCAGCACTAGCTGTAAATAGAAAAGGAGCCTCTGGGATTCAAAGCTTGGCCCTCGATGAGGAGCCTTGCAGAGCAGAAATGCACTCTCCCACCAGCTGAGCAGCCTCGTTGGCTGTGCCCCTGTGCACTGAAAAGCCACCTGCCCCATGCCCATAGTTGTGGACCACTGGGAGCTTAACTCCTCCTTGGCTCAAAACCTCTCTCTGCACTCTCACGCACTGCCTGGATGGCCTCAGGCCCACCTTCACCTCGATATCCTGAGCTCCCTGCAGTGAGGGCTCAAGGAAGCAGCATCTGTCAAAGATGTCTCTAGTAGTGCCAGGGTCAGGGGAGAGACTCCAGCTCCCCTTTTCCCTGGTTCCCCCCAGCGTCACCCTGTGTATCCCTGGGTAGATGTAAGTTAAGCCATCCCCATCCCGGATGAAGTGTTTCACCCACGGAGCATGAACCTTGAGCACTTGTCCCCTGACAGGGAAGAGCTGCTTGTCCCCCACCAGCTGGTGGGCTCCCATGCCTGTGCAGTTGACAACGATGTCGTACTGGCTGTGCAGCTCCCACAAGTCTGCCACTTTCCTGGTGTACATCTGGGTGCCAGTTGCTTTCAACCTGCAAAAAGACTCCAGAAGTGAGGCAGAGAAGAAACCCCTCAACCCTTAGGTAATTATTGTGAACATTAAGTAAATTAGATAGATTGCCTTTGCCTTTACATACTGATCAAAACCAAACAACAGATGGGACAAAAAGCAAAGAAAATGCCATGGGGGTTCTGTTTGTGATTTGTCTGATTTGATCAAAGGTATTTTTCAGCCTGGTCGGGCTGGAAAAAGTACAGCAAATTGAGCAGTTTTAGAGAAGGGTCTGGCATCAGACCCTAGGCAAACAGTCAGGTCCTCATGGTCTCCATTCATTTCTGTAACAGCACCAAGCTTTAACAGCCCAAGCAAGGTAGGAAACAACAGATTTACCAACTTGCTCATGCTAGTCCCAGAGCTATCATACTACCCTTTTAATGTACCTGTTATGTGCTGTCACATTCATTCCCAACTCACCTCCTGAGCCATGTAGCCATCTAGTGCCATGTGCCAAGCCCTAAGAGCTGCTGCACTAAGCCTGGGCAGATGTGGCACAGGACCCCCAGGGAGCCCATAGCCTTCTGGAGCAGCAGCCAGGAGTCACCCAGGACTGCTCAGAGCAGTATACATGCATGTCTGCTCTTCAGCAAAAGTCACCTCTTCTTGAGGTTCATCTTTGAGCTCAATTTAAAGCCCAGTCCTCCATGGAACTTGCCTGAATTTTGAAGCCCTTCCCTGTGGAAAATCACTGGTATGAGATGGAGTCACTGCATGCTGTCAGCTGGATCCCGTTGCTGGGGGTTTTACTGGGGGTTTTAGCATAAGCAAGTCAGGAGACAGATCTGTGATGCACTAAGTGGAAAATCCCATCCCCTGCAACATTCTAGCAGCTGGCAAAGTCATCATCCTCACTATAAAGGCAGTGGTTTCCCACAAAACAGTGAGTGAGCTAAGAATCCAGGGCATAGCTGATGCTCTGGGGCCTGATGTAGCAGGACAGTGAAGCTGGCTGGAAAGAACATGGGAGATCTCATGCAGCAGCTCTGGCTGGGCAACTTGCTGGGAGAGCTGATAAGTTGCAATTGGGACTCTGTCATCATGCCATAAAAAATACACCAATGAAAAAACCTGCTGAAAACTCCTGGATTTGGGCAAGTAAGCAGGAAAAAATTCCTGAAGTCTATTTTTGGACAAGCAAGGTGGGCATAACAACAATTTTCCTTGTGGATTGCCAGGAGAATGGTCTATAAATACTGCTCAGGTCACTAGGGGTTTGAGAATTAGTTACATGTTTAATATTCTCTCACTTCTCATCACCAGGGAGAAGAGGAAAAAAAAAAGAGCTTGATCATCTCATTAGACTACATCCTTTGAGAAATAAGAAGACTACAGCAGGAATGAGGAGGGAGCAGAAATCACATGGCAGATACTAAATGGGTTGTACAACTTAGCTGTCCTGCAGCAGAAATTTGCTTCAGTTAGGCAATGAAACGTGACAGAGCATGTGTACCGAGTAGACGGCACAGACCTCACGTGGCACTGGTGCCACAGGAGAACTCCCAGCCCGCCTGGCTGCTACAACAAGAAATGCTTTTTCACATTTTGCAGTGTGATGAAAGGCATCCAAGTAACCAGCTGAGCTGGCAATTTGTACCTTGGTGTCAGTACACATCTCTTTACTTAACCCCAAACCAGCTTGCAGCCTGTCACTTTCTCTCAAGCGGATATAGCCATTTGCTCACTTTAGAGGTACTTATTTGGATTAAATACTCATCCCAGGTGTCAAAGCCCTTTTAGATCTGCATCCTGTCTCTCCTATGGTTCTCCAAAATCCATGTATTGGGGGGAAAGTTAGAAATTTGGAAATTGGCAGATTTTCTAGATTTGATGTCAATCCAGGCATGAACTCTGAAGCCACGACTCCTCAGAGTGAGTGCATCACCCACCTTATGCAGGAAAACATTTTCAAGAGATTTGTTACAATGATGCTGTTTAACATTTTGGGGGTTTTTATCTAACTGGATTAAGAAATTACTCCAATTACTGAACAAATTTGAGATTAATTGGTGCAGCTACTTTGTAAGTGCAAAGTCTCCACAATAAGACACCTTCCTAGACATGCTTATTCTCTCAGGGGCTGGGTGTCTCTTCAAAAACAGAGGGATATTATTTGGGAAGTTTGGAAAATGTGGAGCAGCTAAATGTTTTCTCAGGACACAGCAGGTTCCTGATGTACCTTCAAGGTCTGGCTGGCCAAGCATGGCCCCTGTGGCTATGCTGGCCCTATGCCCAGGATCACTCACACTCCAAGCCCCACTGTACAGACACACTGGGAGAAAGTGGACATTGCACTAATGGGCCCTTTCACATTTTGTAAAAATTGGGTATTTATTTCCTGTGCTTCTCCCCAGGCAAGAGCTTGTTGCATTTTCCGCAGTGAGAAGCAGCCTTTTCCCAGTTTTGTTCAAATCTAAGGCTCTCAAGGACACCCTGTCTTGCCTCCAGTCCTTCTGCCAGGGTTTCCCTCCTCATGCCCAGCCTGCAGCAAAACCAACCTCTTCTCCAGCCACAGCAGGTAGGGTGGGCAGTCACATTTCAGTGTCGTAAAGGCCTGACCAAATTGGTGCTGCGGGAACTTCTGGAGTTCTGCTTCGGACATTGGTCGAAATCCCAGCACAATATCTGACCAGAAAGGTAACTCTTCCTTGGGAGTGCTTTTAAAGACCTGCCACCTGAAAAGATACAGAGGAAAACCTGGAAAACTTCACTGCTAATGCTCTGCCATGTTATGTGTCATGGCAATCTTAGCACAAACCCAGGAGTTCAGGAACCTGTTTCCCCCCATCAGTGCAGCTCTGCAAGGTTAACAGCAACAGGGAAACATTGCTGCCTGCTCCTGCAATACCTGTCTGGGCAAACAGGCAGAGGGTTGGCACAGCTGAGCTTAAGGGTAGCACATCAGGGTAAATAAACTGCAAAGGGCCCTTCCAGCGACAGCAGATGTACAGAGTGCCCTCATACAGTGTCCCCACCACAACTGCAGACACTTGGCTGGACCTGGTGGGGCCACTTGCACACCTGTTCACCATTCCTTGGGTATCCATACAGGGTGCTCAGTCTCAATACTCCCAAGAGGCAAATTTCTGAGTACGTAACAGGCAGCATAAAACACCCCCAACACACCCCTCCCAACTGAATCCCTGTATCTAGTTGCTGAATCTGGAGGATACTGCAGTCCCATCCCTATGGAGATGATGCCTGCTGCAAACAACTGGTGGGTGACAGTGGGGAAAACATCAGTTATTAAAACATATTTGATGCTGGTCAGACTTGAGTGGGTTTTCTGTGCATATCTATGCCTGAATTTTGCCTAAAAATACATCATACGTGAGCAGCTACAATGCAGTTTCTTGGGAATATGGACATAAAAGCTATTCCTTGACAGGAATACTCCTGAATTCTAGCAAGGAAAACCTGCCTGCCTGCTCCAGAACACAGCACAAATGTACCGAAGACTGCCCCAGGGGCTGTTCTTACCCGGAGACCAGGTGAATGCCGGCCTCTGATGCCTCGCGTGAGTTGCTGATGGCAAAAAGGTAAGTGAAGGTCTCTTTGAACCACTGCCTCTGCCTGTGGATTGGTGTGTCTGCATGTGAACAAAACCAAACGTGCAGAGAGGAATAATGCAAAGAAGAGAAGCATACAAATGAGTGTCAAGGATATGGGACAGACAGGGAACACAGGTCAAGGCGCTTTTCTTCCTGAGCCTCTGCGCATCGCTGCACACCTGGACACAGCTGCATGAGGTGCCATGGACAGTGCTGCCCTGAATTAAACGAACCTGGGTAGGTGTGAGGGATGAGCATCCCAGCTGCCACATCACTCGTTGTGTTGGGGCTGAACTGGTCCGAAAGGATTGTCACGGAGCAGCTGGGACAAGTCTCTGTGATGCACAGTGCTGTGGACAGGCCGATGACGCCCGCGCCCACCACTGCCACCTTGGGTGAGGCCATCTCCAGCATGCAGCACCAGAGGAGAGAGGCTCCCACCTGCATTTGGAAACAACATATCACATGTCACTATTATCCAGGGCGAGTATCAGGCTATGAGATACCCACACCAGATGTAACAATCCCTTCCTGACAACTAAGGCTAACTGCTGCACACAAGCAGGACTATGGTGAGGATTAAAAAAATGGTCACCCTTTGATATGACAGCAAGTTTTGAGAAGTATTTCAACAGCCACTACTTCATCCTCAGCACAAGAGAGTGATCTGCACGTGCACCACTGGTGTCTGGGATGGTTTGGGGAAGGTTTCCTCAATAAAAGCTGAGGAAGTGAGGCACCCATCAAGTTTTCTATCGTGTCAGAAGGCAAAAGGCACAGAGATCTGGACAAATTGACTTATTTTTAATTAAAAAGATTACTTGAATATTAGGATCTCCAGCAGTAAGGGCTGTCACTGCCTGGGCAGCAGAAGCGAATCACACTGGAGGTCTCCAATCCATTCTTGGTCCTCGTACCTGCCAGCATGACCCACTACCTTGGACAGACTCGTGGGCATCCAAGGCTGCCACGCTCTCTCAGCAGCACATGGTGGTCCCCGGGTGCCGGCCAGTCTTGCTGCTCCAAGGGCCTGTCCGTCTGCCTCTCTCTGCCTTACTTTATAACTTGCTTTATGTCCTGGAGCAGCTCCACTCCACTTCCCAGAATCTTCATCTGCTGATTGCTACTCCAGGAAGTAGAGTGTCTCTATTTTTCCCTGTCCTGGGCAAGTTTCGGAGCTGGCACCTGTCCTGGGGACTGGCACACAGCTCTTGGTTGACAATCCCCTGGTTGCCCGTCCCAGTGAGGTGCCAGCCTGTGTTCCTGGCCACGGCCAGCTCAGGTCTCATTCTGGTGAAGGCATGAAGCAGAACTGAACCATGCAGCTCAGAGCACCCTACAAACTCACCAAAGGCAGGACTAAATGGGCCCAAACGAGAGACTGGGCTACCCCAGAGGTGATAAATCCTTTAGCAGCTTTAAACCAGGTGGCTCAGGGACCCCTTCACTGGGTTACTGCAAAAATCTGACCAGGGATATAGGGGTAGAATCCCCTCTGCCTACGACTAGTTTTTCCCTGGAATAGCTACAATATTCACTCTCAGAGAGGATGCTGAGCAAGACAGACTTTTAGGTTTGTGCCCTGATGGTTCTAGTTTCTCCTATGGGGCGTGCTTATCAGTGACTGTAGAAATCCAGCCTCACTAATTGCATTCTGAGAATTTTTTCTGGAAACCAGTGCCTGCACTTAAAATGACAAGCTGATTTACCACCTTCCTGTGGCTTTTGGCATCTCTGATGCAAATTTAGGCAAGACAGACCATGCGGAATTATGATAGGTCAGGTTTATTTATGAGATCCTTGCTCATAACTGTTCACACAGCTTCTCACTTATCCCTGAGGTTTTACTACTTAAAATTTGATGTCTCTGGTATGTAAGAAGGGAAAGAGCAGCAGGCACTGTTGCCTGTCATTGCATTCCTTCTGCATCACAGCCAAGGGTTGTTACAACCCGTCTTCTTCCTCTCAGGGCAACGCTTAAGTTTCTTTCTGTTAATTATCACATCTTTTTTACAAGCTGACTACAGAAGTGCCCACACAGGGGAGAAAGAGGACACAGTAGTGGGGGAAAATGGACCCTGGACCAGAACTGCTGGCCTTCATGGCTGATACCTGGAAACCCAGCCTGGAAAAATGTTGGGGGAAGGGGAAAGTAAGGAAGAATATTAGTAACAAGAAATTGGAGGGCTGGGTAATAATCCTGTAATTACTTAGGAAAATTGGTTCTGGGAAAGGCATCTAAACACATTTCTATGAACAAACCTTCTCACTCAGAACTGGCAGCTGTGGAAATGGCGTGTGGCTCTCGCAGTGCCCAGCAAGCCTCCCAGCAGTCCATGGACAAGCACAGTCCTGCTTTTGCAGCTGCCCTGGAACATATGCAATGGGTACATTATCCACCTGCCAGAGATGTGCTTTCAGTTGTCCCTCACAAGTCTTCTTCGCTGAAGCCCTTGGACCATGATGGAGATTGAATTTCCTGACTGACCTCCCTGTCCCTGGGGAAGAAAGGGGAGCTGTGGCTTGGTGAAGATTCAGGTTTCACAAGTCTACCCAGTTCAGATGGGATTTTTGCAGATGAGCCAGTTTGATATCAACTGATCCCTATGCTGCAAAATCCAGAGAGGGCAGGAAGGGGCTGCTGACAGTTCTGGAGCCTGTGGGAGCAGCTCAGAAGGCCATGACAGGCACCTGTTCAATGCACCATTTTTCCTTCACCTACTGCTGCAGTCCAGGAGCACATCAAGACTTCATGCCAAAAATTAACTGGGTGCAAAACAGAGGCTACACACAGCTTGTATGAGTGAGTGCAGCTTGGGCTTTGCAGAGCCACTGACCCTGCTATGACAGCAAGGCCCACCTACGGCTCTGCCCTGGCAGCATGGCCTGTCTGCATCTTGCTGGGCAGGGGGCACAAGAGGAGAAACTATTCTTAGCTGATGTGGCAGCCCAGCTTAGTCCCAGCAGGGGTGACACTTCTCATCCCCTCAGACAGGCCTGAGCGTTTTGCAAAAATCAGCATTTAAAAGGCAGATCAGTTGCAGTAGCTGTTGGGGAGGGAAGCGAATGGTGTCAGGTACTGTTTAGCTCTCTGTCCCTTCATAGTGTCCAAAGAACAGGACAGGAGCCAGAGAGAGTCACCTGGAGCTGTAATTCCACAGCAATGAGGACACCAGTTGCCTGATGTGGGTTTCATGTCCCTGCCACCCTCCTGCTTCTCCCAGGCCAGAATGAATTATTTTTAAAAATACCGAGATATTTTGTGACATGACTTCACCTCCCAACTCCTGCAGCTGAGGAGACACTGTCAGCCTCATGTGACACAAGGGGTCTTTATTCTTTCTTGCCTCAAACAGCTGTATGTCACCACTAAGTGCCACTAACCTTCAGCTCTAACATCAATCAGGCAATGGGTAACATGACCAATATGAATAAATACACTGTTCCCCAGCACACACACACATACACAGAGGAACATGCACATCCACTGCCAGCTGCGGCTGCAGCCCACGGTCACAGCAGGCTGGACGCTCTTAGCTTGTGTTGCAAGCTGGCTGGCCTACCAAAACAAGCATATTTACACACCCAAATAAACAGTGGAAAAAGCCCAGCTGAACTGTTGACCAGAAAAGTCAGAACAGGAAGTAACTAGAGAAAACCAAAACCTGCTATATTTGAAGGTCTTGGTTTGTTTTTTCCTTAAACTAACTCTCATCATAAGTAAGTGCTGAAACACTATTTTGAATCGCTTGAAGCCTGTGGTACTGGGGAGCAAAGGCTCAAGCCTTTCTGAGCTGTTGGAGGGGCTCCTCATCCACCAGGGCAGCTGCACCCACTGTCCCTGTCAGTGCCTGCTGTAGAACACCTTTTCCTTTCAATTTTTTTTGTTGATCACTTTTGCTTAATCACTTCCCCAGTTTACAAGCACCCTTGGTGTTACTTCCCTTCACATGGCCCCAGAGAGGGGTTTTTCTGGGCAAAGACTGATCCATTCTTGGGTGTTTGCTGAGGAGGGGCTCCTGATTTTGGCCTTTTGACTTTGGCCTGGTCCCTTTTCTGCTCTTCGGGCTGCCCTGTGAGATTTAGGAAGTGCTGCAGTAGAAAGGCGAGGATGATCTTTCTTCACCGAACAAAGGACTCTAGAGATAGTCCTATCTTGGGACTATCTTGGGATCCCCTCAGCCTTTCTGCACACAGCACTGCTGCCAGAAAGCAGGATTCACAGGCGACCACAGAAAGCCACTGTCAGAGGGGACCCCGGGGCTACCAGGAGGCCTCAGCTCCTCCTTCAGGTGCATTGTTTGCAAGCACGGGGCACACCTTCGAAGGGATGGTGGGCATACCCCTGCATCAGCGACCTGCAAGAGCCGCCTTCACCAAGAGCACCAACCCGCCGAGCGATGCTCTCGCTTTCCTCACTCCCCGCAGGGCCGGGATGTCGCCGCTCTGGGCGGCTAGACGGGGAGCAAGGAGAAGTTGCCATCCCGGACCTTCCCCCCAGCTAAGCCCTGCGGTTCACCCTCCCGCCCCGGTGCGTGGGCTGAGCCCTCCCTGCCCCGGCTCCGGGAGACGGGACTGCCCGCGGGAATTTCCCACGCAGCCACTGCGGGCGCTTCCCCGGCACTCGGCCGCACAACGACTCCGGCATCCAACGCTTACTCCTTCACCTAGCAGTACTGTCTGCAAACAACCCAAGCGGGGGGAGCAGGCGATACCTGGTGAGGAGGAGGCCCCCGGTCCCGCCTGGAAGAGCCGGCCTCCCGGGAAGCGCGGGACAGCGGCCGGAGCGCCGTGCCGGGGCAGCGCGGGGGCCGCCGCACCCCCTTGTCCCGGGGCGCTCCCGGGGCCCGGCTCCGCGCCCCGCTGGATGAAGGAGCTGTTTGTGCCCAGGCCCAGGCCGCCTCCGGCGCTGGCAGCGCTCCCGGAGCGCCCGCGGCCGCGCGCCGGCCCTGTCGGGGCCCGGCCCAACGCCGCCTGCCAGAACTTTACCCCCTGATACTCCCTCCAGGGGAGGCCCAGCGGGACCCGCTGTGCTGCAGGGAATACATTGTCCTTTTCCCTCCCTCACAGGCAGTTGTGTTCTGAGTGTTTCTGGAGCTGCCTGAGGACTGCCACAGCGCTTGGGCAATCGCGCGAGCGGCCAGGAGGGGAACTCCAGCCGTCACAGGTCGGTGAGGAACGGACGGGTTCCTGCCAGACCGCAAATCCCTAATGAGCGCAGCCAGGCAGGGCTGTTTTCAGCAGAAGAACACGAGTTTGTCAAAAACAAACCTCTCTGCAGGATCGCTAGGATTGCGTGATTGCGTGCCACATACCCCGGTTTATTGCCTCCGGGGCATTTGCCGTTGGCAGGATATTTTGGCTAATATTTAACAGCCTGAGCGTTCGTCCCTGAACACTCTCAGCAGGACAGTGTTTGCCGGTCACTCCCCTCCAGCCCTGTCGAAAAGCATTTGCAATGGATCTTCCAAGCAGGTGCCTTTTGTCTGTAGCCATTTAAATTCAGACCAGCAGCCATTCAGAGGGTGTCTGTATGAATAGCAACAGCGTGCACCACACACGCTGGACTGTTCTTGCCTCCCGATCTAGCTGTGCTCTTAAAACTAAAGACGTGGTACTTTACACATCACTGATCTTTAAGATATGTATTTTTTAAAAGGATTTTCCCTTCAGCAGTGAAGGGAGTTAAGTCATAATTCTCCCAAATTGTAATATGGCTTGCTTTTTCTGAGCGTTCTGAAAATAGGGGATTAAGACAGGGAAGGCAGCAGAGGCACAGGGGTTTGCTTGTTTAGAAATTAAATTGTTGATGGGCTTGCTGTATTGATTGTAAAATGAACACTATTCCAAGTCATTGCAGGGTATCTGCAATAGCTTTGGAGAGGATCCTTTCACATATGGAAATCTACAAATATAAATGGAGGTTGCAGTTCCAGCTAAGATTAAAACTGCCAGCTACTTCTCCTCCTGAAATTCTACTGCACGTTGCTCAGAACTTTGCCAAATTTGAATGATTTGGATCAAAACGTTCTGTGACAGATGTTTGGGCAAGTCTGAATGTTTCAGGGAATTCCCATTGTGGTTTTTCCTGAGAAGAGGATGCAGGAAATTCAAGCTGGTTTGGGATACCAAATCCAATAGTAATGCCACTGACAAAAGATCTTCCATGACCTAAAGTATTTTGCAAAGGTGAACACATTGTGTTTGGTAAAGTGCAGGTCATGTTTTGGGTGTTTGGGGAGAGACTGCCAGCCTTCTGGCACAGAACAAAAGCCCTGATTGTACTTGGAGCTCTTCCTGAGCTGTGACTGGCAGTGACATCCCAGCACACCACCAACCTAGCTCGAGCAGTGCTTAAGAAGTGTTTCCTTTTACCTTAGCACTCCCTTTGCTTTATGTGCTCTCCTGAGCAGAGCCATAATGACAGGCAGAAATGACCTCTCTGAATACAGCAGTGCTGACCTGTTTCGGATCGTGGGAATTACATGAACCATGTATCTGCCACTTCTTTAACCAGTTCAAGTCAAGCATCAGTGTCATGGCAAGTTCCTATTTCAGCAAGGAGTTTTAGCTGCGCCTCATTTTGCTGTTGTCCCATGCTATTTAGTTACTTCTGGGGGAATTACCTCTCTACGTGGAAGAGACCAGCAGTGATGACATTCCTATTGAAAAGCTTTGTGAAAATATTTACTGAGAGATAGCCCATTTATCCCTGGTTGTTTCGCTATGTTCATGATTACCTCAGTCAAAACCACTTTTTAATCTCATCACTGGCAATGAGACTGTGGAGAGAATCTATACAAAAATCGCCCCTTGATGCTGTTTTTTTCTTACTCCTGTGCAGGTCTGTTCATCTCCACGTGGAAGATTATGAGGCAATGTTAATAACTACATGCCTATGAGCATTCAATGGCTGGATCCTACTTATCTGCAACAAATACCCAAGCAGTATCCATGTTTGTATGCTAGCCAGGAATGCAGAGACAGAAGAGTGGGTTTGTCACTAAATGAGATATTCCCCATTACTTCTGATTATTCATAAACCTAGGTTAGTAATTTTTTTGAAAGGGCTTGTTTTGTCCAGAAACTGGAATCTGCAATCACTTTGCATATACCAGTCATACCAAAAAGGATATTTCCCCATTTGAGGTATAAACTTCTTAGGCTTGATTTTTCTCAGTTTGATTGAGCTCAGTGCTCTTGAAATCAGTGTATCAGGCTTGATTCAAATTTCTCAGCTTTAGCAAACAACTATTTGAGCCATTCACTAAGGTTACTTTCAGAGAGGAATGTAAATCACCTGTCGAGGACCATGTTAAGCCTTCACAACACAAATGATGAAGCGAAGTGATGGGTGTAACTTGATCTAAACACAAGATTAATAAAATATGCATAGAAAGTTGAGTAATTTGCACTAATTAGAGATTTAAGGGAAGTGAAAAATAAATAGGTTCCTGAGAAGCTCTAAGGGGACAAATAAAAATAAAGCTGTGAATTGCTGCAATTCTTATTTTCCTTGGGCTGTCAGCCCACTCCAGTTCCCGCATGAGGAAGCTGTAGTTAGTCTTCACTCGAACTGAACACCACGTGCCTACAAGTACAGTGTTCTGCCATTCCTGTGGTCACCTACTCCCTTTTCTAGTAACTCATACCCATTCCTCAGTATCTGCAGCTATTTTTGTCACTGCTGAACGTGTCTGAGGGACTACTGCCCCAGTCATCTTATACAAACAAAGGCAAGAAAGAATCGTATTTTTCCTGCAACTGAAATGCAAAACATGTCACATTTTTAATGCAAATTTTGTCATAGTCACCACCTAACACATTACCCAAATCTTGGGTTAGACCCGCAAAGACAAACAGGGAAAAGACACACACAAGATATTTACCATCCTAAACCATAAGATCTCCATGGAATGCCAAAACACCAGCCAGACCTCTTTAAGGAAGTGTGAACCAAATGAAGAGTTGGTGATAGAAGTTCATTAGAGTAAGTAAAGGTGTAAAGATTAAAAAATGTGTGTCTGACTTTATTCTTGCACATAATTGCAGATAAGAAATACACATTAAAAAAAAATACATTGTATCAAATCCATAAATTCTGGGCAAACAAAGTCTTTCCTACGAGTGCATACTTCCCCCATGTTTCCGAAACACACGCTCCATCTAGTACAGAATCTTGTACAAAATTATTAAGCTACTAGAACATAGATGTGCTTTAGTCTTTCTTCCTGTGAGAGGTAACTAATTGTCAGCATTGACTAGAATTTTCCCTGATAGAAGAAACTCAGTTTTTGTCAACGCTATATTTTCTTTTTAGTCCTTGTGTTTAATTTCTCCCCTAGGAATCTGTTCTAGGATTCAGACAAACATGTTTCAGATGTTTGTAAAGGGCACAGGATGAATCCAGAGCCTCCTTTTTGCAGTCACAAATGCCTTTCTGGACCAAGTGTCCATGGTGCAAATGAGCTCACCTTTTCCTAAGCCCTTCCAAAATGCATCACAGGCCTTGCACACTGCCGATCCCGATGCCACAGAGGCTTCCTAAGTGACTGCACCTAAGGAGTTGGTAAAAAAAACTGTGAAAGACACAGGAGAATGCCAATGAGTCCTTCACTCCATCCCAGAGCAGGGATATCAGGCTATTTTGTCTTTCCACAGAGCCACAACACAAAAGCCCTCAGCCTTCAGGGAGGCTTCACCCCTTGTTCAGACGTTCAGGGTACCACCCGAAGCAAATGATGACTGCACATGATTTGCATAGCTTTTTTTTTTCTACATAGTTGTTTAAATTATACAATTTTGCACAGAGAAATAGAATGGAGCTGTTAAAGTAGAAAATATGTCTTTTCATGTAGCTTAAAAATACAATTTTGAAGTATCAAACACATGTACTTATTATTTTTCCTTAGTTATCATTAAACTAATGCTAGTTGCTCTTATTCCTATATTTAACCCAAAAAGGTGTGTCCTTAACAAACTGCAAGATTGTCTAATATGACTGGATATCAAATTTCAGACAAAAACCCTTGTCATCTTTTAATAGTGACCAGCAATTAAGATAGATAAGGATTCTAATTCATTATCTCATACAACCGTCGTGTAACTCCAGAGACATTGATGAGCACAAAAAATTTGCACTAAGATAGAGATGACCAATACAGACACAAAAGGATTTAAGAATTAAGTAAGAAACTATGAAAATTAATTCTTTTTATGAGCATTGAAATGAAAATATGCCCCATAGGAACAGAAGCCTTTGTTCTCAAACTCAGTGCTCTCTTGCAAGAGGTTTTAAACAATTTATGAATATTTAAGAGAAAGAAATCAACTCACCCTGATTTTGCTACATTTATAATGCATGACTAGTGTTAGACATATTTTTTGCCCATATGGAAAAAACCAAGCAAATAGAAATGCTAGAGACATAGAGACACATGCTATTTCCTTTTCTTAAAAGTAATACGCTTCCTCAGGTTGAAGAATGGGATACCCCAAGGCTATTGATGCATAAAATCAAAACAGGTGTACCTATAGATCAACAAACATTTTATTTCCAAGGAAAAAAGTAACATCATTAGTTCAGGGAAATTCAGGGGTCATTTGAATCAAAGACCAAATACCAGCTGACTTCAGTGACAGGAGGAACTGGCTTTTGGCATTAAAAGCCATCAAACTACATTATGGTCTAGAATCATAATTAAATTTTAGTTGCAAACAGTACCAGTATCATTGTGTATTTAAGTTTTTTCTTGTTCTTTTCTTTTCTTTACCTTATGTGTACGGATTACAGATGACCAGGTCCTGAATCCCTCAAGCCAAAGGAGCACAGAATATGCATTGACTGTTCTTGGCAGGATAAGACCCAAATCAGTTACTCAGGAGGTAAGGAAGTAGAAAAATTAATTGTAAATATTCTTTAGTACCTTGTTAGAAATAGACTGTACTGTTCCCAAAAGTCATGAGTAGTGAGTTTTAAGATAGATGTACTATTAAAAGAGGGAGTATCAGTGTGAAAGAACCCCAAAATAAGGAAAGAATTTAGAGCTCTGTGTGTGGGGAGGGTGGTTGTAAGGCAAGACAGTACCAGTTTAATTCCTTGTTGGGTGTATTGCATGATGGTGGTTTTTTAGCATGATTAAACCCTTATTTAAGGCAGGGCAGGCGGAGTTTGGCAGTAGATCTTGCAGATAAAGAGAGCTGTTCTGCTCTGGGAAGCCGAGGGGGACCTGAAAGCAGTGGAAGAATACTGGGTCTGCTCTTCAGCAAAGTAAAAAACCACAGCATGTGAGTAATCCGATCTTCAGTCATCAAAGTATGTATTCAAGTCATTCTCAGAATAATGATGGGATTACTCACAGAGGGAAGGTTAAGTGCTTTTGCTGAACTCATATATCTGGACAGAAGCCACAGTATTCTATGCAGGTCTCTTTGGAGGTTTTCTCTGCAAACACTGGAACACCCACAGAACTGTAAGGAGCATAAAGACTCCTTTCTGCTTTCTATGTAATTATCTCGGAGAAACTCCCTAAACTTAAATTTACTGATTTTTGCTTGCTTCAAAGCATGTTAATCCTCATATAGGATATTATTTTGTCCTAATACCAGGACCAAATGCTAGGACAGTGCAGTGAAAAATAAAATCTTTTATAAGGGGATATAAACCATTATTCTGGTTTCAGAAGTCATTGAAACTAATATGACTGTGCAGATACAATTGAAAAATGTGGCCATTAATTTCTACAGCATATAGAATATTTATCTCCAGTAATACAGATATCTTTCTGGGGGCTACATGGCAAAGAACAAGGAAGACTTGTTTTGATGAGACCGTGCCATGAGAATAGGGGCCTAAGAGGGGAAAATACTGATCTCAAACCAGGGAGGACTGAGTTCACACGACCCAGGCAAGAGAGGGCTGTCTGAACCTCAACATGCATAAGTTCCTATGCTGCTCCCCTCAAACCAAGGGTGGTCAAGCAAAGGGGATGCAGATCCTCACGCAAGGAAGAAACCACCAGGTCTGGAGATAGACTGAAAAAGGGGAGGTGGGAGAAAGCCATAAAAGAAACAGCCAGAGTGATGCATTCCTATCTATCAGTTTTCTGTGGTCCAGAGTCATAAGGCAGAACCACTGCACCAACAATAAGTTTTGATGCACATGACACTTTGACTAAAACTGCTACTAGTAACTCTTCTATTGATCAGTGTCCTCCAGCTACCATCTTTCACATTATATTTTTCTAACTGATTTTGTGTGATATAATAAGGGAAAAATGAGTTACAGACAGATGATCTATGAGAAAAATGGTGTGTGGAAACCGTTTCTACCAAAAATTAATGACTAAATCCACTTCTGTGCAGAGAGTCTGAATGAGAGCCATATACCTTTTATTCTTTTCCACTGAGGACTGTGAAGACCTTGCTGGAGGCATTTGGCAAAGTTGCTGGTGTAGCTCTTAGAAGTTATGAAAAATCTGATGCTAGATCTGAGCTGAAATAAGTGAGAAAGGGAGCACTGAAATAATGGTCTGGAATGAATATGACTTTAAATGGGATCAGGCAGTTTAGTTTTACCTAAACTAAAACAGCAGTAGATCCAGTGAACATTTTTTTTTTCTAAACCAGTAATAAAAATACATTTGCCATTCAACAGAATGAATATACAAACTATTTGCACATTTTGCAAACTTAGTATTATTTTTTCAGTCAGAAGCTGTGCCATAGAATACTTTCCTTTGTTAGCGATGGCACCGTTTCTAGTAGAAAACTTGAAAGAAAAAAGAAAGAATAAATTAGTTTAACTTTAAAATTATTGATATGACCTGATGCAATGTTAAGGCTTCTCTCTTGAATTGTAACAGTTTACTGTGTTTTGAAGTCTCAAGCCTGTAACTGGCAGCTGCAACAGGATGAGACCAGGCAGGGCACTTTGTGATAGGTTTACAGATCTAACTGAAGAAAATGTGAAGCAAAGAACTGGCATATTTTTTTTACATACATGTCATCAGGTAGGTTCCAACATTTACAGTAATCCTTCCAACTGGTCACAGCAAGTCAGACAGGTGTTTTAAAGTCTGGGTGAGTTTGACAAGGAATCTAGAAATCCTATCAAATTTTCTGCAGTAACTCAGTCGTGTTGAAAAGGTTTCATACAATTGCTCTATTGAAAAGGGAAGACAGGATACAAAGTAAAAGGCACAGATGTTATAGAACAGTCACATTTCTTGAATACAGAGATCTTATAAATTAGATAGTGATTAAAATTGGGAACAGCCATTTTGCTGCTGCTTTATTTGTCAGTGCCGACTTTTTCTTGACCAAACATCTCTATCTTTTCTAATGCTGCACCATCATGTGCTGGCGGAGTCTTTTCTGAACAGCTTTTCTTGTTTCTTCCCATTTCTGTAGCTTCCACCAAAGTATTAGTCAACGGTTTTCCCAGTGTTTCTGGAAGCATTATGGTTAATATTCCACTCAGAAGAGCCATGATTCCAACAAGCAACTGGAAGAAATAAACAGTAGTTGTAAAGGTAGATAAGTCTTTCAAGCAATATGTAGTTTTGATCTTGCTTGAGAGTAAATTTAAAATAAAGCACAAGGAACTGTAAAGAAGAGATCATAAGTCTTAAATGTTGCCTGTATAAAAGATCTACCTTTTTTGTTGCATAAATGAAAAGATTATGCAGCAGAATTAGTTAATGAGCAAGTGAAGTGTTTTGTTTGCAAGGGATCAATACAGTGCAAGCAGGAATAATTCTGTTTGAGAAAACAATACATATTACCTTCATTTGGTATTTCTAGAATCAGGCATGTATTTAAGAACTGATTCAAGGATTGCATACATTTATTTTTACAGGCATGTTCACAGAGCAACAATTTCCCTGCCACCTGTAATCTCAATTCACACTCCAGCTCCTGTGTACCTTTGTGCTTGTTCCTCCTGCACACAGCCAGATTGGAATTTCTCAATATGGCTCATTGGCCTGGAGCCACAAAAGTGCACATCTGTGCTCAGGAGAGCTCTTCAGCAGATGATGAGCTAGCTCTCAACAGGAATACTGTGCTAAACTCAGTTTCAAAGAACTGTTAGGAGTGCAGGCATCTACTGACATTTGCACTGGGATCACATTTTGGGTTTGTCCGTGGTATACACAGTTCCGTAACAACGGCATGAGTGGTGAGAGGATCAGGATGATGTGGGATAGGTAGAGAAGCACACACTTATTCCAGGAATATCTACTCTTTCCCTTCACCTTCCCTTCACATAGACATTTCTTTGTCTTGTTCAATGACACCAATTCCCACTTCGCTCCTCTGAGTACAGAACAGACAGTCCGGTAAACACCAGGTTATAAATGACCCAATTCTCTCATGATAGAAAAGCTTTCACACAGAACATCATGCCTGGTCTCAGTGTTTTTCCATTCTGTGACTGGGAACTTTGATGCTGTATGATCCTTATCTTGCCCTGTGCTGATTCTGAAGTCTGTCCTGTGTTCAGTGCTTTCTTTCCGAGGGTGAGAGAGAACATTTGGAATCACTGTGCCTACGTCTCACACAGAGCTTGAGACAAGAACTGGCCAGCTATCATCTGCAGCTAAGCCAGGCTTTAAGTCAGAAAGGTGCTATGAAGTCAGAATTCCCTACTGTAACCTTGAACCAGTGCTATTTTCCTGCACTTGCACCCTGCTGGTTTTGCTTCTCTTCCCTTCCAAAAGAAGAGGACAGTTTGTCTCATATATTCTTTTGAGAAGCAAAAGGCACACTGTTGCATACACTCCTTCTTGCACTTGCAATAAATATCGAAGCAGACAAAAAAAAAAGCAAAATACTGTTAAATACTTCAAACTACAGTGAAAATAAAATAGTCATGGTCTTACCATGAAAGTTAAAAAAAAATCCTAGCAGTAATAGGAAATGGCACAAACTGAGGGAGATCCTTTTAGACATATATGTGGCAGGAGTGATATTTAAAAATATATTCCAAAATATTGAAATCTCATCCCTGAGAGTCAAAATTCTTCTCTACTATTCAGACATTATTTTCTGCCCTGGAAAGACAGGATGACACATGGCAGCTATTCCTTTTTTGTACACCCCTTAGTCTGTCAGAAGTTTATAACTGAGGATATTGAGGTCTGTAAAGGATATTGAGTCTTATGGACACTCATAAATTTGGAGTCTATGAGAACTGGGTCACTAATACTTAAAAGAACTTAAAAGATACTTAAAAGAACAAGGTTAAAGCAACAGTGTGTGCTTTGAATATGTGTGTCTTTTCTGTTTTGGTTATTCTTTTTAGACACTTGACATTCTTCTCATGTTTTCCCTCCTCAGGAACCTACCTCTCACTCCCCTGAGAACTCTCACTATTCTGTAAGCGTACACACCACCATCTTTCCTGCCTTTTCATCTCAGCTCTCTATTTCATCCCATGTCAGTTTCCTTTTTTTTTCCTCTATGTGAAAGCTGCTGCATACTGAGTAATTCAGTACATTTCCCTTCTCCCTGACCCTCAAAGCATTTTCCAGTATTTCCTACAAAAGACAGAGTATGAAACAATTAAGTCACAGTGTGTTAATTCAAGGACTTCTCAGATGTCCTCTACCTTTTCAAGGGCAGTAGTCACAGCTATCAAAGAAGTGACTCACATTTAGTAAAAGCAAGCCTTTTGCAGTCTTATCTTGGCACACTTCTTCATAAGGCATCTGACGTAATTTAGCCCTTTGCTTGCTCACTACAAATGTGTGCATTTTGTATGTATGTATTTACTATTTTAAATACATAATTCAGTATCAGAACATGTTCTCCTGATATGGTCAAATGCTTATGTGTACAAATAAAGTGTATTTGTGTTATTTGTGTTATTGTACAAGGTATTTAAGTATGTTTAAGTATGTTGAAGTTAATTTGACAGGCATACATCCTCAAATGCATTGTGTTTACAGGGTGTTAATTTGAAATCGGACTTTCTGCTTAGTCAAGCTCTTGGAGTGTTCCCAACACTTCAGTACAACCAGCAGCTTCTAACAGATACATTAAAAAACTTCAGAAAAGAATTACCATCCTTTTTCTTATGTCCTCTTCCCTATCTGGAGCAACATTTATAATTCCGCAGTGTAAGGTGTAAGACTAGGACTTAATATATTTACTCCAGAACAAAAGATAATTTGAATTAAATATCCCTACAAATAATATTTTTACTTCTGAGAACAAATTATTATTCTAGTCTGCTGTTTATATTTATATTAACATCTGATGGCTCTGAACTAATCTAAAATGTGGTCTTATTGACAAAATTCCTACTTCAACAAAAAACGTCATATTTCGACATGAAAAACCAATAGTATTTGACAGAGGGTTTGTATTCATTTATTAACATCAGTCTGGGCTTTTTTAATTTCTAATTTATGGTTTTTCTGAGAGAAAAATCAAGCCTGGTAAACGGCTATTGCAACACAATTCTTAACAGCTGAGAAACAGAAATAGGTTATATAAGGAGCAGTTGTTTTACTGTACATTTTCTATAAAGTTGTCACATGAAAAACATACTTGGCAAGTTATTCAAGATTTATAGGCATTCAAATAAGATGCTTGCAGTACTCACAGGTGGCATAACTGTGCACGAGGCAGTGCCAAACAAATAGCAGCAGTAACTGCTCGACAGTGTGTGGTGTTTGCAATACATCAGTGTGATGTGTATCAGTTTACTTACAAATGTAATCCATTTGATTTCACTTCCATTCCAAAACACTTACTTGACCTGAGACTTGGCACGCTATGCTCCAACTCAAGACAAGCCTATTTAATAAACTGACAAATGCTCTGTAACAGGAGCTAATAATGGAAACAAGTTCACTGTGAACTACTACTCAGCTCTACAAAAACTCTGGGTAATTTTTGTACACTGAGACTTGTTCATGGCTGAAATAATTCCTATGTTTATACTGCTATTTGCACTGCTCTCCAGAATGTTTGAGCACTCCCCCATCTGTGGTTTAGCTGCAGCACTTCTGCACAGATAAATCTCATTTCATCCAGTAAAGGCAAAATGCTGACAAGAGGAAAAAAAAAAGTTCTCCCATGACCACTCTGCTGTGCAAATGTTTCTTGGTCTTTTGTGGAATCATATCTTGGTTTGTGTGGAGACATTGTTAAGAAAGAAAACATTTTCAGGAACTTGAGGAAATAAATTTGTGTGGTTTCCTTCATCCTCTTAGTTTTCCTTGAAAACAACCAAAAGTAATTAATTTAAATAATGAAATGAGCTCACAAGAATTCTCTGAAACCAGTCTCTACCATCTATAATTAAACATTTTATAGTTGCCAAATCAAAGGGACACAATACACTCTTTTAGGAAACTCCAATGTGGTGGACAAAATTTGACTAAGAGTCCAAGTTAAAGACGCATCCCATTGCACTTTCACTTTCTGACATGTATAATCTACATATAATAGCAGTAACCTAGTCACAGTGAATTCTAAGGGGGTTTTGAAATAATTTAAACTATTTTAAATCATTAATAAACTTTTCTTTACTTAAAGCTTTAATACAAACTTTGTAATTCCATCTGGTTTTACATGTATAGGCATTCATCCTTTGATAGAAAAAATGAATTGAATTGCAGCAGGATTTCTAAGCAGCAAATGCTTCATAAAATAAATGCAATGAAGAAATGTGATTCATGTGTGAGCAGGAAATACATAAAATATTTTGTCCAAAGTGGATCTACTACATAATGCCCAAAGTACACAAAGAAATGGTGCCACCTCTGTTCTGGGACAACTGGTGGCAAAAGAGAAAACCTAATGGTAACATGACCTGGAGTTACCTAAAAAGAAAGATGTGCTAATCAACACAAGGTTCTGTTGTTTGTCAAAGTCACCATGAAGCTCATCAATATACCATTTCTTTCTCTTTTTCTATCTCATGAATTGTTTTGTTCAGTTCTAGTAAATGAAAAACACAGAACAGGAGCTTTGGGACAGGTGTGAAGACCAAATAATAAGCACAAAACCTTGATCTTTTGGGAGGCTATTCCAAAGGCGGATTGTCCCAGAGAAGCCATGGAAAATACTAAGGCATAATGTAAGAAAATCCAGTCACCTGTGGTGAGTTTAGGAATGGAAGAACTATGCCTCTGAAAAAAAGTGAAACTAAATCAGGAGCATGGTCAAAAACTGCTAGGCCTGAAGAAAAGTCTGGACTACAACACTTCCTAAATGTTACATGGTAGATGCAGAATACTTTTATCAATTTTATGCTAGGCTTCAAAGCATCAATATTTTTCTGTCTTCTGTCATAAAAACATTTCAGAATATTTCAGTGATTCAAAGTCTCCCTTTTGCTTTAGCTGCATATTTTTAACAGTATGAGGCTACTAGTCTTTGGGACTTAAAATTTCAAACAAGAATGGTTTACTCAATTTTCTTTTTGAAATAAATGTTCAGCTTTTGGTTCCTTTGTCATGTGAAAAACATACTTGGTAAGTTACTAAAGAGAAAACAAGTGACATATACACCTTTTCAAAAAACATTCACCATTGCAATAAATACCTACAAGTGGCATGAAAATCCAAACACTTCTCAGATATACACAGAAAGGAGCAACCACACTTCCTACACGGCACATCATGCTTCCACTTCCAACAGCGAGTGATCTAGACAGAAAAGAATTTGAGTAAGAATTCTGTCAGTTAAAGGAAATAATTAGAAATGCATAGACACTTAAAACATCAGTAGGATTTGTGTCTTTAAGCAATTATACTAGCAAGATGTTGCTATGCCAATGTAAATTTATATTGTAGTGAAATTCAGCTGCTTCTGTAATTAAGATTAAAAATATAATTATCATTCAGCACAGATCACAGGATCTTATAACCAGGACTTATAAGAAAGGCATAAAAAATGTTTAAGAAGGTATTGAGTATTCTAGTTCCCCAATGGAACCAATCAATGCACATGGAATGCAAAATAAATAAAAAACTATGGTACAGCCAAACTCCAAACAGCTCTGAGGCAGCTGAGGGACTCATCCCATCCCAGGTCTTTCAGATCACCACCACTGATGCCAAGAGCTGCTGGATCTGGTGCAGAAACGTAACAAAGGGAATGAAATAACATCAAATTAATGAAAAATACATAACTGGCAAAAGTTCTTACCTTACAATTGTTGGGTACAGTTCTGCTGTGTAGAGATATATAAGGCCAAATGCCACACCTATGGAAAATTTTCCAGCCATATTTGCTAGGATAATCAATATATTGAAATCCTATTGAAAGAGAGCAAAAATAAATATATCACCAGAAAATAACATCCTTCCAAACATAATTTACATTCTTCAAAAGCTGTGACCCTTCTTTAAACAATAAGCAATACTCATTGCTTGCTTTTTAAAAATTGCTCAATAAGTTACTAGTTTCCATATCACTTTTTACGAGTCCTGGTTCACTGAAGCCCTGGGAGCATTTTATGTGTGACTCCAGCAATGACAGTGAAACCTGTACTGAAAATCCAGAAATTTATCTTAGACTGGCAGCTGCAACTTAAAACTAGCCTTTAATTAACTATTCTATGATTTAGAAAGAGCAGCTGCATCTACCGACTTAAGAGCCTTTAAAATCAATTTCTGCTATAGGAACACTTCCAACCATACGTGACTAACCTGAGGTATGAACATAATTAAAACACAGATCAGTGCACTTAAAATAAGGAACGGAATGAGTGTGTTTCTCCTTCCCAGTTTGTCCATCGCAAGGCAAGCAATGATATAGCAAGGCAACTCCACAGCACCTGTCAGTATGAAATTATCTGTTTAAGTCATGATTACACATATTCATCTTATAACTGTAACTTCCTCTTTATGAGGAATTAATCTGATCTAGGAGGTAGTAAACGAGTAAAATCTAAAGATAACCAGTGTGTTGGGCTAATTCATTTGGTTACAGAAAGTGTGACAGAAGGCAGAGAACAGCCTAGAATACAGAAGTGGGAGTGGAGAAGAACAAGGGAAACAGGTTTCACATCACAGAGCAGCCCCAGTTCTCTTTGGGGTGGAAAATTACAGAAAAGAGCAAGGCCTCAGCTCTGTTTCTATGACACTGACACTTGTGTCTGAAAGCTCTACATTTGCTGCTCTTCTCCTTCAGGTATTTTCACATTAACAGCTCAGATGTGCTGACAGGGAATATTGCTAGTGTCACACTGACACACCTCTCAGGATTTGCCAGCTTCTACCTGGACAGGGAACGGAAGCCACAGGTGCCTCCCCCAGCTTCAGCTCAAAATCATCCCAAAGTAAAAGGCAAGAAAGGTCTGTCCACATCCAGTTTTCTGAGTAAGCTTTACAAATGTGGAGTGCAGTTCCAGCTTTCTCCCTTCTCCATAAAAAAAGAGGGCTTACCATATCACACTCTTAATACAGATCATCTCTTCCAAATGTTTCTTTCCCAAGAAAATCTTCTGCTGCTCTAAAGGATCTGACATTTGGCTAGACCTGTTCACACTGTGTAAACATGATTTGCCCCTAGACAAATTATATTGAGGCAGAATCAGTTTGGACATGTTTTAAGCCAATTTGCTCATGAAGAATGCTACTATGTCCACTGTAAAATCAAGGAAGAACATGAGATATAGCCCTGAAGAGCCTGGATTCCTTTATTAAGTACATATAACATGTCAATACACCTATAATATCAGGGGTTAACAGTGTTTTGGGGTTGAGTTGGAAAAAGCAGGTTGTAATTATTCAGTGTCTGTTAGTCTGCTAAAATATGTTTAGAAGAGGTGGATACAGTGTACTCCACAATAGCAGTTTCGTTATCTGTGCAACACCAGCACCCACTCTTCAACACATCAGTCTAACAATACACTGTAATACATGACAAAACAAACTGGAATAATGAGAGCCCCAGTCCTTCTGTGAGCTTGTGTACACGATCAGTCACGTTCACTTCACTGAGAGTACTCAGCTGCACAAAGCAAAGCGCATGATTTAATTCTTCACTGGCTCAGAGCTGCGTGTCTGATCTAGAGTCTTCTGAAGTCAGTGGAATATTTCCACTGATGCTAACAAACTTTGGATCACGTCTTGAATGCACTGAGCTGCCTTTATAAACAACTTACATGCCAGAGAAAGATTACAGCCAGAATGATAAAATTGAAAGAGTATTACAACTTAATTAAAAATACACTTTTGCAAAAACTAAAATGACTCTTCCTTCTGACAATTATGACTGTTTTCTACAGAGACAAACTCAATATATCATGACTGTAAGTGATAAAAGGAGTAATTTTTTTCTCGCATTTTCCTAGTTTGTGCCTTTAACAGACCTGTGTGAATTTTGCGTTACTTGTCTGCTTCCCCTGGTGTTTGAGTGGATCTGCTATAAGCTTGCAGGGCAAAGAGAAGACAAGCAGAATATGGTTTTAAAATCAGAAAGACGGACAGAGAAGATTTCTGTACACCAAAAAATTCTAATTTTTTTTTCTCAGAAACAGTGAGATTTGGAGTGAATGATCCTCCTCCTGTGTTAGTCAACTTTATGAAGAGTTAGCAAGAAACCTTTTGAACAAGGCTCATAATTGAATGAAGAAAGTAAAAAATTGGCTGTCAAATCTATAGACATTTTTACATGTTATATTCCAGTTCCGTCATTAACAGAATAAGATACAAAAATATTTACCTATGAGAAAGAGGTTTAAATATTCATTGCCTCCTAGACTGACAGAACTCAGGGAGAAGACGTAGTACCCCAAGCTCCCAGTGAACCAGATCAGCCAGACTGTGATGGTCCTTCTTGCAATTTGCCAGTTACAAAACAGGTCTAAGATGTTGTGCTTCTTTGTTGAGGACATGTCATCGTCACCTGTTCTGCCACTGGCTAGATCATCTTGTTGGACTGAGCACAGTTCAGAAACTTTGCAGGGAGTGCTTACTTTATTCCATCTTGCCATTGTATCAATCACTTTTTGTGCATCTTCGTATCTTTCCTCTGACAGGAGCCAAAAAGGTGTTTCTGGAAGCATCCAGCAGCACAAGACAAAGGGAAGAGTTGCTATGGAGAGAAATATCTGATAGACCCACCAGGTCCGAACCAAAAATCCCACGAGTGCCACAATCATAATTCCCATAGCAAAAAAAGCATGGACATGCATAGAAGCCCAGGTTCGTGCTTTAATGCCAACAAATTCAGTCACATAAACAAAAGCCACAACCAGATAGCCACTTGAAACCTGGGAGGGTGGGAGAGAGAAAAGAAAAAAAAAAACAAAACANGGACATGCATAGAAGCCCAGGTTCGTGCTTTAATGCCAACAAATTCAGTCACATAAACAAAAGCCACAACCAGATAGCCACTTGAAACCTGGGAGGGTGGGAGAGAGAAAAGAAAAAAAAAAAAACAAAACAGAGTGAGGTTTGTTTCTACTCTCCTTGTGCACCAGCAGTAAAAGCAAACAGCTAAACAGTGTTCCACATCTGTGTACGCTTAATTGCCACCGCGCTGGCCTGTCTCACACTGACAGAGAAAAAGGCAACCGTGAAAATGAATCAGCTGGAGAAAAAGTTCACTTAAACCTTCAGAATGCCTGGAGACCATTTAAAAATGTGAAGTGAATTTGGATGCTTCTCTGTAGTGGGGGACAGCCAGCAAGAGACACCTGCAAAGAAACTTAATTTGCTGATGTCATTAAACCTTTTCCCTCCAAAAAATCAGGTCCCCTAATGACATCACAAACTGGATGTTTGGGAAAGTGAGGTCCCCTGAAGTAATTGTCACTTCTGAAAATCTTGACCTCGGCTTTTAAGCAGGCTATTAATAACCTGCATGTCAGAGAACTGCACATTCATGAAGAATTACCTTCCACATCCTTGTAAAATATCTCATTAAACCAAAAATTTTACTATGTTGGAAGAGAATCTCATATATATACAATTACAGGTTCTCATATGGTATCAAGTGAATGCAATTATCGGCATGTTCTGCATAATAGTATTTCTTCGCTGAATATATATATTATTGAATAGATATATATATTTCAGTTTCTCAGATATCTCAACATCATATTCCTGGTATCTCAAAACATTTCAAAACACAGCTAGAAAACACAGATGAGAAAATATTTCAGTATATTGTTTTTGATTAATTAATTTTCTGGTTAACAATATTCCAGTTAATAATCCCTGATTCTGAAACCTCTGATAGGAAAGCAGCACTGACCTCAGTGGCACGGGGCTAGAGTTTAGGACTGCATCCTGCAAATCAGTCCCAGTGGCCAGATAAAACGAACAGCACTGGTCTGGTCAGAGCTTTTTGCTTTTCTAAACTACCACAGGCACTGACATCAACAGCCAAGGGAGTCAGCAGAGGAACTCGTGTAGATCTCACTGTTCAAGGCTGACATGATGCAGTTTTTCCCAGTAGGAAATTCTTCTGAACTCTAATCAGGCAAAGGGAGCTCCAGGTGCAAGATTCTGTCTTGACTACTGCACTGTCAGCAGGAATAAAATAAATTATGGGACTATTTTCAAATATCTACCCCATGTTAAATATGTTAGATGATTTCTTTTGTGATGGCATTCTAGTTTCTTTATGCATTATGTAGTGAAAAGCTACAAATAATGTACTTTTGGCTGTAAAATAGTTTTTAAAATTGGTTACTATGTATAAATATTGAACATGTGTCAGATATTGGATGTATACCACACACACATGAAATCGTGTGTGTGGGTCCGCATAAACACATATACTGAAATACCCTTAAGTACAGTATAAAACATCTAGGTGTTAAACATGTCTACCTAGGTATTTAGTATTCCAGCTACAGCTTCAAAGACCAAAGAGATGCATGGAAGAGAAATTGTGCATCTCTCCTCCATCACTCAAAACGGTAGAGATAAAAATAATACTCATTATAGACTTGCTAGTTTCAGAAAAAATATATTCAGTTTCTAAGAATAAGGAGAAGTGCAACAGCAGCTGCAATGCAGAATCCAGAGTTTGCTGCTCACACTTGGTATTTAATTACCAGTCCAGCAGAGGTTGGGATGGAGGAAGTACCAAACACTGCTTCATACAGACGCTTCCTATTAATTCAAAGAGGAAAACTGCTGTGGTCCAAGAACATTCAGACTCTCCCTGCTCTGCTGAAATAAGTGCAACAAACGGGGCTTTAGAATAATGAAGTAGGGGAGGAAATAATAACAAAAGGGAGGTTTTCCTGAGAAGGGGTAAGAAATGACATGTGAAAAGGGCCAGGGTGAACATCCTTTCTTACCATAGCAAGGAGAAAGCGCACAATCACGAAACTGTAGTAGTCAAATGTGAAGGCCACTGCGACGCCAAACACAAACTGACCAGCACTTGTGAACCATATAACACGCTGTCTTCCCAGTCTGCAAATCACAGCAGTAATAAAATCATAAATAACCACAAACATTCTATTAAAATACACCTGCAACTCCAGAGAGCCTAGCTGGAAGTTTAATAACTCACCACAGAAACTCTAGTTTGGCTACCTGTATTAATTTGTCAGTAATTCCAGCTTTCAAGAAAAAGGATGGGTGGAACTTCCGTTCCACAATTCTTGGCTGGAAGCAACGTGCAGTGAGCATTACATATGTTCACCTCCAGTTTTAACTTCTTCATAACTGATTGGTAAATTTACCCTTATTTATGAGGACATAAATCAGTTTTTCAGATATTTTATATTAAGCAGCATCATGTTAATAATTTCTAACAAAAGTTAGCTGGGATAACACGTGCTATCTTTTGCCAAAGTAACGACCAGTTTGGATAGTAATGAAGGGTTTCTGTAACATATCTTTGTCCAGTTCTTTAAAATTGAATTATCCAAAAAATGATAATCACCTAGTTCCCCATAATTTTCTGATTTCTGACAGCACAAGTGCATGCATATGAAAACAAAGAAATCCAGGAAGATAGTATACTAACAGCAAAAAAATCCAATGTCAAGTACTAGCTTCAGCAGTAGATATACAAGACTCTATTGAGAATTCACTGCATTCTATCTACAAATGCTCTGTTACACAAGCTGCGTGGAATTATTTTTCTTCCCTGTTAATAATTCCTTGTTCTCTTATTATCTCCTCCATGGTAAACAGCTTTTCACAAATGGGGATATTACTTATAGACAGAGAGTTTGAGGACTTTCGGAGTGTTTTTTTCTGTGAGTATTTGGTACTCCAATAAAATTCCTCTTATTTTTCTCCAGCCTTGACCTGGCGTCAAGCTTTGGTCTTTGATCCCTGCCAGAAAAGATCCTAGTAAGTCTTAGCTATCAGAGCTCCTCTGTTGGGAAATCCATTAATTGGTAATGGGAGGAACACACAAACTTATTTCCCATGAGCCAGGATGTGTCAGAAAATAATAACTTTCAGCTGTAAAGCCTGCAGTTGTAAATCTGCAACTGAGAATGTGTGTATTATCTTAACTGGTTGTCCATGGCTTGAATTAATGGAAATGAGAACAATACAATCCTAACCTTATAAATCATGTCCAAGTATTAATTAATAAAGTTATGAATTATTTAAAGGGACTCAAAACAGATGTTGGCATTATATTCTGGTTTTGTACTAAGTACGGTTTTACAAAGCCTGGGACTGGGAGGCAGATTGATTCCATGTGTTCTAAAAGCCAGATTAAAAAAAAAGCTCATCATTACTGTTGCATTCCCATGTTGTGACTGTCACACTGTAGTGTGCTAATGAAGGAAAATCAGAAAACAACAGGCCTGATCTCCTTGTTCTGCTTACACTGTTAGATGTGGGATGAAATGTCACCCTCCACCCAACAGAACTGTCAGTCAACAATCTGCTTTATAGAAAGACATAAATAACTCTAAACCAGCCTTCAAAGCAAAGCACAGGTACAGAAGGTGCCTAAGACAAAACCTAGTACAATGTAGCTTGGATATTTGATTCCTGTGTGGACAGATGGGCTGGGTGTTCTTCTGAGGCAGGAATATGTCTGTGTTGAGAGAGAAAACCAGGTGAGGCAGGAGGATACAGATGTACACCCTGAGTCTCACTGTTGCTGCTGAGTCCAGCTCTGATGTTGGATTTCAGTGCATGATCTGAGATAACACCCAGGGAGGAAGCCTTGGATGGGAATGGGCCTTGGAACTGTGAGCAAGGGACTGCTCGGGTCAAGTCGCTCCAGGACTGATGCTGCTCGTGCTCAAACAGAACTTTGTACATGCTGGTAAATAAGTGAAGCTACAGCCCAGCTCACCCACACCCATTTTTCTTCTTATCTGCACTAGCTTTCAAGAGACTGAAGTTTAAGCTAATTTTTCAGGGAAAACCTACAATTGGTCAGCAAGGAAATGTATGTGTGTGGGTGTTTATTTTAAGAAGGTGGGGCTTGATTAAACCCTTGAAGCCTCTGCATCAGCCCCACTGAGCTGTATTCATGACAGAGATTAGGAAAGGTGATTTTAAAATACATACTATTTAACCTTCAAGTAGCCCTTCAGCTGTTTGTCATATTGCAAAATAAAAATCTGCATTTCCAAGAGGAAATGTCTCCTCATGAAAAATGAGGTGAAAATCTCCTCCCAGGTTTTAACATTGCTATTACAATGAGCTGTTGCTATTCCTGTTAAAATAAGTAAACAAACAAACAAATAAATAAAAAACTAAAGTCAAATACTAGCTGCACAGGGCAATTTCAGGGATCAAGGCCTAGAACAATGGATGACATAAAGTATGAAAAAGTTTCAAAAGTAAATTACTTGAGAATACATTTTAAAATTGGTACTTGCTATTGGAAAAAGAAATCAAATTAAACAGATCTATGAATAAAGGAATATCCAAACCTCCTGAATATTGCATATGTAGTCATGAACACACAATGAATGAAAACAACAAAAACAGGTAGATGCACACGGAGTTACTGTAGTCTGAAGCTACAGTTTTCAGAGGATGGGACTTTACCTGTCAGCAATGTCACCAAAAATCACTGCTCCAACCAAGACTCCAAGCATGAACGTAGGCTGGATTAATTTTGCAAGCCATTCTTGGTCACAGACCAGATCCCACTGCGTAACAACAGTGCTCTTCCACTTCGTGTCATCGTAGAGAAATCCATCAGAACAAGGAAATACAGACTTGTTGCCTTCGTATTCATACGCCAGATCCAAATTAACTTCTCTTTTGGACCTGCTGCATTGACCAAGTTCCCAAATTTCTCTGTTTTCCAGCTGGACTACAATGTAATTTTCTGTTGATGTCCATAGTGTCCAGATGTCCCCTATACTTGATGCAGAGGAGTTGTGGAAAAGAACACTACTCACATTTCCAGGGAACCCACATACAAAGTTAGGAGTAACAGCCATGAACACAGATGCTAAGTAGTGGATACCACATGACATAGCTTGAAAGACAGATGCAAAATAAACGCATGCTTGAAATCTGTAAAGGGAAAGAAAAAGTTTTACTGAGGAAAAGCCCTCTATACATGAAAAAATATTGAGCATAATTGTTTGGGTAGATCAGTAAATGGAGATATCATTAACATGTCCAGTGTTTTCTTGTGTAGTGCTGCTTCAATATTAGCTAAGCTCTGCAAGAGACCAAAGAGGAGAAAAAGACCCACAGTTATCTATTGTTAAGAAATAAGTGCTGCTCTTAGTCACGTGTTTAGTCATACAGAGAACACCATTTAAAATGGAACAATTCTGACCTTAAGCACTTAGTTTGAAGCAATCTTCCACCTTCCAATTCTCTGTAGCACATCCCCTTAAAACAAGCCCTTAGATTACTTGAATAGTTAGAAAAACCAAAATGTTGCAGCTTCAGGTTCTTAGGGATAGAGCTACATGCATCAAATAAAACAAACCAAACACATTACGCCCCTCATTCCATCTAACTGTATCCCTATAACTGTATTCCATCTATTTTCCATCTCTCTTTATTGCAGCCAAAATACAAAGAGAGAATACATGTAGACACACGTAGAAGATAGAATCTGAGCGATGTGAAATGTTTTGTACCAAAACAGAGCTCTGAACTGGGTTGGGTTTTGGCTTAAACAGGGTGTGCAGTTATCCATTAAAGATTGTATCATAAAGCAAACCTAGAAAAAGAATGTTTTATGCATAGCCTGAATTTTGGCATTTTAACAGCTTTTAAAACTTGCTTGAGATGCAAGTAAATCTTAGTGTAAAAATTGCACGTGTATTCAGAATTTAAAAAGATTTGCGATGAACTCTAGTGCCACTGTCTGCAAATTCTAGACAATTTCTGATAATTTAAGCATAAGGAGACTTTTCCTCAATTAAATATTAAAATTATGCATATAATCAGTACAACATCTGTTCAGAAAAAAACAAAATAGCTTTGGTCTCCTCCCCTTTTTATTTCCTGAAGGCCAATCAATTGCAATAATTTGAAGAAGCATTCAATGAGCTTCTATACATACATTCTTACTGCAGAATGCAGCAGGCCTTGACAGTATGAAACAAAAGGCAGATTTATTTTTTTTTTTTGTACGTGATCAGAGGCTATCTCTGCTGAAGTTATAGGAAATAATGTCTAAAAACCAATTAACTTGAAATGTCTTTCGGGAAAAGTCAGAGCAATTCCAGTTCCTGTAACAAATGCGGCCTCTAGATACTCCCCTCCAAAATGTATCTAATCTAGCCTTGAATTCCCATAATACAGATCTCAACAGTATGTAGCCATAGGACTTTTAAATCATCTACCATCAGAATTTCTAAATAATTTTGAAACTATCTATAAGCAAAGTATTGACATAGAATTTACTGGATACATTATCTTAATATCCAATTAACCTTTCCAATAAAACAGTTCTCTTGTAAAACACACCTCCATTCACCATCCTCATTCTCCTCTGCCTTTTATCTTGATTCTTATTTCTTTCCTTGGTAAATGTAAACGCAGCAGCCTGTCCTGTCCTTCCAATGGCATTTGACATTGCTGTTGTTCTGCTGCAGTGATTTTTATCCCCCTTTCTCTTGACTAACAGCTCTGTTGACTTTTCCACAGCAGTCTGAGGAGTCAGTTGAATTGCTAAACCTACCGTGGCAGCTCGGAATCTGGCTCCACCTGCCTCTGGAGGATACTGCAAGGCACTCCTCACACAGGTGCTGGGCTCCTCTTTCCCAACAATACCGAGAGATATGGTCAGGAGAAACTGAATATAACCACAGCAACCCTTAAGTCTATCAATTCTCTCTCAAGAGAATAGCTTCTTGAAGATTAAGTAGCTAGCCATGGATCAAAGCAAGGCTGAAACAGCTCTGAAAGGCGTTTGGGCTATCTGGGACCACAAAATAGCAAAGGTTATTTTGAAATGTAACCCTTGGGACCCTGTTGATGCAGACAAATACGGTCAACAATGTTTTTTCGTTCCTCTTCTCTAGTTTTATTCTAACTGTTCCCATCAAAAGGCACAAACTCATTTTAGAAATAGCAGACCACAAGGAAATTCAACAACTGGGGCTGTTGTTGCAGTACGCAGAATGCTGGGAAGAGATAATAGTTAATTAAACCCCTAGAAGCTGTGCACTTATATCTTCCAGTAGGTAGTAAAAAGTGGCATATTTGGAACTAGGATCCCCAGCATTTGCAATATCTGTCATTATGCATTAGAAAATAGCAGTGTCAGATAATCCACTTGGTATTTCCCAGAGAGAGGAAGAATGAAATAATTTCAAACTCACATACACACTTCTTGAGCTTCCTAATTAGTTCTTGCAATGCAAGAAATATCAGGATCATAATTTATCTTCATCCCAGTAAGAGTTAGTAGGAAAAATATATTTATGCCTTTTTTTGTTGGAGAGGCTTGAAGGGAGGTAACTTTTAAGGATAGAGACTGAGAAGCTGGCATAAAACAATGCACTACATTTATTTTTACAAATTCAAAGCCCAACAGTATCACCAGGGCTATGAGCAGGTCCAGTTAATCTCTGCTCTCACTACTCGCTTGAGAGTTTTATCTTCTCTCTTCCTGAACATTTCTTGTGATCATACTTCAATGACCATTTTGACAGACTACTCCACTGTCAAATCTTTCTGTTGGCAAGTTTCTCATTAAATCTAATCTCAATGTCCCCTTTTCAAATATAAGACTATTATTAGCTTATAAAACACCCTGGTGCAACCTTGAATAAATGTTCCTTTCCTTTTGTCACTTCATTGTACAGGATTCTCAGTTATCCTCCTCCTGGTACTGTCTACAACCATACAAACTACAGTCTGTTACTCTTTCCTTTTCTTTGTGTCCCTTCTTTCTTTCCACCTCTGTAAAAAGCAATAAAGGATTCATTTTAAAGAAATATCTGTCATGCCATATTTCACCCATCTTTCAAGGGTTTAACTTACAATTAGATATAGCTTATTTTTGTAAAAACGTTCTTCCATTTTCAATGTTATGAAAATCTTATTCAGTTTCAACAAAGAAATCCACTCTGTAGCGCGATCCTTCTTCTTAACTAATTTGCAGTGCCAGTGCTAAGCAAACACAAAAAGTCAGACAGAATACTAGATATACATTAACAGACATAATTTGTTCTGAATATGACTTTGTTTAAGAATGGGAAAATGTGTTTTTGCAACAAAATGACCGTGTTGTCCAGAATTTTGCAGAAGGGATTGCAATGCAGTTTTTAACCTCTACCTGCTCAATAAAAGAGCCAAGGAGCAGGCACGGGGAGCAGGAACAGGGGGGAGTAAGGCCTGATGCAAAGTTAGAAAAGCATGTGGAAGCACCAGCGTCTGAAAGCATTCTGCACTACACTAACAAGCTGCTTCCCTGCCTGCAAAAACTATTTACTGCTCTCTCCAGTAAAATTCCACACTGGGCTGGCTAAGCTTCTCTCTGTATGTACTCTGTACATGCATATTTCTGTATATACAAAACACACAAAAGCTATCCTGAAAGCCCTGTTTTGCCGCGAAGGCAAAATCCACTGCTTACTACAGCAGTGTTGGAATGGCATTCCCACTGATCCTAGATTGAAAAGCCCAGCCTTAAGAGCTGCTGGCAATCTCCTGTGGGTAGGAAGAGCTTTTCTTCCAGAAAGACCAGTGGTGTAAATGTCAGGAAATTCCTTAACCTGTATAGTTACCAAAGAAGAGTTAATCGGACCATTAGGGACAACACAAAGAAAGCATGATAAGTGTGTAGGGAGGTCGATATTTAGGGATGTAGGAAGGTAAGTATGTAGGGATGGGAGGAGATGGGAGAATACTACAGGAGCGTGGAATTTTGCTTTCCAGAACAGCCAGAGATTGAAAAGGGACAAAGACACAGGTGCAGCCTCAGGACAGGCAGAGGCTTGCTGGAACAGAGACTGGGGGGGCAGAGAGTGCTGAGCGAGGAGGAGCACAGAGCTGCTGCCTCTTCTATTGCCACCTGGGATCCCTCCCTTTGAACCTCTGGGTGCACGAGCTGTATCTCAGAGCCCAAGCTGTGGCCATGACAACGCCCTTCCCCAGGCTCAGAGCCCTGGGACAGGTCCTTGGTCCTTGGTCATGCGATGGCCGAGCAGCCCCTGGCCTTTGCAGGAGCCTGGAGCAGCCCCCAGGACGCTGTGCTGGGCCGGGAAGTCACAGCACAACATACACAGGTCATCCATTACACTGACCCTGAGGCACAGGTTGAAGTCTAAGCTGGCCTTGCTCCCTAGTGTAAATTATTAACTTTTTTCCCAAATTCTTAATTTAAGAACACCAAACTGATAAAAAAGTCCTTTATTACTGAGCTTAAATCTCTCTGCTGCAGACAAATATATACTATAATCCCTACATTAACCTCACCAAACTCAATTTGAAAAATTAGATTTCCCTGAATAAAGAAATACTGTTGCTTATGGACCAAAATGGTAAGAAAATACCACTGCAGGAGGAAAAAATACTACTGAAATTCACCAAAAGAAAGCAAATTCTGTGATTTATTTTCCTGGACTGATCTCAAAAAGGGCAGATTTTGGCAATGGCATTTTATATGCCAGTCATCTTCACATACACACAACAGATTATGTAACATACATTGTTGCAAACAGTCATTTTCAATAACCTATTTTGCAGATATGCTTTTCTTTTTAAAAAAACACACTTTTTGCAATTTTAAAAAAAGTTCTGTGAACATGATGACTGTCCTAAAAGGTATGATAATTTCTCTCAGTGTTTTTCCATCTCTTCAGTGACTTGCCATGGGAGATAATTATTTGGCAAGTACATTTTGTCACTCTTGCCAGGAGTGTCAAATATAGAAGTCAAGAAGACTTTATAGGTTACTGCTCCAGTATAGAGACGCTTAATGAATGCCAGAAGTCAAATGAGCCTAAAATTGTCTTCACAAAAGCTTGAGCAAGACACAACATGAAAATGTTCCAGTCCCTCTTAAAATATTTGTGAAATTTCTCCACAGTTGGTTTTTTTTCAGTTTGCAGCTTATAGTAAAAAAAAGATTTTTGCATTTTCTATTTCCTCTGCACAAGTTTTAAGATCTCACCAGTAAGAAAAGCAACTGGTAATATCATGTCAGTATCTGAATATAAGAAATACTGCTCCATAAAGATAATGAACTAGATCTCAGATCACTGTTGCTCTGGCTGTAGTCTCATGACACAACATCTCTGTGGCACTGTCACTGCAAGGTATTTTCTCCCTTCTCTTTTGCCACTGTTTATTCACCCCCTTGAGACACAGTGCACTCTAACCTCAGCTGTGGTGGTACTTCTTTTGTGGACCATCTGTGAACTTTGTCTGGCAAACTGATCTGACTTCAACAAAAAAGCCAAAACAGATGCTAAACTTAAAAAAAAGAAAAACAAAAACAACAAGCTAGACTGGTTGCTCAGTGTAATTTATATTGCATCCATGCAAATAATCCACACCAGTCTATTTGAAAGGTGGTACATCTGGCATACGAAAAATACTTGAAGTGCACATTGCCACATATACGTTAGAGAATAAATCCCCAGCCCAAGAGTACTTTTAGCATTGTCAGTTACTGCAGTGTGTAGCAGGCACAAAACTTGTTGCTGGAAACTAATTTTATGTTAAATAAAACATGATTCTGATTTCCTTGTCTGCCCATCAAAAAGAGAAGAGGGGAAATTACAAGATACTCATCAAAATTTAATATAAACATTTAACATCATTGTAGTATAGAATAGACTCACAAAACTGTTCTGTGATTAGCAAAAGATTTGTACTATTCCACAGGCTTTACAAGAATTATTTTTACTGCTTGTCTTCTCAACCACCTCATTTGTAAGTGGCTTAAGTCAGAAAACACAGTACGTTTTTGTTGTGCAGTGTACACTCAACAGGATAGATTCAGTGGAAAGAAATTTCCAGATATTTACTATTTCTGAAAGAATTTGTGTTCAGTAACCACTTTAACCTCTGTATTCCATCCTGGGTTGGTTGGGTTTTTTTTCATGTGAGAAAAGCCATTCAGCATTCTTTCTACTCTAAACCAAAAAGCTATAATGCACTTCCACATTTATTTTTTGAGAGGAAAGGAACTGAACGTGACTCAAGAGTATTTTTGCTATGGTGCAGAGATACAGATTTGGAAGCAGCCTTAAATATACATCACGCACAGCCTTACTTGACTTGTGGTGGCAAGAATAAACTTCCTTCCCTCCTAAAGGCAGTTTAAACTATGCTGAGAGTCTCAGCCCACGTGGTTATTTCCAGAATATGTCGTCAGAGGCAGCAGATGCTGTGTTGGATGTCTGGTTTGAACGTATCAACAGCACAGATGCAACAGGAATAAGGGAGAGTGTGGAGATGAGGAAGACCCCGGGTTTTATATATCATCACTGATGACAATGCAAAGCATCAACGTGCAGTCAGCAAACAGCAGACACCGAATCATTCTTACAATCTTTTAAAACTGATTCTCTGAGGAATTCATTAAACCTATGCACATTTGCCTTTGATTAAGACAAGTCCGGCATTTGTTCACCAGAGTCAAGAAGAAAAATACATTGGCTGCTCACTACTGCACATTTTGTATGACAGCTCAGATGAAGTAAGTCACATCAGGATGAGAATAAAAAAATAGTGCTACAGAATTAAGGGCCATACTTATTAAAAGAAAATATTTTTTTGGAACTTAATGGAACAGTTCTTCATTTTTGACCATTTAAATCAGGCACATAAGGTTCCTGTCATCACCTGTGACAAAATAATAAGTATTGCTGGGTTTCAGCAGTGTAGTAGCACAGCTTTCACCTGTGGACAACCATGCACAGCTGAAAGGGAGCTGCTGCTAAATGTGCCCCCTCTGCCAAGGGCTGCTGCCCCCAGGGGAGAGACAGGCAGGAGGATGGTGTGATCATGGCTCAGCTACTCCAGCCCAATGCCCAACATTCTCGTTCAAATGACAGTGAAACTGGGAAAGACATAGAGGATCTGGATTTGCACTCAAGCAACCAAGGTACACATAAATATTCCCCTCGACTTTCCTGGGAAAGCAACCTCTGATTAAGGGGGAACACATCACTGGGAGCAACAGCAATTCCAACACTGGAGTCAGTATTTTTTTATTCTAGTTACCCACTTGCCCTTCCTGCTTTACATGTGCTAAGGATATATGCCAGGTAATTTAATTAAGAAAGTGCATGAGCATGCAGTTTGTAAGCTATTTAGCTTTGTTTTGGAATTATTTGGACTAGTGTTAAGCACAGCAGTGGTTACTCTTGAACAGCAGTAACACTTCAGGCTCTGTACTTGGAAGTTTCTATTCCAGGAATGGCATTTCTATAAACATCTACCATTTAGAAAATTAGCATGTACTCTGTATGATATATTGCTAGCATTACTTGTCACAGGGATAACTCATTTCAGGTTTCTCTGGTAACACTGTTTTCTTTAGGTCAGCCTCTGTTTTGCAGACAAATCCAAATTAGGTATTTCATTCCCTTCCACACTGTACTGTTTCCATCAGCTTATGTAAGCAAATAATTTCACATCATGATCTGTAGTGTCTAATAGAATTTAAGTGTTTTTATTGAGATTCCATCTAATTACAGACATAGGCAGTACTTCATGTGTAAACTGTTGTATTTTATTCTTCCTTTCCCATTTAGGAATTCGGATGTTTTCTGCTGGTTTCATTGCTGACACAATGGACAAATTTTGTTCAAACTAGTTTATATTTATTTTATCTGATTTCTCTTTCTGTCTATAATCCTGAAATAAAACTAACTGGTTGTCATATTAATTACTTCTTACTCCTTTGCTTTCTATTTACATATTTCTTCTGCAAAACCCTGAATCTGTTGTAGCTGATGGTACAAATATTTGAATTGAGTATCTACTTCACAATGGTGAAAACTTTTCTGAAGCAATGAGCAACCTACTCTTCAAAGATTAATTTGCAAAGCAATTAAGCCTTGCAGTTGTCATAGTTATATTATGCCTTTTAAGAACTTTTTTTTGTTGTTTTCTATTTATAGTCACACGCAAGAACATTTGGATACAGACAGCTCATTTTCATTCTGAATTCTACATAAATTTTCTTCACACCATGCCATGTATTGTTCAGCATACTACCCAAGGTTTTAAACTTCTGTGTTGGAAATTACTCGTTTCTACTGGTTTTTGAAAGTTCTCATGGAAAAAGGTAAAACAAGTGAGAAATCTGTGTAATTCATTTAAGAACGCTGGACATCCCTTTCCTAGGAAATGTTTGTAATCTGCACATACAAGTATCTTCTGAGTTTTCAGTTAGAAAGAATAAGGGACATTAGCTCCATGGATCAAAGTACGTTTGAATCATTTCTGTAAATACTTGAGAGAAATGTCATAGAATTTTGGGTTTCTCCATTCTGTGAATCTTCCTTAATATAAAGCAGTGATTTTATCCATAGCATCGCTTTTGCAGTCTTGGTCTGTTTCTATGGGCTACATAAAGCAGTTTTAACTAGATAATATGTCATTTTACTCTCCCTGGCTCCATTTGCAACTCTTACAATGTTCTTTGTTACTTCTGACATTCACCATAGTGACTCTTTATCAAAAGCAAAACAGAAAAGCTACAGTAGATACCTTTGCTTTCTTAGCTTTTTATGAATATTTCACTAAAAAAAAAAAAGTACCACTTAACAAGATGTTACATTAAGGGAATTAAGTGTCAGATAATGCTGCCTTCTAAAATTTGGGACCAAGTCAATATGTATATCAAGGCATCACTTCAGAAAAGGCAACAGTGTCAGCCACAGATTCTTTTCTGCTGAAGAGAATACTGCCAGTTGCAATCCTACCTATGTGGAATCCTACACTTGGAATTCTATAGCTCTACAGCTTGAAGAAAGGGATTCAATTTAATGCAGAGTCTGGTAGAGTCAGAGTGTTTTCTTCTGTTAAACATGGTTTAGTTTCTGGAATTGTTTTAGTACACCCATATTTAGTGGCTAAGTTCTCCATGAGAAATAAAATAGCCTCCACACCAACAGCTCTTCTCCCTCTCTGTAACAGAGTAGCTTGTATCTTCTACAGGCTTTGTTAAAACCCAATTAGGACACTGAAGAGGAGTAAAACGTTATCTCCTTTCTTCCTCTATCTTCAGGAGTCCACGCTGACGACCCACCAATCGTTCAGCAGCTCTTGGGAGGGCTCAGGTTAGTAGGCCTGACAGCATGTCTTCTCCAAGGCAAGGCAAGTTATCTCTAAACCCACAGAAAAGATGGTTACTGAGCACAAGAGGACTTTCAGCTTCTTTTTCAGGTCCATAGCTCATCTTCTCTCCAAACTGTTCCTCTTCACTGCAAATGCATAATGTGTTCTTTACTTCCACAGTACTGTTAGGTTCTGTCCTTGAGTCTTTCTCTTATGGTATCTCATACAAGGGAATGATCTGGAATAATGCTATATTCTAACTTCACATTAATATTTAAAAGCATTTTAGAGGTCCCATTCTCTACAAGAATAAAGAAGATGAACTCTGCTCAGATCTACCAGGATTCTTCTACATAAATCTACTTTTGTACTAACTGCCCCCTCTATTCTCAATGAGAGAGACAGAACTGAGGTGGGCTACACTGATCTACGAAGGATGACAGTTCTTCGAGGAGCCTAAAATACAAGTGTAAATGAGGTGAGGTCCCAGTTGCTCAGAACCTGGAACTAACATGAATTCTCTCTCTTAGAAAGGTGGAGCTGTAGCAACTTCATGGTATTCCCTGCTCTGCTGGCATACACCGGTTCTAAAGACATAGGAAAACAGATCAAACAACAATGTGTTCTGGAATATGGTACACAAATATAAATTATTTAAATGAAATGTGATATCATCAGTATAATTTCACCATGCTTACTATTCACTTTGATGCAATATAATGTATACAGTATGCAATCCATATACATCTACACTATTTCTCTAGATCCCCTTTCCACTCGGTGAGGAACCACATACAAACCACACATTGAAAACAAGACAGATGGATCATGCCCTTAATGATCCAGTTCTCCCTCTGGACAAGGTGACTTAGCAGAGATGTCTGGAGTTTACACTATATGCCCGTAAAGATATTGAGATGAGCTCACTAGCTCCTTGATTTAGACAGCTGATTTCCCCACACAGCTAGAACAGACTTTTACAGATGTATCAGGTGGGAACTTAGATGCTTCCATATCTTTTTCACAACTTAGAGAGGAGAAAGAACTCATCATATGGCTGGAAAAGTTCAGGCCATCGTGGATGTAACACATTTAAATGACACTGAACTCCATCCAAAGTGTGGTTCTGATTGCTCTTTATAGAGCAGCAAATTATTCCCAGTTCTTTGAAGCACCTTTTCAGCACTTCTTTCCTACTTCTTGCTGCTTTATTGGCCTTTTCCACCTATTCTCCAGGGCTTGTCCTGTATTCTTGCCTCAGCTCCACTGCTGCAGCTGCATCTCTGATGCAGCTACCTAACAGTAATGCCTCCAGATAATAGGAAGAGGAAACCTAACATCACCTCTTGAGGAAAGGGTTCAGTACATGATCCAACAGATGGTGCTTCTAGATTCCTCAAATCCTATTTTCACCACATGTTGTTTTCAAAAAACATCTGCTCTGCATGAGGTGAGCACTATAGTTTGGCCATCAATGTACCATATTAAGGTGTACATGAGCTCTCTAGGCTGTGTCAGTGTTTTCCAAAGACAGCTAAATTTATCTCCAAGTGTATGGACAATTTGACCGATCAACCATCGTTAGCAGTACTTGTAAATCTCTGTCTTCTGGAGTTTGTCATCACATTTTTCCAGTCTTGCCATTGTAACCAAGATACAGCTACCTCAGCTGGTATCTTCTCTGGCTCGCTATTTTTTCCATGTTTCTGAAAAGTTGAGAATCTCATGTTCTTGCCCAGCTGCTGTAGCTCCATGCCTCCAGCTACCTTAAATAAAACGTCAGCAGTGTATCTATCTCAGTACCATCCTTGTTGTGTACAGCAAAACTGTGGCACAGAAATTGTCACAGAATGTGCTAAAGGCTCCTGGGGCCTTCAAAAAATTCCCTAAATTTCGCGGTGTTTTCTACCTGCATGATTTTACTTCCTGCAATAAATTGGTCAAACTTTCTACGAGTAAGGCCCTTTATAAAAATTTCCTTCCAACTCTGAGATATCTTAGTACTTCTGAAAATCATTACTATTATGAGAAAATTACTGACAGAGCTTTTATAGGAATGGTATCCCAGTCCCAGGCATTGTATTACAGGGAACACACTGTCCAGTGCCTTGTATATTTCATTTTCATTCACACCATAATATGTCAAGATGAAACAGCTGATCATCAGCTCCTTGATGTGTGTGGTAATTGACTTATGCTGCCATAACTGTGTCTGTGCTACAGCTTGGTTTAGAAGCCACCCTGGGGGGTCGGCAGTATTTCAGAGGTGAATCTCAGCCGTCTGGTTTACACATCGTAATTGATTTACCAGCTTTAAGTTTCAGTGTTGTCCGCATCACAGGTTCTAGCCTTAGAGAAGTAATGGATAGTACAGGTGCAATTTCATCCTGCTTTTTATTTAGTCATTTTTCTATTACTGTCATCTACTTTTTAATCTACTTCTCTTACTATAACCTCCTTTTTCAAGCCGGAAACAGGCAGGCACCTCCAGGGCGAAGATGCCAGCACGTTCTGTGGCAGAACACTTTTGTCTGTGCAGATCTTGCTTTACACTGCCCCCAGCATGACCTGGATCCCAGCAAATGCTGTTAGAGCCTCTCGCAGACCATGCTGCTGGTGCATTGCCACCATTATCCTGGAGCGCTTGCCAGGATCCAGCTTTGGTTCTGAGTCTTGAGAATATTTCCACTTTTGCCTAGACAGGCATAGAGAATAAGGCCTTTGTTTAAGCTGCTAGAGTTTGCTCTCTGAAAACACATGGGCTGTCTCGTTTCTCCAAGGCTATTATGATGCCTTTCAGCCAACAGGATTAAGTACTATTTTGCAAAATATCCTCCCCCGCCACACACACACACCAAAAAAAGGGGGAGAAAAAGAAATGCTGCCAAGTCCCCCTGTTCTGTCCTACAAACGTCTGAAATGAGCACAGGCTGACTCAGATGTTATAATACAGCATAGTTATAAGAACACTTATCAAACATTTCTGTCAAACACCAACCCTGACCAGGAGCCAAAGGAGGACTTAGATTTGAGATTCTTCTGTCTGGCACATTCCAGTAAATACAAAAAGCTGCCCACTGGTATATTTTGAAAACTGAATGACAGATATGTTGCAGTAAATATTTCCACTATATAAGATAGCATATGGGGGGAAAAAGGACTTTTTTGAAAACAATCTCCAAACCACGGCACTTTGTTCACCTTAAGCAAACTACTCAAAGGTTAAACAAAAATTCACATTATATTGTTTAAAAATATTAATTTTATGTAGAATATACTCAATACTAAATGTATTAATATTTGAGAAAAATATTGTAATTCTTCCATTTGTTTAATTAAAACTCATCTGTTCAAATGCTGAATATGAATACAATAGTCTGCTTCTCCATACTAACTTGGAAAACAAATTTCTTTCTATATCTAACAAGCACACTTCTCCACTTGCAAAATGTATTTTTGTTGGCAAAGAACCTTTCCCGTTATCTGTAAAATACATGAGTTTGAAAAATCATTGCTTGAAAGTGTTCTTCTTTTCTTTTTGTGAAAAGAAGTGGTGAGCACAATCTTCGAGATACTTGGGACTCCTCGTTATTTGATACAAGCCAAGAATTTCTGGAAATAACATGCATACAGCACAATTTGCAGATGCAATCTGATCACAAGAGCTGTGAAACAAGAGAGAGCATAAGGGCAACAGCCTGAAAAGGGGAGCCTGGAAAAGTTCCGAGCTGTGAAAAGAAGACAGACTGTTCGGTGTAGAGCCTTAGAAGCGAACCCAGAGCTCTGCAAAGCAGGGAGAAGAGAAACAGTGTTAGCACTGGCCACTCAAATATTGCTACTATGGCACTGACCAGCAGTGCCTGCACTGTAGATGTCCACTACGAAGAATTTCTACAAAAGTCAAGCAAGTTTTTGAGCTAAGCAGTCTCTCATATATTTATAAACACTAGAAAAGTTCCAGGGTAATCAAGGGAAAATGTTGAAAGTGTTGGTAAGTGTATAACTGTCTACTAAAGCAGGTCCTATCCAAACAGGCAGCCTGTCCTGCTTCACTCCTCCTCACAGCAGCCATTGCTAATCTTTGTTTTGCTTGCTTCTAAAGTCCAACTGTAGCAACTCCACTGACCAGGCAAAAAGTTCACAGAAGACAACAGTGCAAAGATGTCAAAACCTGAATAAATACATAAACATCTCAGTAAAGATAAATAGCAGTAATTTTTAATTTATTAGATAGTCTAGCTGCTAGTAAAATGTATTATTTATAAAACCAACATTTGAAAATCCAGGTAACGTACTAAACTTTGTAAAAGATAGAATATTTCAGAAGAAAAGGCAATCTTTTAAAAGATTCTGGAAATACTTCATTACAAAATCTGGAAATAGTGTCAGTGACACCTAATCCTCTTCTCTCTCCCTGACAATTTTCACCACCTGCTTTTGGCTAAAGTATAAGCCAAGATTTGAAAACTGTTAATCACAAGGAAAATGCTGTGTACCCTGTAAGCTGCATCTCATAGCTACCAGACGTTCCAGCTGGGAAATCAAATCCTTACGCTCATCCACACTTACCATAAGGGGTAGCTCCCCAGATCTCTCCCTAGACAGTTATTCCTGATTAGATCATGTCTCCACTCAGCACACTGCCATGGTGCAGATCAGAGCGACAGAATACACGGCCTGTTTCTCACCAGCAATCACATACGTACGTTTTGTGTCTTGCTGGTAGATTAAAGTCACTGAAGTCATTAAAAGCCCTTTAGTTTACCTGGGAATTAGCTGTGCAGGCAGTGTGAGCCAGCCAGCCAGCTCCTGAGGCTCACCTACCCACTACGCACGCACTTTGCTACTGACCTTATGCCCTCTGGTCATGTCTCCCCTTCCCCAGCCCGGGGCCTGCCAGGGACAGCCAGGGTCTGACTGTACCTGGCTTAACCTCATGGGTCCCCAAGAGGGTTCTTGAAGTTGGAGCGGGTGGGCAGAGAGGGGCTGAGGCAGGGGGCTGAGAGGGAGAGCCCAAAGGTGCAGTCTGGCAGGATCTGCTGCATGGCAGAAAGGTGCAGTTCACTGCAGGTAAAGTGGGAGCTTTAAGGCTTGGCAAGCCTTTAGTGGTGAGGCCATCTGAGTCAGACAGCACTACTTGTCTGTCATCCAATCTGCAATAGTGACTGGTGATCTCATGCTCCACAGACAGACTCAAGAACAATGTTTAAAACAACCTTCTTGAATTTATGGCCCACAGATGCTACCCATGCCCAAATTCAAACAGAGGCATAAAGTCTTTCTTTAATGGCGTAGGGTACAGATGCCATTACATTTTTATGGTTGTTCATGCATGTCTCAAGACCCTATTGAGAGCAATGGCATCACTGAGACTTGTGAAAGAGAGTCCAAACAGAAAACCAAATATTGTCAGCATCCTTGTGAATGTTAATCCTGTAAAATTCACAGTCTTAATCTATGTGAAATTTTTATATCTGTATATTAATAACTTACATATAGCTATATGTTACATATTACGTATATATAAAATGCATACATACTATCTCCATATTTATGTATGTATGAACAGCTGCTCATTCTCTACTGCCTCTGTCAGATTTTAAGAAAATCAAACCAGTCTCAATATACTAACAGTCATGCTTGGATTGCTCAGAATCTGACTGTCAAATCTACAGAATCTATATATAGTGGATGGGTTATATGGGCCTTATGGGAACTGCTCAAACTGAAGAAATGAACAGTTATCTGTCAGTGCCACGATGCTGCAAACTGAGCAGAACTAACTTCATGGTTACAGTTATGAACAACTTTTCATATGAAATACGACCATCCATCTAGCACCATCAAAGGATTAAAAAGAGTTTTTGCAATATTTTTAAACAGCTCCACCCACCATAAGCTGCTATTATACTTACTATTATACTCTACCACTAGTGTGGTCTTTGAAATCTCAAACAGCCGTAAGTCTAACAGGACCATGCAAATTTTGGTAGTCTGCATCTCATCTCAAAGCTCCTAAACTTAGGGCAGCTCCAACTGAACTGCATGTCAAATAATCTGGGCCCTAGATGTGAGGTTATTGCTGTAAAATTGGGCTCATTTTAATTGCAAGGAGCAGTTTTGAAAAACTTAGAAAAAAATTGATAAATGTTCTCAAGCAGGAAAACTACTCTGGTAATTAAAAATAACTACTTTTATGTTATTTCAGTATTCAGTGTCAAGTGCCTGCTTTCCACAAAGAGCACACAAAACAGCACAACAGCAGCAGCAAAAACAACTGATCGCTAGGATTTCTCTCCTAGTTCACACAGAACAAGGTATTTTTGTTGCTGACCTAGAACGGATAACAAATGAGATTTTGTTCAAATAGATATGCCTGTAAGTCACAACTTAGTCAAATATCTGATTTAAGCATAGGTGCCAATTAAGCAAGACAATGTCTTTCCATCCTAACCATCTGAAGAGGCTATTGATACCCACCACTACTGCCTGCACATGATGTTAAAAGCCTCTCCTGCTGCAGTTCAGGCACTTCTACCATTACAAGGTAGAAAAAAAAGCTCCCAGGCTTTGTCCAAAATGCTGCTCCTGCCTGCCCATGAGAGAAGATCAACATTGTGGGTTGGGCTGGCTCACTGGTCACCGAGCTAGAAAGCACAACACTGCAATTCAACAGCTGGAACTCGTAGCCAAATTGTTACACACGGGTCTATTCCAGCCATCTGCTCCGAGGAGCATGTGCCTGCAAACCCCATGATGATCAGCACATCGCGGAAGTGCAGGAGAGAGCTCACTGTGAGGATGTACGCCCATTAGCCTTAATATTCATATCCTCTAAAACTTAATTTCCTTGCCTAACATTTCTTCTCCATTACCCGCTATAAGCGGAGTCTCCTATAGCAGCCCTGCATCGAGCTGCAGAAGCATACGCACACGCACGTGCCATGTCCGTGTATCCATCCAGCAAACCCAGGCTTCTGTACACACACATCCCATGGCCAACAAGCGCATCAAAGGAAACTCGCCACCATGCACCACACAATTTGCCATACAGGTAAACCCCCGCTGATGAGGATATGTGCTTATACTCCATATCCACGTAACACAGGCAACAAGCCCAGCTTCAATAAAAACACGTTATCTGTTGCACTCAACAACCCTGTGCCCCTAAGCAGGAACAGCCTGAGTGTCACACAGCGCTCCCCCGCATACTGCTTGTCATCCCTGAAGTGCACGGGCTGCTCCAGACCCTGCGGCTCTGCGCGCGTGTGTGCGCGCTCACACGTGCAAGAAGCGTGTGAGTGTTAAGTGTTTAAGAGTGCACGGCCACGGACGTGCGGCTGCGGGCGCGGTGCGGGGGGATGCACGTGGTGCCGGCAGCGCTGTGAGGCCATGCGGGAGCGGCGCCGTGTGGGTGCCCATGGGAGCGCGGCACACACAGCGATGCGGTGCGTGCTGTGAGCGAGCACTCGCGCGCGTATGGAAGGGTGTGGGGGGGGGGTGTGGAGTGCTGCAAACACGAGCGGCAGTGCCTGTCTGTTTAGCGCGAGTTCATACACCGCGGTGCGGTGTGCCTAAGCGCCCGTGTCATTTTCTGTGCGCGTGTGACAGTCCCCGCGCATGTGTCGCCGTGACGGCCGCTTCGTGCGGGTGTGAGCGCCTTGCAGCCCGCGCGATGCCGTGGGCACAGGCGGGGCACGGCGCTGTGTCCCCCTGGGGTACCTGTGACACCCGGCCAGCGCGGGCGCTCATCAGTCCCCGCACGGGGGTGTCCGGGTGCGACAGCCGCGTGCGCGGGGCACCCCCAGTACCTGCCGAAATGTCCCAGGGAGTCGAAGAGCCGCTCGGAGCTGAGAGTCATGGCGGGGCGGCTGCAAGCCGGGAGCCTCGGCGNCCGCGGGGGAAGGGGCGGGCGGGAATAACGGCCGCGCCCAACGGCCGCCGCGCGAGCCGCCCCTGGGAGCCGCCCCCGGGAGCCGGATCCGGGAGCGGGACCCGGCAGCTCCCTTGGCGGGGCACTGCGCGCTCCGGGGTGGCTCCGGGCCAGTCACGGCCCCCGTGTCGCCACTGTGGGGCTTCGGCTCCGCGCGAGCGGCTCAGCCTCCCGCACTGACCGGGCACCTCAGCCCCCTCATGTTTTTCACGTTAAAACGAAATTAAAGGAGGCAGTTACGTGCTTAAAGCCTCCTGTTACAATCCAACAATCCAATATACTTAGGCTCTTGCGTATTTCACGTAGACGTTTCCAGTTAAAGAAGGGTAAAACCATTTTTTTTCACAGGGCAGTATCTGAATCATTTTTAATAGCCTTACAGTCTACACTGCTGTTTGGATACATCACCTTCCCTCCCAGCCCCCAAAGTTTTAGCATACAGTGTAAAATGGAATTATCATTTAATAAAAGTAAAATATGTAATGTGTCCCATATCTGCTTGACTGTCATTAGTTCTCAAATTTGTAATGAAGCCTCAATTACATTTGGCCTTACTTTTTTGCCTTGCCCGTAGTAGGCCAGATAATCAATATGAAATTGTTCGAGGATTAGCAGAGAGCTGCAACAGAAGACCTTTGTAATTGACTTAGCAGAGGGTTTTGTTGGAACAGATACACTTTAGCAGCCCAATAACTCTGGGCTCTGAGAATTAGGCAAGATACGGGGGGAAAAAAACCCCCAAACTGTTGCAGGTGCAGCTCTGATATTTACGGCTTTTCTTCCCTGGAGACCTTCATTTCCCTTCTCGGATAGATACAAGTTGCAAGTTTTCCCTACTCTGAGCAAGGAGGTGGACCAGATGCCCTCCAAAGTCTCCTTCCAACCTAAATTATTTTATGATTCTGTGATGAAAGACACATTTTCCAGCAGATTGCATGATGTCTTTCTGGGCTGCTCTATTGAAAAACACAGGAGATAAAAAAACCAAAACAAAACAAATCGGCAAAAAACGCCGAGTAAATTCAACCTTATTACTTGCATACTTCGTTTTTTAGGAAGCACAGAAAAAGCTGAGAGGTAAACCCCTGTTAAATCCCTGGAAGTCAACCTTCTGTCTCCAAAACCTGACCCAAACCCTCCTGCTATCACACTCAGGCTCCACTGCCTGGCAGGGAAATGTGCCTTTAAGAGGCTCTGGCACCAAGCAAGTACCACAACTGTTCCTCTGCACAGAGCAGATGTTGGGGCTTCAGGGTGACAATCTGTTCCAGCACAGACCTGGAAAAAGCAGATGTTTGTCAGGCTCCTTGGCTCTGAGTGACCCCTGACCACTCCAGCAAAATGAGCAAATAGTAAGTTACACAACCAGGAACCTGATTAATCAGTTCAGCAGAGGATTGCTCCTTGCAGCTAGTGAGCTGTTAGGCCCCTTACCTCATCCACCAGCTCTGAAGGCTTTGCTGCTTCTGACAAAGGCTCCCCATATGTCTCTGTGCATCTGCAAAGAACATTTTTAACACTGAATCTAGACTTTGTTGCAGTTACTTTCTTAGGATATGTAAGCCAGAAAGCCTAAGGATAGATTTGTTTTCTTTCGTTAAGTATTTTTGAATTGCTTCAGTTTTACCTTATAAATACCAGCATTAAATTTAATCACCCTGGGTTTTTTTTGGTTTGGTTGGTTGGTTTCTTTTTTTCCTGCAGAATGCTTTTCAGATTTAAAATGGTATGTGCTTGAATACAGCACAGGTACTTTAACAAAGCTTTTCTTTCTTGAAAGAGCCGCATTAGTCAAATAATTATTTGCATAAACAAACACCGGTGAATAGTAAACATTCTGGTTAAATATTGCGTTGCTGGTCATGTGCCTGGTTCTAGTGTCTTGCTTCCTACAAGTAAATTCATCAGTTTTCAACAGCATTATGGTATGTAGGGAATATCTATTTTTGGTGTAAAAGTTGAGCCCAAGAGAAAACCTAATCCCTTTCAGCACCATTTTTTTAAGCCTGAAAAGATCCACGAACAGTTTTTTCTCTTTGGAATCTCTTGTAGGCATTCTTGTACACATTCCTATTCTTGTCTCTTTGATAATATCATGACTTTACTGCCCATAGCAGAGTAAAGGAAAGAAATTTGCATGTACTCCTATCAAAATTAATAACAAACTCCCACATGCCTGCATTTCTAAAGGTTATTAATGTAATGTCTTTAATGTCTGCTCTCTTAAACTTGTGGTGGTCAGAGATTTGAAGCCTGTGAAGATGCACAACATGGTTCAGGCCTGCCTTTTCTCCTATCTTGTTATGCCAATCCTACATGAAGTAGTAACTGTGCTTTTCGTCCCCATCATTCCTCACTGAGTTGCTTTTCACCAGGAACCAGGAAAAAGTCATAGTGCTGTTCACATACAGTACACAGCTCTCTTTCCAAAGGATTGTGCTCCATGATAAACTCTTGTGCAACAGAAAATACGGGGAACATCAAGGAAGAAATGATAGATTCCTGTAATTAAAATGTGTCAAGGTGAGGCCATCCGCATCCAAGCTCTACTTACTCAAGTATTTTAGGAATCTTATTAGGGATTTTTTCAGAAGAAACTGAAGCAAGGCTGCGATCCCTTTCCTATAATGTCTTTAGGTGAACATCAAGGGTGTTCACAACAAACACTCTTCAGGGTATTCCAGAAGTTTAAAATGTTGGTCTTTCAATCCTGCAAGGGGAATGGGAGATGGTTCATCACAAAAAAACTTCAGTTAAGCTCATTTCTGGCACTCATAAGCAGGCTGCTGTTCAACAGAGACATTTGATACTGCACAATCCCTGAGGAAGGAGTGAACTTTACAACTTGTAATGGGAGAAGAGACAGTTCACAAAATAATCTCCTGCAGTCTGACATTCCCACTAGGAAAAATCCATCACCTACTGGTAAGGGGTCGTCTCCCATTTTTAAGCCAAGTGACAGCGTCACTGATACATGAGAGGCGTTTGAGGAACTTGCCTGTGACGTAGTTCTAATACATCCATGTATGTACACGGAGTTTCACACTGCAGCTGAACCCAAAACACCAAAGTGGTGTGGATGGCAGATAACTGGCAGTGTTGCCAACATCGTTCAAGGGACACAGATAATGACGTCTTAAATAGAGCCAATTCCTGACCCATCTGTTTCCCTACTCCTTTTGACAAGGTTTGTAGCCCAGAGATGAGGAGCAGCGCAGGAACAGCAGCTGTGTCATGCAAGAAACACAGTAGATCTACCTACTGCCTACTCTCCCCCAGGCTTTCAAGTGGAGTCCATCCATGAGTGCTCTCCTGACATCTGCTTTTATCACGCTAGTGAAAAAAACCCTCACTGAAATCAACCACAACACGCCTTGAACGTAACCTCTCACTTCCTGTTTTGAAGTCAGAAATTTCTGTTTCCTTGTAGGAAAAAAACCTGCAGGACCCATGGCAAATGTATTTATCAATGAAAACACAGCTTCTAGAGGGTAAGCCCAAAACAAGCTTTACTTGCGTAAATGTGTGTCAGCCATTGAATTGCTGGTGTTGAAGAACACTTGCAGAAACCTTGTCTTTATGGAAAGTTAGGCAGCAGTGCAGCTGTTACTTTTATCTGATAGAAAGTAAACCAAGGCTTTATATGAATTTTATTTTGGCAGTTTGGAAGTTTCACAATTACACTGCGGTAGCTCGTTCATCATTTTACATTTAACAGACTTACAAACATGGGCAGCAGTGCAGCAAGCAGGTTGATAAAGCCCATCAGCACATGTACCCAGCTAAGCAAAAGCTTTTGAGTCTTCTGAACTACAAGGAGCAAACTCTGCAATTACCCGATTTCTCATGAGTCCAAGTGTTGTCTCATCAGTCTGAAAGAACCAGAGCTGTAGCAAGGCTGATGGGAGACTGGTTTGTTGGCAGCTGCTACAAATATGCCCAATATACCTTGTTTTTCTCCCTGCTGCTGCTCAAAGCAGGCCAGGCAGGCACGAGGCAGTGGCAGCAGCCCAAAGTCAATTCACTATGGCTTTGGCTATATTTTTTCTTCCACTGTCTCCTGGACAGGACTCTGGAATAATCATGAGAGGCTCCCCTAGAGAACTCATTCATGGTTTGTATTCAGTGCAATGAAGGTCCAGATAGGATTTTGGAAGCCTAGAGAGTGTCTCCTAGCTGTGCTGTGGACATCCACAAGGATACAACTAACCACGACACTTCGGTGTGGGCCATTTGAGCTTCACATTTTCAAGAGCTCTTCCTCCACAGTGTGCTTTTGTCTTTAGTTATTGCAGCCATACAGATGTTGAATGTATATGAACAGAGTGTTTCGTCATGGCGACTTTCTTTACTGGTCCAATAAGAATAAATATCCCTCTTGAATAATCCAAAAATCATACAGAAATCCAGAAAAGCAAGTTGAATGTTCAGGAAAACAACGAAATCTTTACAGGTAAATCTTTACAGGAAATCTTTACTCCATCTCAACTCTCTGGGGTAACAGAAGACCATTAGTCTATAAGGAAGATGGCAATGAGAATTTATCTGAATATTGTTTCAGTTTTGGACTACATCTAAGGGTGTACACTTAGAGTTGGCCTTCTAGGGAAAGTAGAAGCCAAACTCCATGATGTCTTCACAACAGAGTTCTTCAGGACTGCCTTATGAAAGACATAGAAATCTGATAGGCATCATAGGAATACATTTTAGCAAAAGTTTAAAGAGAAATTCTGAAGAGAGTGCTGTAATTAAACACAACACAGTACACTCAAAATCCCATCTTTGATTTTTATTTAATTATTATGAAAGAGGGCAGATTTAGATTGGATGTAAGGAAGAAATTCTTTATTGTGAGGGTGATGAGGCACTGGAACAGGTTTCCCAGAGAAGCTGCAGATGCGCCATCCCTGGAAGTGTTCAAGGCCAGGTTGGACAGGGCTCAGAGTAACTTGGTCTAGTGGAAGGTGTCCCTGTCCACAGCAGGGGGTTGGAACCGGATGATCTTCAAGGTCCCTTCCAACCCAAACCATTGGATGATTCCCTCATTATTCCCTTAGCAGGTTTCCTCCGTTCCCGTATTACAGTGATCCCGTATTCGCTGGGACACAGCACCAGAAAGCACCCAGCAGGCACAGGCTCAGTTGCAGATACACTCTCACCTCTGTCTGCTCTAAGGTTTTCACCACAACTTCCTGGACACTAATGTGACCAGCAAAGTGACAACGTGGCCTTGTGAACTCCCTAGAGACCTCCCAAAACAGCAGCGTCGTCTGCAACAGCAGTGTCAGCAGGGTTACCAAATTATTGTCTGCCAGTCTGTATTTAGCAGGGGAACCGAGAAGGCCTCTGTGCAATATGTATCATTTAGAATATCCTGCATTTTATACTGGTTATGTCTTGATCTTTGGTACCTGTCTTACCAAAATATATAGATAAGAAAATCTTCAAAGAGGGCGAAGGGAGCTCACAGTTCATTTTTGTAATCTTGTTAGAAGGAAAACAAAGAAGCGACTAGAATTTATGCTGCATTAGAACCTGAATAAGGAAAAAATACAGTAACCAAGTGGTCCTATACACTAGCAGAGACAGAGATAATATAAACTAGAAGCTGAAGGTTTAAGCCAGATTCATTAAAATGAGAAGCAAGGTCTATGGCCATAGCAGAAATTGTAAATAATTACTGAAACTATCAATCAAAGGAACCAATGCATTCTCCACTTCTTGAAATTTACTAAACATCATCAAATGAGATGCTGTTCTCTTCTATAGATAGATATCTATTCACTTGTATAGAGATATTCTCATACACAGAAATATTTATCAAATGAGTTACATAATAAACCAAGTTGAAAATCTGTATCTTTCATTATGCAAATGATCAGACATGCAAGAAGTGCCTTCTAACTTACAAATATATTCAGAGAGAAAATTGATCAGGTGAAATTTTTGTTGCAGTTGATTAGTAAAACCACGCTGGCAATTACTGAATTCCTTTCGCTGCTGCCATGCCGATGTTTAGAGCTCTTTTTGAAAACTGGAGTTTCTTTGGGACCTCACAGAAAAGCATTGTGGCTCCTTAACAGTGCTTAACAGTGCAGAAAAATCAGCAGTACATCATGTTAGCTTAAGCTCTTTAGCATGATTAACCAAGGACACAGATCTGACAGATTTAGATGAAGTGACCGAAGATGATACCAGTACCAGGTGTCTACTCCATGCCCCCCGCTTGATGCCTCAGCACATATATGGTCTGTGAAACATCTTGGATGAGGTTCAGATTTCATATTATTTGGCCCTCTCTGTGTTGGCAGAAACATAGGCTGGACCTGAGTGCCAGCAGTATCCTAAACCCCTGCATTTGGACTCCCAGATCCTGTCTGTTGGTGGTCTCAGCAATGAGGAAGTGGCAGCACAGATTTCAGAGCAGGAAGGATGCCAAGAACAAGCACCTCAGAGATCTGGAATGCATACTGTGTGTACTGTACCCTGCAAAATAACACCCTGGCTAATAAAGCAGACCAGGCGTCAACAGGATCTACTCATTTTCTAATGTAATATGACTTTAACATATGGTAAGGAGCAATGAAGAGTAACTGAAATTTTTGAGAACAATTACATCTTTGTTGAAAGAAAAGTACCACAAATGAGAGAAAAATTTTCTGCGTGTTTCACAAAAGCCAGATGGAGGCTATATGTGGATATGCAGCCAGGTATTGTCAGATACTCTCACCAAAATTTCTCATTTGAAGGCAGAAATTTTAGACAACTTTGTCAACAGATTCAAAAACTACTGCCACACACAATTATAGAAGCACAACTATTCTGCATACCATTTAGGGCTACAAAATGCCACAGGTGAATTTGCATTCACTGGGCTGCTTGCATTTAGGCTATGAAGAGTCAAAGAAAAAGGAGGCTGAGTTTCCAAAAACACACGCAAGCATCCTTCACTCAAAAAGCCCAATCTCAGGCTGATGCTGGCTACATAAACACCTTAAAGATTTAAATATTGCTGCCAAGCTGAGACAGGTGAAATCCACAAACGGCTAGAAAGCAAATCCAAATTCTAATTCTACAATCTTGCCAAAGCACAACCCCATAGAAAACCTCGTGCCGAGTCCTGTGGCCATGTCCATTTTTTTTTAAGAGTTATGGAGAAGACGCTCTCATCATGCAATGCTCCAGACTGGTTTTTCCATTCAAAAGTTGAGCAAGGGAAACAGAGGTAGGTGAAGATAATGCTGAAGCCAAGCAGTATGGATGGATAACACTACAGCAAGGACCTTCCAGGAGAAGCCCTGCCAAGAGATGGTCTTGTCTCTCCTTACAGGCACATCACCACTCCTAGACAACAGAGGCAAGAAAAATTACATTACATTACATTTGCAAAATCATTTGAGTGAAATTCGCTGGCAATTTGGGCTATTATGCACTTAACTGTAACTCTTTGATTTCCTGTACAAGGTAATTCATATCTGGGTAGAGGTTCCCTCAACAGATGTCATTTCGCACTCTGTAGCACACACCCTGCACCAAGAAACCTTTGCATTTCCTGTGCCTCCCCTCACTTAAAGGAGCTGTCAACAACCACTGCTAGCTTAACCTGATACCAGCTGAAGCTGTCCCTCCTTTTCGCTCCTGCAGTTGGCATGTGTGACTGTTTCAGATTTGCAGGGCCCTGTGTTCTTTACACAAATGTGGAAGTACAACGTGAATTTTGGTGACATGCTAGAGAAGCCAATATCCTATCCAAGGCATTTCAGCTGCTTTGCTTTCACTTTGATACACTCAGCTCTTCAATCTTGCAGTGGAAGTGACCTGAACTACACCTATATTTTATTTCCAGTTGCTTTACTCCCAGTTGACCCAGTTTATTCCTTTACTGGATTTGCTAATGCCTGCTATATGCTGTAAGACCACAGTGAGGCAGGTATGCTCAGCAAGTTCTTGCCAAGCCTTTGGGATTAACAGTTTGTTTAGTATTCCTCCTACACCCTGTCATGCTGGCCTGTGTGAGATTTCAAGCAGAAAGCAGTGATTATTCAGGATGCTGCTCCTGTTACTTTTGAATTTGTTTGGCTGCCTCGAGAGGGACTGAACCAAGACCACACAGGCTCGAGGACTTCCAGTCCTCTCAAGACAATTATTTTAAGGTACTAAATATAGTTTTTGTTCAGAACAAATCACACAGGATACACAGCTGAGTTTTCCAAAGGGCATTATTAAAACACCCAAAGGTCAATGTAAGTACCCGATTTTAATACCAAATCAAACCACTCAGTGTTTTGACAGCTCAAAACTCAGCAGCTTGGGAAACTAAAAGAATGATTTTGTGTGCTTACTATACATCATCTGCTTTTCTGAGATTCCCCAATATACAAACAAAAATCATCCCAGGACAGTTACTCCTGACATAAACTTGGGTCGATGGAAAAATCGGGTCCACCATCCTACAACACTACTTCAATTCAGATGGAAAAAACAAGCAAAGAGTTGTGAAAGAAAAGAAGTAAAACAGTGAGGCTCTGCATTTTCTTCCATTTGTTTTGGAAAAATCAAGCTATGGTTGACTTGAAGCATACATGAAGAAGATAGAGGGGACCAGAAATAAAAGAAAATTTGTGGCTTTGGATGTGTTACCAAAGTGCTTGTTCCAACAAGCTGGGTCTCTTCCCTGGTAAAGAAAAATGAGCTGAAATATTTTTTTTCATTAGAATTTGCCAATTCAGTGATGTTGAAATATTTTGTGGAAAGGCTATGACTTTGGCAAAGTTTCAGAAGAGCCCACACTTGTCCTAAGCTGTCCCTCAGCACCATTCCCTGGCTGCCTAACAAGGAGTCATCTACTAGCAACACAAGCTGCTCTATTTTCAGCTTTTCAGGAGCCCACGGGCCCACAGTTTCTAGGATGTGAGACTTGCTGCTTTCTCCAGCGCCAAGGTTGCAGTCCCTTCCATAGAAAATCTGATGCAGCTGAGTTTTGCAGCTAGGTGGAACAAAACCAAAATATTAAAATGCCTTGTGACAGTGTCAGAGGAGGCTCCCAGCACAACCTCCTAACTCAGCAGTTGCTCCATTGGCAACAGGCACAGGAGTGAGCAACAGGCAGTTCTTGTGCAGGGATGTGGGCTGCGATTGCTGTGGCACATTGCAAATGCCAAGAACGGTAGATTGAAGAGAGAGAAACAGCAGTGATGGATGGACAGAGAGGCTCACCCTGAACAGTGTTCTCTTGAAGCCCAGAAGTGTTTCTCTTCACTTTGTGGTGGCCTTTTGCAAATGGGGAGGGGAGATGATGGTGCTAAAGAGTATTCATGATGTCCTCAGCAAGAAAAAGAATAAAACAGCTAAAGATGTGATGGCTCTTAATCCCTCTTCCCTCTGTCTGCCTTTTAACTGGCAATCAGAAGCAAAGTCAAGATTTAGTGGAGCATGATGGTATCTATCCAAGAAGTCCACACGATCCATCTGCTGGGTGCTGCTGTTAGTAGGAATTCCTCTTAAGAATATTCAACACAACAGGTCCAAGTAGCTTGGGAAGAAGAGACACATCTCCTGCACACCTTTACTGACAAGACACACAAATGTATGCACAGACAGTTCCTATCCCACTGTCTCAGCAGAGGCTGTGTCCATGCTAAAACCTGGATGCTGGCAGCTGCAGCAACACAAAACTCAGCTCCAGCTTCAAAACCCATCCAGCAAGTAGGGAATGAATGACCGTGTAGGGAGTAAAGCCATGTACATTGTACTGTGATCTCCAGGGTGGCTGCCACCTTGACACACCCCACATGTGAACCAAAGGCAAGGTTTTATTAGAAGGACAAGTCACACAAGTAACCTGAGCAGACAGAGAAAGAGCTGCTATTAAGAAAGGAAGTCCTCTCATGAAATCCTTGGGTGTTCTCCTCTCGGTTTCCCAGCTGCCTTCTGATACCCCTTCACTCTCTTTTCTCCCATCATCTCCCTTTCTCCTCTGCTCCATCTCCCTCAGATCCGGAAGGAGCTGGTGAGCACTTGCCAAAGACAGGCTAGGACTTGTGAGCAGCTCTCAGAGGAAGCTATCCTGGGTAGCTGCAGATGATCCACTGCCTGCTGCTGGTGGTCAGCTCCATGGGCTCCACTCCATGAGCTCAACAAAAGTGCTCAACATTGTGCTCAACAAAAGTGTGCCCATGCCACAGGAGCAGCTCAGCACCACTGCCTGTACACCACTGCCTCTCACTGACTGCAGCGCATGGGACTCCGTAGCTGTGGGGACCCTTGAGCAAAGAAGATCCCATTCCTAGCACTGTTCCCTCTATGCTCACCCATGCCTTCACCTGCCAAGGGCTGTGCATGGGCTGTGGAACCCCAGGTCTCTGCTGGGGAGCACAAAACAAGCCGTGGCTGTGCTTTCCTCCACTACTTAGGCAAGGACAGCAGCAAAACTGTGAGCTGTGGAGCACCCTCCCTGACACTAGGAGGTGACCCCCACCTCATCCCAATCCCCCAGGTCACCATGGCTTGCAATATCCCTGGATGATCTCAACAACCTATCAAAACATTTGAATCAGAGCAGCAAGTAGCATCTTCCTATCTTCACACACCTCTGCTCTGGGTTCACTGGTTACTTTGCTGCAAAGGGCATAGCAGAAACAGGATCTTTTCTGCACTTGACACCTGGCTTTGACAGCCTGGAAGGTGTCCAGCTGGCTGGAGCCCTTCAGAGCCCAGAGACTTGAGCCCACATCCTGTGGGGGACTGGCTCTCTCCCTGGGCAGTGTGGTTCATGGGCTCAGCCTTCAGTTCTCATTTCCAGGCAGTGAAGCCACAACTGCTTCAGCACATTGTGTGTCGTGCACACCCAGGGAAAACGGTGCCAGGGGCATCAACCTTTCCTGCACACAGGACCCATAGGCAGGTATAACCACAGCAAGGGTGACTGAGAAATTACCTGCCAGGCTTCAGCTGCTCTAATGCAGCCAAGGAGGCTGTCAGCCACCTTCCCTGTCCTTGGAGCAGGGCTCTCTGCATCATCTCACACCGGTACCTGGCAAAAGCACCATTACCTTCTAAAATTTTCTGCCGTTATCCTTTCAGCCGCCAGTAGATGGTGATACTTTATCTCCATCCGAGATGCATGCGTGCACTGGAGAGTCAGGGAGGCAGCACGACAGCCTGTTTGAGAAGAGATTAAAAAATAAAAATAAATGCAAAGGTCAGGCTACAGACAACCTCCTGCTTGTGCAGATGCAGATTTTTGAAGTCCATCTAATATCCCAAACCTCACTCGGGAGTCCTGGCTAGATTTACAGAGCAGAAAAAATTGCAGCTTCAACTATATCACTTGCTTCCTAGTGTGATCCTTTGTGTATATGTGAATGGGCACATGAGAGGAGCACTGAAGGCACAGCTCTTTATGGAATCTGCACGGTCTGGGCACCAGTGAGATGAAGAAAATGTATTTATCTGTGTGAATGCAAATAACATCCTCCTCATCTCTGACAAAGCAAAATCCTGGAGGTGTTTGGCAATCACTTTCTCTTGAAAAGCTCCCTCTATTTTACAGACTTCTCTTCCCACTGCAGACGAAAAATAGTGTAAATCACTGATCTACACAGCCCTCTGTGGAAAATGTGCTCTCACGCTTCCAGCTCTTACAAATTGCCTTCAGAGCCACACTTGTGCAAAAACTGACCTGATCATAAAGAAAAAATAGAACAGATAATGCTGCTTGAAATTGAAATGGCAATGTTTTTGTCATTCCTGATTTATTGATACATCATTTACTTTGGGGCAAGACTGATGTGGCTGTGAATGATGTGGTCCTAAGCACAGGCAAAGGGTGGCAGGATAAGAAAGCCCTGCCTAACACCGAGCCACATGGCTGGCCTGATGCCTCACAGGCATGTTAGGAAATGAAAAAATATGGCCCACAGCAGATCTTTCCCTTTTATTGCTCCAATTACAGGCCTGGTCTTCCTTTCTCAGAAGATATGTGGGTTACATAGGTGATTATTTTGCCTGTCCTAAAACCATTGCTAACACACTTTCACCCATTTGGCTAGGAGCCATTTTTTGGCTGTTTCCATCTCCATTGCCTGAAGAAATTACTTTGCAGTCTCATCAGCTCATCCTTGTTTAGCCTGGATCCACTTCATAGGTGTTCCAGGTGTGGCTTCATTGCCACCAGCCTGTACAGAATTTCACAGCTTGGGAATTGTCTGGCTCATGGCCTATGAAGGGCAACAGCAGATGCCAAACCTTTGGACACCTTGTAGTAGAGAGGGCAGGGTGCAACTCGAATCTAAGAGACTGGCTCAGTTTGGTAGTTTGCATGAGGCTTTAAGATTCAACAGGAGAACAGAATAGGTCAGGCTGGAAGGGACCACAGAGGGTCCAGCCTCCCGGCTCAAGCAGGGTCATCTCAGAGCACATGGCACAGGATGGTGTCCAAGCAGTTCTTGAATATCTCCAGTGAAGGAGACTCCACAGCCCCTCTGGGCAACCTGTTCCCAGTGCTTGGTCACCTGCACAGTAAAGTTTTTCTTCATGTTCAGGTGGAACTCCCTATATTTCAGTTTCTGCCCATGGTCTCCTGCCCTATTGCTTGGCACCACCAAGAAGAGCCTGGATCCATTCTCTCGGCACCCTCCCTGCAGATACTGATAGACACTGATGAGGTACCCCTCTCAGTTGTTTCTTCTCAAGGATGAACAGGCCCAGCTCCCTCAGCCTTTCTTTGTAAGAGGTGTTCCAGACCCCTAATCATCCTTGTTACCTCCACTGGACCTGCTCCAGGAGCTCCATATCACTCTTGTCCTGAAGAGCCCAGAATTGGACAGCACTCCAGATATGGCCTCGCTGGGGATGAGCAGCGGGGGAGGATCACCTCCCTTGACCTGCAGGCAATGCTCTTCCTAATGCATCCCAGGATCCCATTGGCCTTCTTGGCCACAAGGACACGCTGCTGGTTTGTGGGCAACTTGTTGTCCACCAGTATCTACAGGTGCTTCTCCTCAGAGCTGCTTTCCAGCAGGTCAGCCCCCAGCCTGTACCGGTGCATGGAGTTATTCCTCCCCGGGTGCAGTACCCTGCATTTGTCTTTGTTGAATTTCACACAGGTCTTTGCCCATCTTTCCAACCTGCTGAGGTCCTGCTGAAGGGCTGCACAGCACCCTTGGGTGTCAGCCTTTCCAGATTTGTGTTATCAGCAAACTTGCTGAGGAGGCATCTCGCCTTCACCCAAGTAATTGATGGATAAATTAAACAATACCAGGCCCAGTATAGACCCTTGGGGCCACCACTAGAGACAGGCCTCCAACCAGACCCTGTGCCACTGATTACGACCCTCGGGGATGCGCTGTTCAGCCAGTTCTCAATCTACCTCACTGTCCACTCATCCAGGCCATGCTCCCTGAGTTTGCCTGTGAGGGTGTTGTGAGAGACAGTGTCAAAATCCTTGCTGAAGTCAAGGAAGCTCTCCCCTCATCCACCCAGGTAGCTGCCACATCACAGAAGGCATTCAGGTTGGTCAAGCAGGATTTACCTTTCGTGAACCAGTGCTGACTACTCCTGATCACCTTCTTGTCACCCATATAGATAGAGGTGGCCTCCAAAGTGAGATGCTCCATCACCTTTCCAGGGATTGAGGTGAGGATGACTGGGCAGTAGTTCTCTGGGTATTTGTTCTTGCCCTTTCTGAAGACCAGGATGACATTCGCTTTCTCCCAGTCCTCAGGCACCACTCTTGATCACCACAACCTTTCAGAGATGATCGTGAGTGGCCTCACTATGGTGTCCACCAGCTTTCCCAGCACTCATGGATGCATCCTGTCAGGGCCCATGGACTTGTGGATGTCAAGTTTGCCTAGGTGTTCTCTAACCCAATCCTCCTTGACCCATGGAAAATCTTCCTTCCAACAGTCCTTTACCTTGGTCTCCTTGCTCAGAGATTCCTGAGGGATGGTCTTGCCAGTGAGTACTGATGCAAAGAAGGCACTGAGTAACTTCAGCTCTCCTGAAGTCCATGGCTGCAATCTTACTTGCTACCCTGCTTCCTCCTCACCCGATTCCGAACTCCGCAGTAAGAGCCAACAGCATTCTTGGCAACTACTGATATGAGCCCATAACATTATTATGAAATCAGGGATCTAAAATCAGTTATCCCTTTTACACTTGCAGTACATGTAACCCAGCAAAATGGGCATCCGAGGAGAAAGTGGCCTGACTTAAATCCCCCCTGCTAGAGGACATAGCTGTCAGTTGGGTTCCAGCCTTCCCTACTGCACAGTCAGCAGCTTGTTTTTTCTGTCAAAGCACAATTTTCAAAATACTAATTTGGACTCAAAATATATCTCTCTCTCTCTTTTTAAGGTTTGAGAAGACAGAAACACAAATTAGAGAGGAACTGCCCAGATTTAGCAAGAGGCTGTAGCGTTTCACCCAATGAAGAGAATAAACATCAGCCAGTAATTTTAGAATCCCATAAAAGAGGCAAAAGCCACCCAGGCAGACCTCAGAGAAAGACCTCCAAAATACACGTACAGAAATAGGAGATAAAACAATGAAGCGCAGTCAGTTCCCAGAGGCTCCTGCCTGGAGCAGAAAGGATGCATTTGTGCTGACCAGGCCCAGGAGGGAGGGAAAAGAGCAGTCAGGGCTCTAAGTGTACCCTGGGAGGGAGCAATGCCCATCAGCAGCCCCAGCCTGTGCGTTTCTCGCCTTCTGTGAAATGAAGCCCTAATTTGAGCCTCTCCTGCATGTGTGGGGAACGGCTGACTGCAGCAGCTGGCAAATGGCTCCTGCAGAGGGTAGTAAAAGGCATCATTAAAATTTAAAATAAAAAAAAAGAGAAAGAGTGAGAGCAACAGATACATTTGACAGAAAAATCACATCAGAAGCAGGTTATGGGGAAATGCCTGTGGTGAAATTGCAGCTTTGGGCTAAAGAGGCACCAGCTGTGCCCACAGTTAATTAATTGCCACGGCATCAGACGCTGCCAGAAATGCCTCACTGTGGCTATGCGGCATACGGTGGTGTTATGAGATGTGCCTTGCCTGTGAAAAACCACCACTCAGAGCATCCCTCCAAGCAGCTTGCTGGGGAGCAAAACCCCTTCCAGCCATCTGGTGGGACAAACACTCCCAGTTAGCCTGGGTCCTGCAGTTCTTGGACAGGTGGAGGTTCAACAGCCTGTGCCAGGGAGTCTTCAAACCTTCATGATCTTAAGCTGGTGGTCCTGAGTCAGCCACAGGAGGAGCTGCTCAAAGGAGATGTTCTCCATGTAAATGTTCCACACAGTTTTCATATTTTCTGCACCCCTTCTTTACAAGATTTTGTGATGGAGGGTAGAGCTGGGCCAGCCAGGAGCTGCAGCAGCCTCTCCTCCCAGCTCTGTACAAGGCTGTGAAGGAGAAATGTAGTCCCCAGACCAGGCACTCAGACACAGGCTAGCAGCATCCACTTCCCTGGAAGCACAAAGCAGTTGCACCTGCCAGCCAACAACTCCTGCCTTCCCTTTGTACTGACTCCCAGCCTGCCATCAGTGGCAGGCTGTTCCCTGGGTCAGGCTCCATCCCCCCTGTCCCACTGAGAGAGCTGCAGGGACTCCGCTGCCCCCTGCCTCCATCCTTGTTTATCCCACTCCCCATCCAACAAGCACCATGTCCTCACTGTCCCTGCCCAGATGGGACCAGCAGTTTGCAAGGGGTCAGGGTGTGCAAGGGGGCAGGGGTCAGGGGTCAGGGAAAGCCTGGGCCAGCACTGCTCAAGGATGCTCTGTCCCAGTGCATCATCAGAAACAGCATCAGGCCTATGATACCTTTGCCTTTCTTTCTCTCAGCACCAAAGTTTTTTCTTACTTCTGTGCTGCTCAGCTCTTACCAGCCACCCCTCTTATCCCTTAATTTTAGTCATGAGTCTCCTGTCCCCAGTTGTAAAATATTCTTAAGAAGGTATCTGCCACAATAACAGCTCTCATCCTGAGCCCCTGCACATTCCATGGATGCAGACAGCCCCGACTCTGTGGCATTTCAGCATCAGATTTATTATTAATTATCGGTGTCATTATTACACAGCACCTATGAGCCCTGGCCGCCTAGCAAAACCCTGCACAGAATATTAAAATGCTAATTTCCCTCCGAGATGAGAACTTGCTGGTGTCTCTCTGCTCATTTGTTTGCAAATGTCGTTTTCCTGTCGAGGCTCTATTCCCAGCAGGCACGGCAAGGAAATGCTTGCATAAACAGCCCCTGTTTAAGAAACCTTGTATCTCACACATTCGTGCGTTACAGCCCTAATCGGGATTACTGTGACACTGTAAGAAAAACGTTCCATTTTGCCTGATGCCTTTTAAGATTTTATGGTGCCTTCGGAGTGCCTCCGCTCAGCAACAGCATTAGGATATACTGTGGGAGATGCGATTTCCCTCTGCAAAGCATGGTTTAGCTGGCTGTAATAGGTTATATTAAGGCACAGCTCATTTTTGTGCCTCTGTGTAAGCCTCCAAATGGCGCGCTGGTGTGTGACTGCTGCAGCTGTCCTGGGTTTTGCCCTGGTGTCGGGTTCTCACTTGAAGAGCGGGTGGCAACGCAGCTCTTGGCAGCGGTGGCTGTCCTGGGCCAGGTGCCAGCACCCGCCCGAGCCGACGGGAGCCCTTGCACTGCTGCCAAAGGGCTCAGGGGCTGACACCCTCTCTACCGGCACAGCAAAGAAGCCCGTCTATTTTTAATGCCAGCGATTAGTAGGGTACGGTTTGAAACACTGAAGACAGCTTGGGGGTGAGGGGCCTCAGGAAAAGCAGAGTAAAAGGCTGCAGCTCAGCAAGTGAAGCAAGAAACGCTGTTACTCCTCTCCCCCCTGCACTGAGTTTCCTTGGAGAGCTGCATGTGAGGTGCCAATCTCCTGAGCATCACCTTCCATTCTCACTGAAGAAGTATCTCCTGAAAACACCTGAATTCCCTTCTCCTCAGCTGTATGTTTTCCAGCAGCTAATGCAGCATGGGGATTCATGCTACATTTTATGGTAAGTAAGCCGGCATTCAGTTATATGACAGAGGGAGCAAAACAATTTGGCACCAACAAATGCAAGTACAGCAGCTCAGCTTAAAACAAACAAACCAATGGAACCGGGATCTCTCCCTGCAGGTATTTTTTGTGAGAGCCTGCCATTATTATCCCTCTGCCATTGAGCAAGACTGGCAGTGTTATCCCAAGTTGTGCAATACCCTGAATATTTACACCTATTTCAACAGCTCCATGTGGAAGGGGATTCAGAAACACGGCCAAAAAGTAGTTTGGAGAGGAAGATGGACAGCTTTTATAGCTTTGCAGTGAAAGTCACACACATGCATAGCACAGGTCATTTCATCAAATTTCTTTGTACAGTCACAGTACCCATGCCACTTGCAAATACCTGCCTTACATTTAGGGCCATGTGTCTGTCTCCAGATGCTGATACAAAGTGATTGCAGTGGGGTTTGCTGCTCCCAGACAGGATTTCTACATAGCCAGTAATAATCGCCTCTCCAGGTCAGGGATGCAATCATCTTTGCAAGTGTTCGAAAGTTTATTACAAAAAAGGCATAGCTAGCACACCTGAGTGAGACCAGAGAGTGAAACAGACTGGGAAAATTTGTGGATAAAAAAATCAGAATTAAGATGTAGCAAAAATCATTGCAGGTATTGGCTTCTCTCACTCTCAGGGCTAAAAGAAGTCACTGTCACAGGAGCCAGAGCTGATACCTGAGGATGCCTGTCTCCTGGCACCAGAACTGCTCCCAGCTTAATTTCTGAACTGCCCACACATAGTTTTAATTCAGGAATGGTTCAAAATGTACAGAAGGGTCTGGGCAGACATACTGCCTCATTTTTCATGGACAGATGTGCTGGAATGACACAATTTCCCAGAAAAAACTCCCCAAAATCTCTGTTTCACACAATTGCCACTGCTCACAACCAAGGTCTAACACTACTCCAGCCCACACAACCACAAAACTCCGCCTAATCTAGTCCTACTGGGTACAAAAAGGAAATTAGCAGGGAAATAAAAAAAAAGAACCATGCCCATGAAGGGCACTGCGGGGCAGTTTATTTCAGCCCAGCTATTCACAGAGGGGAAAGAAGGGCAGCAAGAAGGCAGACTGAGCCATCAGCACGAAGAGCAGCCCCCTGGGCAGGTTCTTGCTCTCCTGCTAAAGCCCACCGCACGCTGCCTGGGCCTGCCCGGTGTCCTCGCTGCTGGTGGGATTCACTCTCTGCAGCAGAGGAGCAGGGGAGCCTGGCAGCAGAGGAGGGAAGCTGTGGAGGGCACGGAGCAGTGGATCAGCTGCAGCAGCCCCTGGCACGTGGGCCGATCTGCTGCTCCTGCTGGCGGTGCTAATGGTGCTTGACCCAGCAGGCTGGGCCCTCGCTGCGCCTCTGCTCCGCACATTAACTTGGCCTCCAGCATTATCTGACAGCTCAGACATGAAGAAGGCAAAATACGTGTCAAGTAATCTGGAAAACAGGTTCCCTGTGCAAACAGCAAGACTCAGGCAAAACACTGCTTATCTCCACGGGAGAGACAGGGGGAGAGAGGCACTTGGTGTAAATCACAGCATGGCTCTTTCTGCACCGGGAGCATGCACAGATCCTCTGCCTGGTTGCCTGGGCCCCAGACCACAAGAGCATTCTGGTATGTAAATAGATCCAGGCATTGCTGCTCAGTGGCACAGAACTCCCACTCTGAGCTCACCGACATCTGCCCCATCACGTCACTGAAGTGCCCAGCTGCCTGCTCCCCCCTTGCCCACACAGACCTCACTGCTCGCTCTGCCCCAGCCGGGCACTTCAGCAGCTCCTCCCCGGCCTGCAGGGATCACCCTCGGCTGCGGCGTCAGTCCCAGCATGGGCAGGTGAGGATCTGATCCCAGGGCCTGCTTCCTTTTGTGGCCTTGCCCTGCTGACCCCACAGCCAATGCTCCACTGTGGCATCATCCCCATCTCATCCTCCTGCAGCCCCAGAGGAAAGGCACTGGCGGTGACAGCTTTGGCAAGAAAGTGCCACAGCCCTGAATCCAGCACAGCTCAGGGCTACAAAACTGCAGAGAACAGGCTGACTCTGGCGTGGTGGTCACTGCAGGCCCTGGAGTGGACACAGCTGGGAACAGAGGCAAGATGCTGGCATCAGGATGTACGTGAAAGCCAGGCAGTGGCAGATCAGGAATCTCAGGTCTTCTCTTTGAAGGTCATACACCTCTGCAACCTGTCCATAGCAATGGCATTATGGAAATGTATTGGACAGTAATGCAGGCTTCAGTCTCACCAGCTGGAAGCATCAGAGTGATGAACCCCGACCCTCAATCCCGTCAGAAAAATATAGTACTGTCTCTGGCCAGAGCAATGCTACCTAACCACAACAGCTTTCCTTTTCCGGCTCCCTCCTGGGCTCCATCCACCCCATGGGATTTGCCAGCAGATGGCAGGCAACCCCTGGCAGAGGTCCTCACCAGCCAGCCACAGAAGTCCTGGCCAGCTGTGCTTGGCTACTGAGCTCCTCGGTCCCATCTGAACGGCAGAAAGGTCTCCTCCCAGCTCTCTGGCCCCTTCCCCAGTCCTACATTTAAGGAAAAAGAGGCCCATTATCACACACTCCATGCCAACACTAAGGAGCAAACAGATACTGCACCACAGACCTCAGACTCAGGGCCCTGTACCTGCTCACCCTGGCTGATCATTGCCAAGGACATGGGCCAACACAAACCACTTTCACAAACCCCATCATGACACCATGGAGGTGTCTCTGCTGGCAGAGACTCTTGCCAAGCAGAAAACGGCAACAGCTAGGGACAGGCATTTCTTTTTCAAGCCTCAAGAAGCTGTTTGCAAAATGAAAGCCAGGATGAAACAGTTTTGCTCTGACAGCTCCCAGTGAAACCAGGGACAAGTCTGCTCTGAAAGGCTGTAGGAAAGGAGCTGGCTCAGAACTGTGTTCAAATTTTTCGTGGTTTATGTGTTAGAGAGTATTTAGCCAAACTCCTGTAGAAATGTGAATTTCACATTTGATTGTAGGTGTTTTAAGAGAGGAAAACCCACAAAAAAACCCCTAATACACAGCACCCTCTTCCTAAAGAGCCACCCTGCTGGCAGGCCTGCAAGCCCCGGCTCTCCCAGGCTTTTCAGGAGTTGTGGCTGGTGCTGGTGGGACGGAGCTGGCTCTGTGGCCATTCCAGCTCAGCGGACCAGCCCCAGCTCTGCGGGCTGCTGGGCTGGGCAGCAGGGCCTCATGGCTCTTCTGCCTCCTCCAGCTTGCATCACACACTCTCACCAGCTGCCAAAGGGTGTCAGACATTGCCTGGACCTTATTCATGCTCTGGCACCAGGGATGTGCAGGGCCTGGGCTCTCACAGCCTGAGTACTTCTCCCTGCACTTCCCCCTTTGCAGGTGCACATGGAACAGCTCAGAGGTCAGCATCTCTCAGTGGGCCCAGCAGACCAGTGGACTTTTTCCCTCCTATTGGTATCACTAGGAGCCAGCTGGCGTGTGAGGGGACTGCTGAGCACAGCATCCACCAGCCTGGCTGCGTCTGCCCTGCTCACACACACACAGCTTGCAGGCTGGTGTGCTCCCAGCACGGTTGAAAGGCTGCTCTCCTCTCCAAGCACGTCGGGACCTACAGCACAGCCCTTAGAGGGCCAGCTCTGCCCTCACAAGGGTGTGTGCTAACCCATACCTCTCATCTTCCATACATGTTTTCCGAGGGGCTGCACCAGATCCTCCAAGCCAGGACAGCCATCCCCGCTGCAGCGGTGCCTGCCAGACGCTGCGATGAGCAAGGCTGGGGTGTGGGGTTTGAGACAGTGACAGCTCTACTGTCCAGAGGCCTGATCTTGCTGCAGCCCCAGCACTGGGCAGTGAGAGGACAAGAGCCAATAGTTTTAAACTGAAAGAGGGCAGGTCTAGATTAGATATTAGGAACAAATTCCTTACTGTAAGGATGGTGAGGCACTGAAACAGGTTTCCCGGAGAGCTGTGCCTGTCCCATCCCTGAAAGTGTTCAAGGTCAGGTTGGACAAGTACCTGAGCAACCTCGTCTAGTGGAAGGTGTTCCTGCCCATGGCGGGGGGGGGAACTGGATGATCTTTAAGGTCCTTTCCAACACAAACCATTCTATGATTCTACAGGTCTGTGGTGTCATTACCGCTACTGAGGTCCAACAGCAGTGACTGCTGCAGGCTCATGCTGCCCAGCTACAAAGCAAGGAGAATAAGCATGCTGGTGTTCCAAGAACCCAGTGGAGGAGTCAAAAAGAGGGTCCTGACCCCTCACTGGAGAGCCTTGTGTAAAAAACAAGCAGTGAGAAACTCATGCAGAATGGCACTTGCTCACAGTTCATAATACCATAGTTCACATATCGTAAAATCTTAGCATCATTTAGATTGAAAGGGACCTTTAAGATCAGCAAGTCCAACTGTAAAGCGAACACTGCCAAGTCCACCAAGCCAAGGCAAAGTCAGCTGAGCCTGTTCCCACCAGGCTGGCTGGGTCTCGCACGCACCACATATACCCACACGCACGTGGCTGTTAAAGCACGTTCTGGTGGCAGGGAAATGTGGGGTGATTCAAGAGAAAATAATGAAGCCACTCCCACCTGCCCGTGTGAATGTGACTCATGTGGGCTCAAACCCCAGCCAGATACAAATCAACAGTTCATAAATGAAATATAAAAGAGCACCCCCTGAGGCCTGGCAGCCTGCCCCATCTCTCTCCCCCTTCTAGGACGTCAGTCCCTCTAATGGATTCTGTCAGGGTTTGCTCAGATCCTCTCTAAATGACCCTGTGTTCATTACCTGCCAGCATCTCAACGGGAAGGAAAAATGCACATTTTCAAGGGTTTTCCCGAAGAGGGTCTAGCTCTCACCCTCTTCTTCTCAAGTGGGAAGCCATTTGAGTCAGTGTAGTTTTTAGCTGGAAATCTTCCTCCAAAGCAGCTGCTGCCTGGGACTTTGGGACGCGGCAGGTCAGGCTGCAGAGAGAGGAGAGCAGGACGATGATGCCAGTGGGTGCTCAGGGTCCCACTCTGCAGAGCACAAGGGGCAGCCAGTCCCCTCCTTGATGTTTGAGGAAGCGAGTCATCTTGCAGCCCTGCAACAAGACGCTGGAGACCCTCTTCTTGCTTCAGACCCTCTGCTACCTCCCCTCTCTCGACAGGCTGAGGCTGCCAGCCCAGCAAACGATTTAAAGAGGCAGCAGCTTCCTGCTTGCATGAAGGAGGGCTTGCACGAACCACACCTTGCCTAGTCCAGATGGGCCGCCCGGAGCCCTACACAAGCATAGTGTTTGCAGACTTCCTTTTGCCTGCCATGGCCAAGGATTTCAAGTTTCCTGTTTAACTTGGAGGTCAATGAGATTCATCTTCTCAGCAAGACTTGTGTTCCCCAAGTAGAGGATCCAGCTTCATGGCAGATGATGCCTGCCACACTGCTGAACTGCCTAACTCTCTCCCATGTAGGACTATTCTTTTCTTCACAGCTTCCTCAGTAGTCTCCAACAAAGCACACAACGTTTTCATCCACAATATGTAAGAAAATTTGAAGACTACAAACCCAAGAGGGCTCAGGCTGTGCTCTGAAATACCTGCTGTCATGTTAGATATCCTGACACACAAACACCCAAGCTGTCAGACAGCTCCCCAGGACAGCAGACAGCACTGGCAGCAGATATCCTCCCTGGCAGTAAAGGCAAAGTGAAACAAACCACCCAAGGGCCCTCTGAATACACCTTTTTTAAATGCATCTGCCACTAGCCATAAAATGGTCTCCTCAGGTATGGGCTGCCAGGTGTCTGGAGAAGAGAGGCTTTGTGTAGGACTGGGCAAAGCTGAGCCGTAAGATGAAAAGGGGCATTTTTGCCAAAGCTTAGAGCAGCCCTAGCAGATGAGAACAGAGCAGGGAGAAAATATTGGAAAAGACCAAACCTTCCTCAAATCCACCTAAAAACAGTGAACTGCTAGTTACTGTGAGACCCTCCTGTAGGACAGCACATAAGCACAGCAAAACAAGGTCTGTATCTGGGGCACTGCGGAGAAGCAGAACACACTTCCAAAAACTTCCCAAAGTCCTACCCTCACCCACACATGGGACTCGTCAGACTCTCCAAGAAACTTCGGGGCCAAAAACATGTTGGAAGATGGGTACCACAGACCCACTCCATGGAGGCACGCAGCCACGGAGCTGGGCAATCCAGTGCGTCACCGTTCCAGTCAGGAGTGAGCTGGTCCTCACGTGGCGCCTTCCCCTCTGCCTTTCCCCCCGGCGGCCCTGGGGAGCGGCGTGCGTGGGGGGAAGCGATGCACAACATGCCCATCGCTGTGCTGGCTGGCACCTTGCTGCTGGCATCAGCCTCCTTCATGCTTTCAGCTGCTCGTGCCCCAGTTTGCAAGGCTGGGATTTGCCATGGGGCTCTGAGAGGCCCAGAGAGTTTCTATGCAGCACCACGGTGTTTGTAAAGTGTCTATGAGAAAGGATCCCACTGCCAGAGCCCCTTTCTCCCAGACAGGAGTGGCACACCAGCATTTCTACCCTCTCCCAGGCTGCCCCAGGTGCTGCTGGCACCTTCCCAGGATGCCCACTGATGCAACGTGTGCAGACAGCTTGCGGAAGGTGGGGGCCCATGGCTCCCAGGGGCTGGGCAATCTTCCTTCCCACCTCCGCACATGGGCCCCACTCTGGAGCTGCTCCATGGTGGCACGCTGCATCCACCACCCCGTGCATCCGCGGCTGCCACCCAAGAGGGGACCTCTGCGCCCATCCCAGAGCCTCCCAGTGGACCAACCCAACGGCTCACATCCATCCACAGCAGCAAACCTCCACATCAGGTCTGTGCAGGGGCTGAGAGACCTGCCCACGCCACACACCACCTTCCCTTGCAGAAGGGACGGTTCTAGCTGGGAGGAGGTGGGTCTGGGTCAGGTAACTGCGCTCCCAGCCAGCAGCTGCAGGGCTGGGACCTGGTCTGGCACCAAGGAAGCGATCACATTACACGGTGGGGATGTCTGGCCCCGAACATCCCAGGCTGTGGTACGTGGCGTAAACCTGAACCCTGCTCCATGAATGCTCAGTGCTGCTATATTTAGGATGCATAGCTATGCTGGCTACACAGGGTATCCTGTTTTCTCAAGGCATCTTTGGGAAAGGAATTATTCCTTACCTCCACATTTGGATATGTGCGTGAGAGCAGCAAGGCATAGGAAACTTTCTTAGTTGTTTTTTTTTAATTTAAGAAGTGATAGCAACTGTCAATGACAACCCAGTTTTATTAATCATGCTGGCCTATACAAACTTAGGACATATCCTAATAATTTAAATGTGCATTCTCTTCGAATTCACCTGTCTGACAAGATCCTGAAATACCAAAGCAAAAGTGCGTTTTGTTTTCATATTCACATGTAGCATATCCAGAAACCATCCCTAATCGCACAGAAGCAGGAGTAATTCCCACTCTCTTCCCGTGTCCCCTCCGTAAGCAGGCCACGTTGCATGTACTGGAATTTCAGCCCACACAAGGGCAAGACCGAATGCTGCTGTGGTGCTCTTCTGAGTTCATTTTCAAGGCAATGTACAGACTATCCAGAGTCAAGGCCAGTGCGTCGCTGGTCTCCCCACAGCCACACACGAAACATCCCAAAGGAGCTAGGCGGAACACAGATGGATTACCACATCTCTGATGCACGAGAAGCAGCAGCGATAACGCAGTCTTGGAATAGCACAACCACCGTGTATTAATAAAAGTATGACGCACTGCAGCTGATTTATGAGCTTGGCACATTAGGTGGGAAGGGAACATGCCTGGTTCTGATCGAGCTGGCAGGTTGTTCCTTACACCCTGCAGCACACATGATCCACTGACAAGTATTTTATAAGATTTACATTAGCAAGTCACAGTTAAGCACGTCCCCACAGACAATATATGTAAATGTTATCGTGCGAGATTGAGTTCTTGGAGTTGGAAGCTTACGGCCACTGTTCACATACGATACACGTCACGATCTCAGATGACCCAAATGCACTTAAAACACCTCTAATATTGCTCTGGATGATAAGAGAAGCTGCTCCCCTCCAGCTTCCTAGAACCAACTCTTTCAAAGTCACAGGGGACTTCCAGCTTTCATCTAGCAGCAGCATGATGTAGAAGCAACTTTTGATAATCCCCACTGGGACATACCACCAGGGTGTGTTAGTAGATGTCCCCATTGTTTCTTAAATGAGTAGGGATTTATTTCTATGCTTGTGGGATACTGCAATCTACAAGAAAATTTTCAGATGTTTAAAGAAAAGCTCCATTATTACCAGGGGAAGCATTCTGAAACCATAAACTATGCAGATTTTCATGCATTTATAGGTGGGTAAGACCAAAGTCTATAAACTTCTCGATGTGATCGAGTCAGTCTGCTCGCTATGTGCAGGGAATTTTGTAAAGGTGACTTACTCCCATTAACTTTGCCGGGTATACTTTCTACGGTGGTGATGCTGCACTTATAAATATATCTCTTTCAAAAGCAAGAGTTTCCCAAGAACTGCAGTTACTACACAATGTCACGGTATGATCTGCCTCCTTGAATCTCCTCTGCTGCGGTGGAAGGATGACACCAGCAAGGAAGAAGCCTGATCTCCTTTGGTTCCTCTTCTTTAGCAATTTAACGTTCTGAGTTTTACCGCCAAAACCAAACTACTGGAAACTGTCCTTCTTTCTTCTGTACCACAGCAAAAACAAGTAATTACAAAAGGTTGAAAACCAAAAATTGTAATTACACTTTCACAAATTACTCATTCCACATCAGACTAGATAAGGGCAAGATGTTTTAGAACAATAGATGTTTTAGAATTGCACAACCTAGCAGCAATAATATGATCTGGTAATTTGCAATCGTCTCATAACACTGCCTGTCAAACTGGGGGGTCACAGGAGCCTTTTGCAGTAAGACTTTGAGCCTTTAATTTTGCAGTTCTCTGGATCACCTTTCAGCCAAGGAAGTGTGTTTTCTGTAAAAGCTGACTGCTTTTCCACAGGCCTGTGTGACCTGAGCTTACAGGTTAAAGTTCAGTGTCCACTTGTGTAAATTGTCTGCAAGACTCTGAATTGACAACCGTGCCCCTGACCAGGTCATGCATGCAGAGTTGAGGTTATCTTTTCAGAGCAGGGCTGTGCCACATTGTCCAGATAAGGGCAGAAAACATTTTTAACAAATGTTAAAAACACATATTTAAAAGTATTTAGAATTTCATTATGATTTGGAGAACTTCAGATACCTAAACCTGATAGCATTAAAACTTTGTTACAAAATCAAAAGGCTGCATGCTTCCACTCCTTTTCCCTCCATAACATCCCAGGGAATTCTTATTTGTGGATACAGGGAAGAATCTTAGCAGTGCAGGCCATGGAAAGGATGTCCGAGCCATACATGATTTGGCATGTTTGGTTCATAATTAAACTTTGCTGCTGATAGGTATGAAGAATTCCTTTATTCAGTGCTTCATGCATCAGGTTTTTTGGTACTTCAAACATGATGTCTTGTGGGATGGAGATTGCATAAAATGGAATTTTGATGGTCACCACATTGCATCCAAGATTCAGTAGCAAATAACTGATTTTTTTTTTAAAGTAATATTTAAAAAATAATTCAGATTTTCCTTTACTAATTTATTTATCACATTTACTGACAGTGCAAGCAAAGCAAAAATCCATTCTGGGAATGGAGTGGGGAACAGGTATCCTTTCTGTAATGACTTCACTTCTTACTGAACATCATCGTAAGACATTTTAGCTAAGGGAATATATTGCTGAATACTTTATTCAGCCACCTGGTCTACCCATGCAATGCACACGTAGAAGTTAAATACTCTCAAGCTATCTGTCCTCTTCAAGATGCTTCAAAGAACACACAAAATAATCACAGAAATGGCTGGTTACAGTCCCTACAATATACATACCAGTATGCCAACACACCAAGCTGGAAAAATTGATCCTATTCCAAGGCAAGTACATTATATAAAAATTATTAGGTAGGTTGGTATTACTTTCAGACTTGCAATAATAATAATAGTAATAATAACAACAATAATAATTTTTTAAACACCTGCTCTGGATTAAGTTGGAAATCTGTTACATAACAGCTGTGGTACTCCCCCAGCAATTTCAGCAGCTCAGCTATGACTGTACACACATTTTTCATAACTTTCTTGGTGATTTTAATCTACCTCAACAACTGTTGTTCTAATAAATAATTCTTGCAAATGAAAAAAATCATTGTAGTAATTACGTAATAATAATTTTCTAAATTACTATAAAACCACCAAAATAAGCCAAAGCTTCTGGTTTTTTTCTGTGATCACAAGGACAAGAAGCTCCCTGGAAAGCACAAAAGCTGGACCTACCCATTAAAAAAACATTACAGGTAAACTATCATTAACCTCGGCTGGCTATTGGAACAATGCTTGCTCAGGTTCTGTGATCAGCCAGATGAAATTGGTATTTGGCACTAACATGATGTTTTTTGTGTTGAAATAGCACATGGAAAGTGACAACACTACTACCGTGTACTGTCCAGCAGTAAAACACTATATTACAGTGATTATTATTCATATTCCAGAGTGCAGCAAGCCCCAGTCACGAAGCTACTGTACCAGAACAAAATGACTGCTCTTGTCACAAAGGGCTTGAGAGGGGCATGCAGGGAGGTGATAGATGGCTGCAGACAGACTGGAAGGCAAAATGAACACTGGAACAGTTTTCATTAACACAATAGGTATGACTCCTTGCACACCAGTAGCTTAAAATACTAAACTCTGGTAGACATCAAAGCCAAAGGGTTTTAATGAGGGATGCAGAAGACACCTAGGAGGGAATTTTTCAGAAATTTATGCAACAGCTCTTCAGGAACAATGAGCAATTGGAAACAGAGCCTAAAAAAGCTTTTTTAGAAATCTAAAAATGAAGGGCACAGAGGCTGACCTGGTGGGACAATCAGACCAAGAGATAACTTACATAACATCCTGATTTGAGTAAGAGGGATGGCGTAACAGCAGGCTTTGGCAGTCATGTGCAAGTGAAGAGAGAAGCTTTACAACTAATGCAACAGAGACGGCAGAGCCAGGGCAATAACACAAAGCAAGAAGCAACAAGTCAAAGCAAGAGACTAATAAACAACCCACTCTGCAACTCTCTCAATGGCTGTGAAATCAAAGTTGTTTAGCTGGCAAGGACAGAAAAAGGGACACCATAATTCAGATCAGTATGATCAGGCTGGATTAGGCTAAACTGCATGACCAGGCAGGAAAAACAGAGACAGATGTGCTGTAAAAGAATGGAGATTCAGACAGAGCCAGCACAGGAGGTTTTAGAAACATCCAAGTCAAAGCTGTTGACTAAGCACAATCTTATCAACAAAAGGACAACAGAAGCAGAAACCATGAGGGTTACACAGCTGGGAACGCTCAGTTGCATTGACGGTGAAGAACAGCTCTTAATCCTGAGGTGTCAGAGATACAGACTAAGCCTTTTGTCAGAAGGCCACTCCTATTCCCACCCTTGTGTAAAAGGCACATCAAAACCCAAAGCCTCCTTCTTAAGACAACCAGTAGGGCAACGAAATCCCAACCATTCCCATGCAACTGTTATGGAGAAGACAAGGAGGATTTTTGGAAGGAGTTATCCATCCGTCCGTCCGTCCATCCATCCATCCATCCATCCATCCATCCATCCACCCAAAGTTAGATGGAACAGAAATGCACAGAGTAGCAAAGCACACGAAACGCCACTTTGAAAACCCACCAGTATGCTCTAGCTCATGCTTTCCATGTTGCAACCTGAAATACTTGAAATGCTCCAAGGTCCAGCAGGAAGAGGAAGTAGGAAGGTAGTTATTCCAGAATAGAGTAAACCAGCTTTCTTTTTCACAAGATACATCTATAGGACTGTCATACAAGTAATAACGAATCTTAACAAGTGGCATTGGTGTGGCACACCAGCACACTTACAGGCAGAGAGCAAAACCTACGAGAGCGCTCCATCGATCCTGCTTTCCATAAGGCTTCATTCTATTTTGATAGACACATACGCTTGAATATCCTTGTGGGCATTTTAAAAGCTGTAATTTCAACTTTGAGGTTTTGCAAGCTTTGTTTTGTGTGGTGTATGATATCATAAATATCCTGAATATAATTACAACTGCAGTTTTGTGGGCTGTATTTTCCCTGTTGGTAGCCCAAAGCTGATGTTTACAAAAGCTTATCTGCACACTTATTTGATTTGAACTTTTTATTATTATTACAAATGTATATTATTTTATTAAAAAAATTCACACTGAAGCAAAGTCAATTCCATTTCATTACAACCAAGAATATAAAATAAATGCAATGAACTCATAGCTTAGTTTTAACAGTCATTTCAAGAGTGACATCAGGACAACTTAAAAGCAGTAAACTCTCAACTCTAGAATGAGAAACAAGTATTTTGCTTTCTGGTTTTGGTAAGCCCATTGGCACGGGCACTGCTGAACGCGGCCACCACAGATCTAGAGCGGCAAAGTTTTGTGGCAGCACCAGGCGCATACACAATAATTTCTAATGGAAACTACAAAAATGAAAGATGCGTGCATGAAATTATTAGGAAAAAAAATAACCGAGTAGAGACAGGCACACTTCCACAAATAGTAAACATGGGAATATACAACTAGAACAATTTGAAAAGTTACTACCTTACATATATAAAAAGTTCTTTAAATTGCTGTTAAAAAGGACATGTTCTGTCCAGATTTTGTGTAATACTTTTTAGTGTCTACACAAGACAAATTTTTAAAAAAATTAAATAGCATTAATTTACTACTAAATATTTAGGAGATAACAGTGCATTAAGGACTTCTTTCATATAGTAATACACATCGCTCCTGTCTGGCGACATTTTTAGAAGATTACGTATGGCCTTATGTACAATACATTTATTTAATCCTAAAACAATTCTTTGCTTAATGGTGTTAAAGTACCATTCCTGAAGATTATGAAGGGGAACTAAGCTTATTATGTTTATATAAAATATCATACATATTTGAACACTTCTAGCTTCCCGCCACCCCTCCCGCCATGAATGCGCTTCCCTCCCCCTCCCCAGATACAGTGTCACAGATACAGTGCAGGACTCGCAGCTTTCCCTATATTTTTCCTTCATTGTGCAGTTTGTGCTACATAAACTTCACCAACATGGACCAGGCTGCTCATCCCATTAATTCCCCACGTGTTTGTTTCCTCTGAGCCACGACGGGAAAAGCTCTACTCAGCAGCCCGCTCTCCCACCAGGATGGAGAAGACAGCTCTGCGCCTCTCGGTAAAGGTGTGAAAACACTTTGGTGAGGGTCTACAGGTTATGGGCAGAGACACAGCTGAGTGATAAAGAAACTGCACAGGCAAAAAATAACATAAAAATGACATGGTCCTGGTTTCCCATGACAAACTGCACAATTCACTTCTGAAAGCAGAGAGTTTTTACCTCATGGGATAACCCCTAGGCAGCAAGGCTTCTTCCACTATGACTGCCACCCACCCTGGCAGCATGCATCGAGCTCCCAAGAAAAGGTGAATTATTTCACCACCAGGAAGGAACTACAAGAGTGTGCAGAGCCTACACTCTTCAGCCAGCGCTGTTGCTTTTAATGGCTCTCCTCCTGGTTGTGAATTTGAAGGAACAGAGGAAGTCAGCTCGGCTTCACCTGTGCACACAAAAGCTAGAGAGAGGAGTGGCATGTGGTCATCTATCAACCGAACCAAGGCAAGAAATGCAAGTGCAGCTTAGAGAGGTTGTGGCAGTCACTCTAGAAGCTGGAAGCTCACTCAATTAAAGCACCTTACATTGCTGTGAAGTTTCACACTCTACATACAGATTAATCTACACCATGATTTTGCCTTATTGGCACAAGAGCCCACCTTAATGAACCATATGGTTCCCTGCCACCTCTTGATTTCGATGATCAGCTGCAGGTCACAGCAGGGAGAAGAAATGTTAGATAACTGCAGCAGAAAAGACAAAATAATTTTGAGAGAACAGAAGGAGGAAAAGAACAAGAGGGGACAAGAATCACTCTGCCATAGATTAATTTCCAGAAATGTAACATTCAAATTGCGGAAGTATAAAAGAAGTGTTACTTAATGGCATTTGCCAAATATCCATTTGATCAAAAGTACCTCATTCTAACATCAGGTAGGGATGAGACAGAAAGAATGTCACCCTAGAGTCACTGAAATAAAGGAACAATTAAAACCTGTTCTTTCAAACAGGGTACTACAGTATGCATAAAATGTAGCATTTCAAGGGTTACACATTGAAGGTATCCTTTGGGAGATTATTTTCCTCCAGAAATAATTTTTTCCTTCCAATTGATTAATTTAGTTTTTTCACCACCTTCTTATCCATTTGATGACAAAAGCAGGTTTTGGTTGCTTTTCCAGAGCAGCTGGGCATTGTCAAAATCACATGATGGTAGGTATGGCCAAAGCAAGCCAACTGCTCACAAAAAGTAGAACAACAACATGAGTTTGAGGAGCAAGGGGGCACTAGAGGTGACTGGGAGATCAAATTCGGTAGAACTATGTATGTGACTAGCTGTGATGAAAAGCATTCTCCTCAGAGCAAACAGATCTACTCATCTTGCTACAAGTGATCACAACTTCAGTGTGAATGTGTAGAGGTACACCATTTTTTTTTCATGGGCACAGGACAGAAGAGAACACTCTGCAGTATAAAAACCTGTAAGACTGACCATTTACATCTAAACTCCTCCTCTCACTTCACCTCTTCTCCAGACACCAACTGTAGAAGCACACTCATGTTACACTGCCAGTAGCTTTCTAAATACATTCCTCCAGGTTTTCTGCCACGAGAGTCAGCCTCATTTCTGAAGGCTGAAGCAAAAATGAAGCTGTCCCAAATTACATGTTGTGTCTCTTCGAATAATTGTGGTTCCAGAAGTTGGACAATAATCCTCTGATTATGCTTCTGAACTCTTGCTTAATTACTGGGGATTTTCTGCCAGCTACCCATCCACTTACAGTCCCCTAGGCACAATCAAAACATGTTTGCTCTAGGGAAAAAGAAACATTTCAGTGCAATCAAGTGCATCTGGTGTAACTAATCTGGTTAATCACAGCAATGTGAGGGACACAAAATATGCACTACAAACAAGAAAAAGGAACAATTTTCAACATGCTTTTCAAACTGCACAATAATTTCTCTTAATTATAATTTCTAACATAAAATGATTAAATGCATTTATTTTTGCAAGTCTTAGTATTTCTGTCACCTTTAAATTTTGAGAACTGACTCAGGAATGTGAAAGAAAGCTAAATTTATAGAACTCTCACACACATTAATAAGCTACTTAGCAGAAAAACAGAAAAAGCCCGTCATCGACATTCCTACTGAGACTTGAGGGCAGTAAATACATTTTCCTGACTATTTTGGTGTCCAGCCTGGGAAGACATTCCATTCTTCTGTTCCAACAGATCCTGACAGCATCTCCTTTTTATGTGACTGTCCTGGTTTCATTTAAAGTAATGCTTAATTTAAAACTAGTCAGAGCATGATCACTGTGATTTCAAGAATTCAATGTGAATGAGTTAATATCAGCAATCTTCTGTTTGGCATTCAGTCCAGTAGCATGAAGCATATCTGTCGCTGCAGAGACTTGGGTGGGGTTTCCTCTTTTTTCATTTTTCTTTTTTCATTTTATTAATTTTTAAAATTTTTTATTTTTAATACTTTGCCTGAAAACTAGACTAATAAAAACAGAATAGTAAAATACTCTGGAACAGTAAAATTTTGCTGTTCTTGACATCCATGAGCAAAACAGTAATATCCTGTGAAAATAACATAGTGCTTTAAAAAGGTGCAATATACCTGTATAGCTAAACTGGTTTGCCTAGTATAAAACTAACTATATACAAGCTTGAAAGCCTGGGAGTTCAAGATTTTAAAACTTTAAAATCCCATCAAAGAGATTGAAAAGACAGATTTATGGCAATCACTACAGCATAAGGAAGGTGCACCAGGAATCCTTCAAAATTCCAAAGGTTAAAGAAGTTAAGTGCTGGGTTCAGATCAGAAGGGTTCATTAGAGTAACCACAATGGAGCACATGCAAGGGCAGGGAGGAAGGAAAACTTCACAAGAATCTCCTTTATGGCAATAAAGGGATGGGGATGGGGAAGGGGTGGGGGAAGTCTTCAGTGAGTGAAGTTTTCCTTTTGTCATCATGAATTTTAATTCTGCATCATAGTTTGTATTTTTGGTCTTCTCATAATTATGAACTTCATATTGCTGGAGTCTTCTGGCTTCTAGTCCATTCCTTTCTGAGTGCAGCCTGTCAGGCCTCTCAGTACCTGTGAGACTGATGAGATTGGTGATACTGAGAGCTCTGCTGAGACGATGTGGAATAGCCCATTGTACTCTGGGACTGAGAAGATCCCTGAATGTTGCTTTGGTAACTCAGGCGTGAGCTGGAGTGCTGCAGGAAAAAAAGAGAGGGATCAAAGGAATGAAACCCAGCCTGTTAGGACCATGCGGCTCAGGAAATTTTTAACCTCTCTGGTGCTCATTAAAACATGATTGTTGGGGATGCTGACTAAATAGTGTTACTGTTTGGGGTCCCACAAAACAAGTCATCATTCTGATCTGCAATGAGCTTTAACACAGCACACAAAATACGCAAGAACCCTAGGAGACAGCTACGAGTACAGCATGTATACACCCATTTTCTGAAGGAAAAATACACAAGAGACAAGAGAGCAGGCTCCCTTTCAAAATTCATCTGTTTCTTAAACTTACATCTATCATAATTGTATACGCTATTAATGCAAATGCTATTAATGCAAAACCAAACTGCTAAGGCTACAAACACCCTTCTCAAGACAGGCAATACTAAATGATATAGAGAAAAACTTGATTCTTTTCTGAGAAAAAGACAACCATGACTTAAGAGTTACTCAGTTTATCTAAATGAAAAATTGTCCATTAAGATAAAATAATGTAATTTTAAATGAGACTTTCAACCTGCTCCCTTACCTACTGCAAACAAGGAGAACTGCTTAAAGATGGGTATGTGTATGTACATAACCTTACATTCTTTTTCCTGAATGTCTTTTTTTCCCCTCCACAGTCTGGGACAGTCAGCTCAGTGGACACCAACCTCAGCAAGACAAATATGTCGATCTTGCAGCCTCCAGCCTGCTGAATTTGCCCTTTCATTACCATAACCATTGCCCATCCAGAACTAATCATTAGCTGCCCAATAGTGCAAGTTACAAAATCACTTGGCATGAGAAGTACCGCTGAATGGACAGGAGACTCTCCAGCAAGGTAAACCCCACCACAATCCACATGATTAGGCTGGTTGTGCAACACAGTGTCTGTAACCTGAAATCTTGCTCAGAATTCTGGAAATTTTTTCAACTTCTAATGGAAAAGAAAAGTAATTGCGATAAATGCTATGACTTTATAGGAGCTCTTTCTGGATGAAAAGCATCAGCTCACCATGCTAAGCAAAATACCCAAGGTCACATAAGGAAGACTTAGTAAGATTCAACAAAGAATTTGCACTGTCGTTTGTGAAAACAACATATATTGAGGCTGGTGAACGACAAAAAACTTCAACAGAGACTTTAGACCTAAATGAAATGAAACTCAAAGCAAAGAGAATCTTCTACCTACTTCTGAATAAGATAAAATGGAGTAAAATTAATGCTGTAAGACTACAAGAATGCATTAACGTGCCCATGCTTATTTTTGTTCCACATATGAGAATTTGTTTTTAACAAAGTCAGACTTGGACAAATTGCAGACATTCCTTTCTGCAACAGAAGATAGTCAGCTAGAAGTTAAAGGCAGATAGCCAAACACAAGTGTAAAAATGGATAATCAGACCAATACAATTTAGTGAATGACGTAAAGGAAACATACAGATCATGATTTTGATGTCTGTGCTGTTAAAGCTTAGAAGCAAAGCATCACAGAGGGTAAAAAAAATCTGAAAAAAAGAGTATTTAGACTGTAGCAACTTGTAAGGGGGAAGTTTGCCAACAATTCAGAGAGCTGGATAAGAATTCTATAATGGATATCATCAAATGCAGCACACCACTCCTCAAAGTATAGACCAAACCAGACCAGCCATAAATACTGTGCAGTCAGACAGCTGTACTGATCTGTCCAGGCCCCAAGCCTGTCTGGAACTTTTCAAAAAAGAAACCTAGTTGTCTTTCCCTTTAAAATGCCCTCAATGCCTTCACAACCATTTGTAACTAAAGGAGTCAAACAAAAATGGGAGAAATATGTCTGGCACTGAGTAATCAATTGTCTGTGGAGAAGGTCTGCAGGACTAAGTCAAGACAACTCTAGAGCTGGGTGCCTTAAAACCTACTTATTTTAACTTTAAAGCAGCCTGAAAAGACCATTCTCCAAGGCAGGACCCTCTCGGAGGCTAGGAGCAGATGGAACCCCTAGCATAATCTAAGATTTGCCCTTAATATCTACCTATTTTTTTATTCTTTCAACTAATTACTGCTCCAGCAAGTATAAACTCAGAAGTACTGAAGATCCTGGAAAGTTCAATGTTTTCTATATTTAATGTAAGTCACTTTTTTGGTGGAAAATATAATTCTAGTAAGCAAAGACAAGTATGCAAATTCAAAAATTATTCAGTGATAGTGCTTTTCCTTATGAATGCTACCGTACTGGGAAATGTGAAATCTGTTCTACTTTGGTCCCATTAGAAACAATGCATGTCTTTGTACCCTACTTTGGCATGAATCAAATGGATGAACCAAACTGTCACTCCTGTACTTACATGCATTTTTTTCTTTAACATTAGAAGTAGACTTAGAAATATACCAGAATAAACTACAGCACCACTTCACACATGTGACAATATGAGGAATGAAATGGGAGAGCCTGGTTCTAACTTTGCTTCTCCTTCTCAGGATCGTCTCACATCTGCTCCTCACGTGGGATTTAATATTGCCAGGACTCAAGTATCCTGAACTTTTACATCCACTGGCTTCAGCAAGATACTTTGAAATATAAAGTTAAGCAAATACTTAAGTGCTTTCCTGGGGTGGACTTGTCCTCAACACTTTACAGGGTGCAGCAGATAAAACTCAAACTGGTATTCTATTGAAAATTACTAATCACAGAACAAAACCTCAGCACGCCCCAGGTTACTTCAAAAATTCATTAAAACGTAACCTGTTCTAGCAGTGAGGAAGGGGAAAAATGACATTTTGGCCCTTGGCCCTGTAGTACCAGAAGCAGCAAAATTTCCAGAGGTACCTGATAATCTGAAGGCATGACAGGCCCGCCTGAGTTAGCGCCTGAAGGCCCTATGCGTGGTTTCTTGTTCGGAGGCACCTGGTTGAGGCTGGAGTCCTGGCTGTGCTGGAGCCCCGCGCCCGCGCCCCCTCCTCCCGCGCCGGCGCCCGCCGCCGTCCCGTTGGTCTGGGTGCTGTTCTGCTGCTGCGGCTGCGGCTGCTGCGGCGCTGCCTGCGGCTGCTGCTGAGGTGCTGTTTGCTGCTGATGCTGATTCTGCTGCTGCTGATTCTGAGGGAAGAAGCGACACAACACGGTCACTTGCTCTGAGCTAGGTTTGTGAGCTTCATGGAGCTGCCAACACCGAGGGGGAGGCAGGCCTGCCTGCCCAATGGGAAAACACAGCAAGGCTGAATGCTGGGAGGGAGAAGTTCACCCTCAGAACAGACTTGCACACATTGTGGGGGTATCCCACTTGGGGTTGTTCTGCTTTTTTAATGAAACAAGCTGGACTTAAACTGGAAAGACAGTCTAGTGCCTCCTACAGCTCAGAGAGGATAAAAGGAACGGTTTATAAAGCAGTAATCACCTAATGAACTAAATCAAAACACCCAAAATTCCACTAGTGCTCAGTGGCAGACCTCAGTAACCACAGTAAGTTGTTCTAAGTGCTTCAACAGCCTTGTTCACTAAGAATCAAAACCATTTTTCAAACTTTCACTTTTCACCTGAAGAAGGCTGGCAGCATTACTGCCAGAAAGGTAAGCAAAATGAGACCAAAGAAATTATACCACGTCTTCCTGGTTGCAAGGAAATTCTGCGGCAAAACCAGACACAGGTTTCATAACTATTTTGGTCTCCTGTGCTTTTAAGCACCTTGCAAAGACTGCTATACTGGGAATAGGGCCCAGGATGGTGCACAAGGTATAGGGTCAGAAAATCTTACTGAAATAGCAAAAAAATGAGAATAGACCAGAGATACTGAAGACAAAAGAGGAAGAAACAGCTGAACGAAGAATCTGCCAAGGGAAGGAGAAGACTAGCAAAGGAAAAGAAGCCAGATAATTAAGATAACACTGGGACCTAGCAGGAAAAGAAACAGAGAAAAGTGTGTCAGAAGGGAGAAAAAAGGTTAAGAAGGAGAACACAAGAGCAAAAGACATAGAGAGCTCTTCTGGCTTCAGAGGGCTACAGACTAAAAGGAGTATTTGAGGAAGTGGAGGGAAGGTCAGAAAATCAACAGAGTGCAACTCTGCCCTCCATGGTTAGACAGTTCTGGAAAAGACAACACATTCATTTGCTTTCAAACACCAGGTACGGCTCCTCCATCAGAGCACTAAACCACCTCAGAGAATTGCAAAGAAAAGCAGTTTCACTCTAAATGTGAGATATGTCACTTGCTCATCATGGAAAAAACCATCAAATGACATGGATTGAATTAAAAAGCCTTACTACCCTTCCTGTACTATACTGTACGGAGCATTCCAGGATAGGGTTTTTTTTCCCTAGAATATCTGCTTATATAATGATCAAGGCTTTAGTATGGCAGCCTTTTAATAAAAACCTCACTTTATTAGTTTCTCAAAAATCATGACAACCAGTTGCCACTAGCAGAAAATTCTTGATGCCCCCATCACCAAGAGGCTTTTAGTTACCTCAGATAAATGACATAAGAGATCTGTATTTATGCCATTCGTCACAATGGTCTCCCAAGACACATTCAGACAAATTTGCAGTGATGTACTCATTTAAGATTACAAAGGAGACTTGCATCTTCAAGGACTTAAGAGGTGGCTTCCAATTCCATTTCACATTTAGCAAAACCCATAATGTATCCTCCTGCATGTAGTTCTCAAATCTCATCTCAGTCAGATTTTATTTCCTGGGAGATTTAAACTCCAGTAATTTAAAAAGTTAATCAAACTAGCTTGTAAAAAAAGCTATTAAGAAGCAATTTATTTTTCATAATGGTTTGAGCTTCACTTACACAAACAAAACACGAATAACTAAGGTACTATTTGTGTTAGAATTCTGAAATTTGTGTTTTCATAGGAGTGTTTGGATGCAAGTAAGGTAGTTACTATTGTGTGAGCTGAAAAACTTCAATTTTTTTATGTGTAAACAAATATTGAAGGGACTCTCACAATTAAAGGCAAGAGCTTGTTGTAGGTCCCAGGTTTTGTGCTTCAGATTTTAGCACAAAATGGAGTTGACTAGCCTGAGCTTGCTCTTGTGTGGAACTACTGCTGCTGCTGCCTGGGTAGAGACTGAGACCTGCTCTGTCAGTCTCCAGCTGGGGTCTGGCTGCCCTGCCTTACTGCACAAAAATGGCTTTTGCCAGCAAAAAATGTTGTCCTCAGGTCAGTCTGGCTCATGGCAGTTCCTAAATGGCTAAACTTGAGAGGTCTACACTTAACAATGCATTACCATACGCCATCTCTCAGGCACAAATTACCAAAATGAAATTTCAGTCCTACCTAGAAACAAACCTAGCAGAAACTTGCCTAACAGAATTTAAATGAGAAAAAAATATTTTCACTTTGTTTTACAAACCCTCATTTATAGCCTTGCTGACTAGCAGTTAACCATTTTGAAGAATGGATGCTTATGCTAAATGTTATTTAATTCAGATGCAAGTTCCAAATAAACACAGACAACTTCTCCAGGTTTCCAAATGACTATACAGATATTTACGCTTTTAAAAACAAACCAGTAACAAACCAGTCTAAAAAAAAAAGTTAAACCTTTCATTTACAATAACATCATAAAGCAACAAAACATGGCACAGATTCAACTTCCAGAATAGCCTTTACCTCCACATTTTCTACACTGTGGGAACACATTCAATGAGTAATGTGTGACTTATATTACCTAAATGGTCTAAAAAAAGTTTAATTTGGAGCGTGCATAAATACCTGACTGTCCTTAACAATCTCAAAGACCATTTATATACCAGCTGTTTTAAATACCAACATGCCATTGCCATCATCCCCACAACACTCCCAGGGAAAAGACAGATATTTACTTTTAAGTACACTGACTTAAATATAAAAAAGCCAGAGTAATTCTAATTCATAAAGTTTCTTCTTGTTTTTTGAAGCTGTGAGAGTTGAAGCAAAACTAGTAACTAAATTACAATCAAATCAGTATCATGACTTTCACTTAATTTTTGTTCAGGAGTCTGCTTCCTCCTTTGGAAAAAACTATTTGGACACAAAACTCATGGATACTACTGCTTGTTATCAGTACAGAAGAATCTGCAATATCAGTTCTGAAAACAAAATCTGCTCTCTGAAATACAGTTTTAAACTCCTAGTTTGTCATGCTATGCAGAGAATTGAAAACAGAATATTCACTTAGTCAAATGGTTTCTCCAAAAGACAACAGTCCTTCTCACATAGTCCTCAGATAACTACAGTTCAAGACTGTTCTCTTCACATTTTGCTAGCTATACATCACTGTTGGTGCCTCACTGTCCCCTGTTCAGTGAGAATAACATGCTGTTTCCTACACTGTGGCACCATTGTCCAGCCTTCACAGCACTACGGGACAATCGCTGTGGTCACGTAGCACAGCTGAGCTACACGCACCAAGCAGATCAGATTTTGTTGCAAACACACCAAAATTTATTATGCACACAAACAAGTTCTTGCTTATGTCTATGGGGCTGTGGGAAAGAGAATATTCAGAGCAGATTGTTGGTACCAGAACAGTTCACAGTCCTTATTACTCCTTTGTCTGAGGGCCCTTAAAACACGATCAGGAAACTGCGTGCAGATGGATGAAATGTTCTGATGTAGTGCCAGAAGCAGGCTGCCACTATTTATTTGAGACCCTGACAGCAATCTACATTCAAATGGCTGGATGTATGCCAGTCATACAATGAAAATGCCATTCTTTTCATGTGCTCACAACGTATTTTCATCATGCAGTGCTGCAGGAGGTAGCAAGGTCTTCTTGGAACAACAGCAGCTGAGAGCAGGCTACTGCTGACAGAAGAGCCCTCCAGCTCATTCCCCACAGGTCAGGGCAAACCATGCTGGTGATACCACCTGAGACACCCCAAGTCATCTGATACTTTTCAGCTGTCTAAGAAGCAGTTTTAAGAGAGTCTTGCCTTAGAAACGTTTTTGGCTAACTCTTCATGTTTCATTATTTTTCATTTGGCACCATGATGCTTTCTTATCGCATACTTGAAAGTAAAAAAAACAACGAAACAAGGAGCTTATTATACCTTATCCCCTTTCTCTTCAGGTTCATCTTCATTGAGGAATTCTCTTTTTGGATATGGAATCTGACAGCCAGCAAACACACTGAAACACAGTAAACATTAAACACTCCTCAGATATGTACATATGGCATACATTTCCTTAACACTGTTAAAAACAAATGCATATAACACAACTTCATTTCTTGCATTTGACGAATCCTGTTTCCACAAGTGAGTGGCAGTGTGAGCACCCAAGATAGGGACTGATTGTAATGTCAGACCTCTTTGCTGTTGGCACAAGGCTCTCATTTAGAAATCATGGCATGGTTGAACATGCCCAAATGCCAGAACGACCACTTGTTGATCCAGATGGTAAAATGAACAAACACAGTATCAGAGGTTCCTCAACACCCAGTTGGAACATGCATGGTTCACTGAATAAAGGGACTGATCCAAAGAGTATTAGTGTCTTATGAGTCTGCCTTGGCTTACAACAGACTTCAATATATTTGCCAATCACAACTGCAGAGTTACTTTCAATAAGCTTCTCAGGTCTTGTTTAGGGAAAAAAAGATCACTTTTAAATTCATCTGGCCAATGGCATTTGGAACATTCCTTAATGTTTACGGCAGAGACCTTCTCATAATGTTATCCTGTAATCCATGGCGAGCTACAGCTCTACACAGGATAGCATCAGATAAACACTAAGCAGAAAATTACTGGTAGATCTTGACCAGTATCAATTTCTTAGATTTCTGTGCCAACATTAAGAATATAATCAACATGACGTGGTTTTTAAAAGGGTGCAAACAGTTCCTAATCTTGCTGCTATGTAGTGTTTGGTTTTTTCAAACAGAGAAAAGAAATTTTAAAAAACCAACTAGTCTCAACTAGACTCCTTTTGCATTCCAGTGACTGTTCTGTCCTCTTAGTGTTGCCTGCTAGTTGAGGAAACAGTGAAAGCAAAGGTGGAAGTCTGTCTGCATCAAGTTCATACAGATCACAATGCTGTGCACCACCATGCTTCTGAAAACTGGGAAGACAAACTGACAGAGTCTACCAGCTGGAATTGAATATATCATTTGAACTTTTCATGACAATAAAATATACAGAGATATAAATTCTGTACTCTCAAGCCTTCTGAACAAGGGATTTGTGGGATTTTAGGGAGCCATTTATCTCTTAATTTTTCTCATACTGTTACTCTGTGAAAGAGGGCATGGGAATGGGCTGTAGGTCAGAGAACTGTCCTACTCCTAGGGAGAGGCACAATTAACCAGGCAATGGAGAACAGGGCTCTGTGAGGCTATGTAAGGCAGAACAGAAGAGGGCAGAGATTGATTCTCTAAATACTGCAGCAATGTTGTCACTCTGGCTTTGGTAGCACATTCAGAATTACAACACCAGTGCGGTACTGGGTTATTTTTCATGACCACTCTGTTCTGGCACCAGTAGATACAGACACTTCTGTACTACACTTGTAGTTTCTAATGAGCATGCCTGAGTCGCTACTTCTTGTGGACACAGGTAGGTATCTGTGAATTTTTCAGCTGTCATGTCATTTCAGGGACTAGCATGCAGCAGAAGGAAGTCACCCCAGATGTGCACAAAAGAGGGAATACATACTCTGATGTAGGCAGAGGATCCTCTTGAAAGTAAGGGTCCTGCAAAGCCTGCTCTGAGGTAATTCTCTTCGTAGGGTCCATAGTAAGAAGCTTCTGAAGCTGCAAAGCACAACATTAAAAATAGCAAAAAGCTTATCAAACTATCATTTTTCAAACTATGACTTGTATGTCTTGGATTGTGGATTACTAAATTATTTCTGGCTTGTCCAGACAAGCCTAAGTTAGCATTGCTTGTTCAGTGAAGCTCCCAAGAACTACAATGCACATCTATCAAAGTACTGTGGTTGTGAAGTAATTCTCAGGTAATAAACAGTTAAGTGTATCAGGCAGTATTAATTGCTCAGGCTGAACCACTGCACTAAAGCAACGCTAAATTCAGCTATTACAGGTTCATAAGGCATCATTTCTAAATAACAGCTTTTTGTTGTGGTACATGTATAGCTTTTATACTGTTCTACGCTGCTGACACAAAAGGAAAAAAAGTGTCAGAACAGACTGAACATGACCAGGATTCTCCATATATCTGCTTTAGGGACGGAAACAATAAATCTTCATTTCTTGCACTGGCAACATTCCAGAATCAGAGCACTCTGCTACTCATGTAGCTCTCAAATCCCCTCTAACTGGTACCAAAATGAGAAAGAGGAGGAGCAAACCCTTCCTAGTAACCTTTCTTCCTTGCTAGGAGGAAAACAAGCACAAATTTATTAGCTAGAATGCTTTTGACTGCAGCAGGCTATAAAAGAGGATTACAATATATTAGTAGTATAAAACAGGAATTATAGGCATATCACACCATTTTAAATTGTTACTTATTTATCACATTCTGATAAACTTACAGGAGGAAATTTAGGTGTTTAAATTACATTATACAATATCCTGCTCTCACACAATACTGTCTTAATTCAAGCCAGTAGTGAAAATAAAATTACTTCTGCAACTGACAGCTCAAACTCTATCTTTCAGGTCTCCAACAAAAACTGCCTGGATATTCAGCAAAAGAATGCAATTTTGGCATGGGTATTTGGGGCTTTTTGTTCCAATAAATTAAAAACTTGACATACAATTCTATATATATATGCTACAGTAAATAGCCTCAGTAAAAGCACTCACTCTCCTCAAGAAAGGAAATACAGGGAATCATCTGTCGCAATAGTTGTAGTTAACCCTACTTGATAGATAAGGTCTCAATTCTCTGTACTTTGGTCATTTCCTTCCCAACTCTTCTTATTCCCATACTTTATGGGTGACAGACCTCAACAGACTGACAGCAAAACAGCCATTTGGGCTGTCTCTCCACCTATCAGTTAATTTGCAACAAGCTCCTAAATGGATTTCTGCTGCTTGCCTAGAGATACACTTCAAGATATTCCTGAATTGTACACACCTGGAGGGTTTGAATGGGCACTTATTTACTGTATTTTTGTGTGGTGAGATAACCCTTAACTCTGAATTTTCTGTGCATCTTAACAAACTGAACTTCTAATGTGATGTTGGCTCTCTGCATAGTGACCTCGCACAGTACAATACAGACAATAGTTTGGTACTCAGTATCTTTACTTCAAATCACCCTTCCCTACATGAAAATTTTTTGTCAGCTACAGTAGCTTCTGGCACCACTACAGGTTATGCAAATTTCCCAGTTCCTCCACCATGACTGCAGGGATAAAAGTGCATATTCTGTACAAGGCCACTCCTGATCTTTGGTACCAGATGTCATCATTGACAGAAGAGCACAGGGCATCAGCCTCTGCCCCTGGACTCCATCCTCAGACCTGGTTGCTGCAGCTCCTCCAGTTTTCTGCCATATAACACCGTCCTCACAAACTGTCTCCAAACATGATCTGTATTCTTTGCCACTCACAGGTAAGGCTAATGTACTGCAGCAGAAGATCTAAACATATCTTGGCCCTTTTAATGATCTGGTCACTCCCTTAGCATTCCTGCTTCACTCCTGAGGATACAATCAGCTTGCCCATTCCAAGTAATACCACACACAACATCCGTCCCAGCAAGATAACCAGCCTATCAGCGATGCTACTGTGAACCAACTTCTTTGACAAAGTCGGTAGCTTCTTAACTGTAGCTTCTGGGAAAATGAATTAAAAAAACGTCTGGAGACAATTTGCTTGCAGGGCAGCAGCTGCTAAGACAACATAGGAAACCAATGAGACTAGACTTCATCAAAACCTCATACTTCCCAGGTCTCAAGCTCGCTCGCTCTCAGGCTCCACTGGCCTGACATGACAGCTATGAATACTATGCTTGTAACTCTTCCAGGACACCAAGAACAGATGCCTCTTCCTGAACAGAAAACATTCTGCCCTTCATGTAGACATTATCATTCAATGTCAATCAGCAGAATGGCATAATAATATCGTTCTCTTTATCAAGAGTCACTTGCTATCCTGCACTGATCTACTTGATGCCATCTGTTCCCCATGCACCACACTTCCTGCACTCATTAGCACAGTCTCAATCAATGACTGTTACAAAGCAGATGTCTTCAGAGGTCACCCTGCAAGATGGAGGTTACCTCATAAAAATAACTACTTTGGATATGAACAAGGAGTTTTAGAGAGTCTGCTTCACAATACATGAACCTCCTCAGTACAGCAATGAGATATCAGGAAGACAGTCCATACTCCTGGACATTCTTATTTAGAGCTCTGGCAGACGGACTTATTCGAGATCAGCCTCCATCTCTGTGGCTGATCATAAAACCACCCTTATTCACCCCTTGAACTGCGAGAAAAATCTAACAAACTACCTTCCTTAGCAAACTAAGTCTTCTTCACCCTGTTCAGAAAGAACAGCAAAGTATGGTGGTTTCGGTGTTCTTTAGTGATCTGGTTAACGTTTCACCCGGGAAAAGCAGCCTATCCACCCAGGATGACTCTCAACTCAGTGTTCAGCCTTGATGAATTAGCAATATAAGCTGACAGCAAGCAGGTTTTCTGGTGGATTTCACTGTTAGTAGGAAAACATAGAAATTCATGTGCTAACTAATGATGTCTCTTACAATTGTCATCTTTTCAGTTACACTTACCCTCCAGGTGATTCCAATGTGTGCCCAGTAAGTTGAGTTTAAGAAATTTTAATTAATTTTTTTTTTTCGTCAAGTCTCACTCCTCTTATGGAAGTTCTTCCCTTCCACCCACTTGGGACCAACCTATTCTGTTTCCACAGCTATTTGTGTCATCATCCAGCAGCTACTAACGAGTCAAAGAGCAAATCCTTGCCAGGACATAGAGAGATGACTGCTATGCTGAATTTGTAACTGAAAACAGACCACTGAAACTCAAGCTGCACTAAGAGCCTCATTACAGAGCTCCCTGTACACAGCATTAGCAAAGTCACTTTGAACTTCATTCCTAAATTTAGACAGCACTAAGTCATCACAGAGGCATCCAGAAAAGATGCTGTATTAGACAGAGCAACCCTGTGTTGGCCTACAACGAATGACTCAACTAGGCAACCAGCAAATATATATTTAGGGATTTTGTTTGGAATCATTGCCAGAACAGTGGTGGACTACTGTCAGAGGAAAGAAAAAGAAAACCAAATTACTACAGCAAATTAATTTCTCCTTTTCTCTTCCCTTTCTTCACAAAACTCTTTAGCTTTTGGGGGCTCTTTAGCTCTCTGAAGCCACACAGAATGAAAATACATACTATACTCACTCTCTTATTTGCTTAGCTGACCTAAAGGTAAGGCTGGGTATCCAAGTGTCTTGCAGATCTTAATTAGAGAAGACTCTCAAATCTTCGATATCAGCAGTTTAAGCAAAATGTGTATGAAGAAAACACATTTCAAATATGGCCAGTTAGTGATAAACAGCTTTCTTTAACACTGGTGTTCATTAGAATGAGATAGGAGAACAGACACAGATATTACCCTTAGAAATGCAATTTCATTCCTGTCATCACAGCAATTTTCAAGTTGCACCTACCAAAAGAAAAACTTTGCTGTCAGGCTTGACTTTGTGTTTCTCCATGTATTTTATGAGGCTACTATTGGCATATCTGAAAAATACAGTTAAAGAAAGACATGTCTGAAATAATAGTGCATTAAAAACATGGAACTCTATCAAGTGACCACAGAAACATTTCCCAACCCTCAGTAAGTAAACTGTACAAAGAACTGCTATCAGAAGACATGTCAGATATTTATCTAGCAGTTGCACACAAAGTGTGCTTTTCGCCAACGAGAGTGCAATCAACTGTGTAAAGAATATTTCCATGAAGCATGCAACTTTTACAGTACATGGATAAGCTGTTGATAAGGATATACGACAGAGAGACACAATTTGAAGTTTAGACTCTATTTTTCTAAAGCAACTCTAACACAGAAAGCGTTCAGCAGTTTGTCACAGCTCAACATTTACGCTATTACATTGTTTCCAGCTAGAACTTGGCAGAGCAGTTAGATTACCATTCTGTCTCCCCAACCTGCAGAAAACCATACCGTCCTTACAGCCCCCCAGCTCAAAAATGCCCTAAATACTTATGACCTGTGCCTTGCCTTTGATTTACAACTCCAGAGGTTATCTAAAGCCATTTTCAAAAGAAAGAAGCTTCATGCACAGATAAACTTCATATCTTATGTAAAGCCAGTGTAATGAATCCATGTCAGAGCTGGAAACAGAATCAAAAACTCCCAAATCCATGTCCTCTACCTTACTTTAAGGAGTCCATGTGACTTCTTACCAGGTCTGATCAATTATGACCACTTGATTAATTTAGCCAAAGCACCAGGAAACAGTAAAAGTGGAAAATTCTCAGATCCCAGACAGGCTTTGCATCACAACCTATTGAACATGTTACCTTCAATAGAAATTTCTGTCCAATACATTGCTGTCTCCACATATCCACTTGTCAAAAATACCAGTGCTTCCCTATTCTTTCTCACACAAAATGAATGAAGTTATCTTGAATTATGTAATAAAAATGGGTTAAGCAAGCTCATTTGTCTGTGCCTGCCACTGATTAAATTACACTTATGACAACCCCTTCTAGAGAAATGAGGAGGCCACTCAGTTGATGTTCTTAACAAGCGGCTGAGGGAGAGAACACTACTCAAGTAAAGCAGCTAATTCAAACAGGACAGCTGCCACAGTGTTAGCACCCCATTACTTCGAAATCCCCTCCACAAAAAGTCAGAGCCAATTTCTGCCTCCACCACACTCAATGAACTGTTGTTACATTATCATTACTTACGTTGTTCTTCTAAAATCTTTCTGAAGAGTTGGATATTCTGGCATCTTCCGTATGTCTTCCCAGTCTTTATCTTCCGTAGTGTGGAAAAAAGAAAAAGCATTTACAATTCAGCACATGTAGGTAAGTAATACTCAGGAAGAAATAACTACAGGAGCTGTTTGACTTCCTGTTTGTTGGCCAGTGCTATTGTTCTTTAATTGTCAGCATTTCCAAATCCATCAAACTGACGGTTTCTTCGTACCTATACAAACAACTAGTAATTTCCTTTAGAAAAAAACCCCAACAAACAACCCAGTAGCGCTATGTCTGCTGCTTTAATGAAAATAAATTACCTGCAGGGAATCCCATTACACTGAAAATGCGGTCTAGCTGATCATGATGGAAAGGATTACTTGTTTTGATGTCCTCCTGGCGACAGTGAAATATAGGTTCTGAAGTCAATAGTTCAGCAAATATGCAGCCGATTGCCCAAATATCTACACAAGAAGGAGGATAATTAATGAAAACTTACTGTACTCTGTTTTTTGTTTCTGCTCTGTTTTTTGTTTCTGCACAGTTTCTCAATCTGTAAAACCACAGTAAGATAAAATGCTTCACATTTAAAAACAATGCATTAATCTAATACATTAAAAAGAGTAAAATCTGGAGATATGTTTTCTTTAAACCAAAATTAGAGTCTCAAAATCCAATTTGTACAGCGGCAGTCCAGCACTTAACATATTCACAGTTATGGCAGAAAACTACACAGTATTTGCTTACACCATAGCTTAAAGGGCATTCAATTGATCAAAGATTATCCCCCACAAAATACACTGAAAAAATATTTCTACCACATATTTCAGAACAATTCCAAACAGGTAATTGACAAGCAAATAAACACTAACAAGGAAAAGACTAGTGGCTCATATGTTTAACCAAATGGTGCAAGCTAGTTAAAAAGAGGAAAAAAAGATCCTAATTTTAATCAAGTGTAGAAGAGTGATTACCAAACTTTGAAAAAATTAAAATCCTACAACTGACAACTGACTCCCAGAGCAACAATACTTTCACTCTCATCTACATCTCATACACATACAGAAAACAACAGCATGATATCCAACAGTAGGACTTGATCTTAGAGATCTTTTCTATGTTAATGGTTCTGTATACTGAAAGAAAAAAAAAAAAACCAAAGCCTTCCATTTCATAAAATTCTCATCAATATGCTTTTTTAGATTAAAACTATTGTGGACAAAAACATTAATTTACAAGAGAATAGTTTTCAGATTACATGTATTCATTCTAGTTACTGCTTATTACCACCCATCTTAGTGTTCTGTACGACCCAAATGCTCAATTATGCATCTTAAAATGAAAATGTGAATTTGCCAGTGAGAAGAAGGTTGTTACCAGCCAAGAAAAAAAAAAAATTAAAAAGGATTTAAGGATTTGCTACACTGACAAATATGTGTCTGGGATACTGGAATACAACTTTGGAAAAAGATCCTGAGATCAGACAAACAAGCACAGTCTGCTGAATACAAGAGTGTGGAGACTTGTGTAGTAATTGAAGTTAAATTAGATGACCCTAGGAAACCTTTTTGATTTTTTTCTAATTTAACAGAATTAATACAAAAACCAATTTAAGTTTAATGTAAAAGTCAAAGAGATACAAAATTATTTAACCATAGTTCAGTTTATTAGATTCAGACTAAAGAAAACACCAGGAAAAGTCTCTTGGTTGTTCCAATTAATCTGAAACTCCAAATGCCACTTGCTGTCAATGGTGGTGTTTGGCTAATGCTGCCTATGAGACACAGGGTGTCCTTAAGAAAAAGCACTGCTCTCCTTATGTAAGAAATAAAGAAATGAGCCACAACACTCTATTTGCCAAAACTGGTCAGTTCGATTTCCAACATGTTACAGGTGTGGAGCTTTAGGTGTCCCAGTATATAACCCTTTCTTCCAACCTCCCTTACAGGAAAATCTGATAACGTTTCATTCAGACTTTACAGTTTTGACAGGGTATAACTTGCTCTGTGCATGACATCACATTCTCGAGGTTTTATCTTCCTTTGATTTTCCTATTAGCCTTATCTGCATGAAAACAAGATCTTTAGCTGTTGAGATTTTATCTGCTCAAGCAACTAATGCAGCATATTAATCACAATTGCTGCCTGGGTAGTAGGCATAAATTATCTACTCCAGAATGGAAATTACGTATTAATTGAAGAATAGAATCTTCATTTAACAGTATCTATTCACTCATTTTCATAACAGATAGCAAATCCTTTTGGAGATAGCTTATCTAGAGGACAAAAGAATTGAAGCTCTCTTGGTTTTTGTGGCTTTCTGCAGTGCTCCATCACATTGTGAGGGAGAGGCTGGGCCACTGCTTCTCATTCCATTCATTACTGCTCTATCCAGAGTGACCTTTTCCTTTTAATGAAGGAAAAAAAAAAAAAAGTATAATCCAGTATCCTCCCCGACAGCAAAGCTGAACTGGGAAATCTCTCTGATGTGACACAGCAAACTTCAAAACTCTGTTTTTCCTTCTTCACCTGCGCTGTGTGAGAGCAGAGCCACTACACAGTGCACAGAGAGTGCACTTTAAACCCTTTGAGAATTCAGAAAGACAGACATTTTACCAACTGGATGTTACATCTGTATAAACACTGGAAACTCCCAAGCTGGTGTTATAATTTTCTGTGGGATGGCATTACTGGGCAAGTCAAGCACGAGACTACTTTAACTCTGATCAGTTGTTATATTTTCTAGTAGTTCATATGCTGGAGTTCAACCCTTTATGTTTCTGGCCAGATATTCTTCATCTGCAAAGAACTAATATAAAGTAACCCAAAAGACTTGGTACAGAAAACCTGAAGCTTTAATTTCTGTAAGAAAAGATTACATAGATGGAAAAGGCCTTGCAGTCATGCAGCTCAGGGTCTTCTCTTCATGAACCTTTTATGTAACCTCATCTTGAACACATCCTTGGCATATATTGATACCATTCACACTTAATGATTTTCTGCCAAGATTAGCTAGGTTGTTTGTTCCTTGTAAAAACATTCATAATTTGCAAAAACTAATGTACCACATGTGGCATTTTTTCCAGCAGGGATGCCTCATTAAATTCTGCTAAGTTTAAAAGCTTCATAAATATAAGCACTCTTAGTAGGTATTTATCTCCTACACTGTTCATAGTAGTCAACCAAATACAAATTCTAGGCCTAACTATGGAAAAAAAGTCCTTGTCTAGTGCCACTTAAGGTTTTCCATTTGTGATCCTTAAAAATTAATGATTATTACGTCTATTCCAAATATATTCCAACTAACACGTACTACCCCTCAGAAGTGGGCACTGACAGAGCAGAGGTTAAAAAACACAAATAGTATTTTTCAAGTACAATGTATTAGTCTAATGCACATCATCTGCCTGTAGCACAAAAGCAGCTTCTTATCATGTTGTATAAAAATTTCATTATAAATAAAACTTCTTTTAAAAGCAAGCACCAAAATAAGTGGCAAAAATCATCCAACATTTAGTTCTCTCCTCTCCCCTCTGTTAATGATCAGGAGGGCGAGTGGCCTCACTGCTCCTGAGCCAAAGCTAAAACTACTGAAGGTATCCATTTGTTATGTCCCAGACCCACTGAAAACTGAGACAGAAAGGTCCTACAGAGTTGCAGTGGGTACTAAATGTTTTCCCACCTGATGTCTTGGGAGGATCCTAGGACGTTTACCAGAGTAACACAACCATTCCTGCAAAGATGGTTCTGTTTCCTACAGTCTCTTGTACTGTCATTAGGCTTCAGGGCTGATCCGTGGTAAAATTTTTTTACGGTTTGTTGGGCTGTGTTGTTTTGTCGGGAGTTCTCCTCCACCCCCAAGACTTACAGATTCCTCACTCTCCCCAAGTTTACACTGGACTCGAGGGCAAGCCAATTTTGCTCTGGAAAGAGGGGTGGGAGTGACTCCTAACAAATTCCTCAGGTCCCATTCAAACCTGCTCTCCAGTGAAATATCCTTACACTATGACAATACTTCTCAAGTACTACACAATTTTATAAAAAGAAAAAAAAAATAGCCTTTTCTGGATGGACACTTGTGATTGGTAAACAGACTTTGCATACAAAAGCCTGTGTGCACAGATTATTAAAATATTTGTATGGCTGTCTATGTCCCAGTTTTAAAACCTGGGACTCTAATAGCTTTATAGGTCAGCTGAGAAAATCCTGCATGTCCTGCTCCACTTTAGCACTGTAGCCAAGAAGCAAGAACAAAGGGATGCTGTTTCAGTGATAGGGCTGATTAAGCAGACAAATGCTCGTGCATTCTTTCATTTCTATGGCACAATAACCTCATTTCTGTATTTGTTCCAGTATCTTGGAAACATTATTTAAGAATAGTATGACCACTTAAGACAATAAGACAATTTATTAAGCAATAGCCTTGACTCTTAAAAGGAAACATCTTTTCCCAGGCATATTAACCAAAACTTTTCACTGAATACAGGACAGAATCCAAGATCAAATACATTATAATTCTTAACTACATCCAAGAAAACAAATAAACAATATCTTAGTGTTATAGAATTCTTTAATAAAATTCTGTTAAAGAAAGTAAGTGAAGACTTGGAAAACATCTATTTAGGTGTAATCAACGTGTGGAATTCATCATTAGTGAGGTTTAGCATAACAGCATCAGTACTCAACCAAACTGCTTTTTCCCGTTGTGGTTTTGACTCCTGGACACATGTGAATGCTGGTAAAGGCAGTGAAGAGCAGAAGGACAGGCAGCAGAATACAGCTTCCCTGCACCTGCCAAGGGCTAATGCAACAACCAGGGTATGCAAAAGCCAGTTAGCAAGGCCTTAGCCCAAACAGGGCTTTTCAGGCCGTCTGCAAGAACTACAGCAGTTATCTAGGATCCTCCAAAACTTTCCAATCAAGGCAAGGACATCAAACACACCAACAGACTGGAAACCTGAAAAGGGGCTGTACAGACAAATGTGTCTGATTTTTTCAAATAACTATCTAATGAAAAGGTGTAACCTCCATAAAAAATATGCCATCTCATGCTGAGCACAACAGCACATTCTGGACTTACCTGAAATCTTTATACACAAGAGTCTAGGAGCACAGAGATAATACAGAAAAAGAGTTTAACATTAAGAGTTAAAACAGCTGGTTTTAACATTAGAAATCAGATCTAAGAAAATAATGTATCTTTAAAGAGGGATTTCTTTGGTCTGGTAAGGTGAACAGAACATGCCTGTTACATATGCTCTGTTATCTCACATATACACAAGGGAAAGACCTTCCCATTCATACATTAAGGTCCCAACTTTTATTTGCTTCATTTAAACTTTAGTCAGCAAAACAGAAAGTTGAGAAAGTGGTTACTAGCCTTTTAAATTTGACACCTTCTACGGAGAACTGAAAATGGGGTCAAACATTTACATGTGATAAGCTTCCCAAGGGGAAGCAAAAAATGGTGTCAGTGGGTTAAGGGTCAGAAATTTGCTATCACTCGTTGATGCTGGGCAGTGTTGACCAATTTTTAACAAACAGCATCTCAACAGACCTTGACTGAAGAATAACTCACACTGTAAAGCTGCAAACATGACTGTGCTGCAGACAGAAACAACACCTCCCACTAATCTGAGGGGTGTTCACAGCCAGCCAACTATGTATCTAAGAACAATGTTTTACTTCAAAAGTGCATCATCTTCTGTGCCATGATGTAACGTCAAGATAATTCAAAACTTTTAACTGCAAAATCATACTAACTTGAATAAATAATGAAATCCATTATCTTTTTTTTACCTGTATGCCTTCATATTAGCCTTTTAAACTAAGCTGCCTTCTTCTCATGTTTGTACAATTTAATTAATTTCAATTAATACAACCCTAAAAATTTTAAAGCATCTTGACTGAAATTCGGAGTTCACTTAAATCAATTGTCATTTTCGGCAGTGCTTTAATGGGCCAAGCTTTCATCATTCTCTCTAAACAGAGGTATTCTAGGTTGTCAAAATATTTTATTTTCCCACTTAAATTTCTACTCCTCAGTGTATCATTAAATGAAGATCCTGGATTATATGATTTCAGACTTCTGCTATGCATTAGATACATTATCTAGCTTGCAACATTAAATTACTGTGCTAAGCTTGACAACACAGGTACAATAGATTTAACACAGGGAGTGGCAACAAATCCAGAGGCCCTTTCATGCAGCAAAAATATGATTTCAAACAGTGAAATCCTGTTAAAGAACTTAATCCTTAGTTTACAGAATGCCACATCCAAGAATTTGGAAATTCCAGGTTTATGGTTCTATATGAAACCTTGTATTTAACATGTGCAGATTGCTGAAGACACGAATCAAGGCTGAAATCTTACCAACAATTGTATCACAGAGCACAAGAATTTGACTTTCGCCAGCATCAGTACCTTGAGAACTAAACCTTCACAAACATTATATGACTTTTGCAAGGATTTTCAGTGACTGTCTTCTCAAGGACTCCTCTCTCTCTGCCCACCCCCAAATCCCATGTACCACATTTTCATCAACAATTCTTTAACTCCTCACTTGTGTCTCCAAGACTACTGCTGTATAAATGACATCGGCTAGCAGTAGAGCAGCTAACTTCCTTGGGAGCATGCAGTGATGGTTGCATGAATGCAGAGTAGTGTGAAGGATCCATCTTCTTACTCCTCTTCTCTCAGCTCTTCCAGAACCTGGGGTTGCTCCAGCCTCAGGTGGTGTCATTTCAGGGCAAGGAATTAGGTCAGCGGGACAAGCGCTTAGCTCTGGCATGGAAAGTGTGTTACAGCCTTGCTTTTTCCCTAATCGTAAGTTTTTATATCGTTGGAGATGGCAGAGAAACATTATGACAACTCCAGTAACTCCAAGATTTAGTGAAGAACGTACTGCTACTTTTGTTTCAGCCACAACCATGCTTATACCTCCGAGGATCCAAGAGGTACCCTGGCAAGCTGTCAAGCTTTTCATGGAAACAAGGGTAAAAAGAAAAATGGCCTTTCAGTGACAACTCTTCAAAAGTCTGAGCAATGTAACGGGTGACAAAAGGCAGCTTTGTAGCTTCAGGGCTACTTTCCCCTACCAAATATCAAACTGCAGCAAGTAAAGGTAGTATGAAAACTTCTTATTGCAAAGGTCACGAGTCTCTCTTATACTGCAAAGTATTAGGCAGGTCTAATACAGAAATTGTTATTATTTCCTGCTGTAATGATGACAGAATTAAGAACAGGCAAGATTAGCCACTGTTAGGTAAAACAGTATTTACAAAGCTTTTCAGGAAATATGCACAGCTCTGCATTTCATAAAATCATATGAAAAAAATTACTGACAACAGCAAATAAGAAAGCAGTACATATTCTTTGAAAGGGAAATACACCTTTTTTCTAATTAAACACAAAATATTTTAATAAACCAGCTTTTTTGTACACAGTGGAGCTCTTTGCAGGTTAATCCCACGCTAACCAGAGAGGAACAGTGAGTTTGTTATCTGTTGTACGCTCCCACTTCGCTTGTGTCTTTAGCTATTACAACTTTTTAATAGGTCCAATATGTCAACACCTTCAGAACTAACATAAGGTGAGCAAAAGCCCTGCTACCTGGGAGACTGAGTTACAACAAGGAACATCTGTGAAGAATACTTTCTTGGACTGTTCCAATTCACAAGCCATGACAGTCTTCTCTAGAAGTTATTAAAGCTTTTGATGCCTAATTTATTTCAGTCAACAGAGAGGAATACACATGAAGAAACTTTGCCTCCCAGACAGTACCACTGGAGAAGCTTCTCTGTCCTTCCAAACAAAGTGTTTTGCTTTACAATATCTTAACATTTCTGTTACTAAGGTTTTCAGCCCTACAGTTATTTCTAGTAAGGCACTGACAGTAACTCCAACATAATTATAAGCAACTCCATTGGATAATACATGAAATAAACTGGCACGAGGAGTAATTCTGCTGTCAGTCACAGTTATTGACAAGAAGTCAACTTGTGAAGCAATCACACCTGTCCTGAAAACCAGTCATTCTACTCAATCACTGCTGTAATGTTCAAAGTTTCAGTTGATATAGCTGAAGTAATTACGCCTGAAGATCAAACTGATGGATCAGCTAAAACAACTCCTCTGCACCAGAAGTATGCATCTTGTTAGGATAGTAGGCACTTGGTTTTCAGCCAAAATCAACTTTTATGAGCCAGCTTTTCAGATTTGGTAACAAAAAGTGCACATTAAAAGCCTTTATTACTGCACAGTATAGTGAGGACAAAATGTTTATAGAACCAGCTTTCAGAAGGAAAACTCCTGCCTTACTTCCCCAAGTAATCTTTCTTTAAAAAAATCTAAATCTTTTTTTAAACTGAGTTCATGGCATAGGTTGCTCAGGAAGACCAGGGAATCAATGCTGCTGCTGCAAAGCTCACCTGTCTGGTAAAAGGCAAAGTCAGTGAGACACTAGAGAAGAAAAAGCTTGCCCATATGAGGCCCCATGGTTATTAATAGTTTGGAAGAACACAAAGCTGATACTTGGAGGGAAAAACAATTAGAAGGAAAAAAGACGTGGAACTAAAACTATGACCAGTATGGAGGATTTTTGGCCCACAAATCATTGACGACTCTTGATGCACATAGGACTAAGTGTAGACAGATTTTTGAAGGCACCTCTTGCTCCAAAGTGGGTTTTTATCACAGAGCTATTGCTAGAAAGGATATTCTGCCTTCTGAGTACTTTTATATTATTTTTCCTGCTCTAAAATAAGCCATGTACAGTTAAGTCAACGCAGCAGCAAATCTGCCAAAACACTCAACAAAATTGTAAAAGCATCCAGTACTTCCCTTCAAAAGTGTTGCAAGGGGAGAGAGTCATGAGAATACAAAAAGTATTGGGTGACCACATGTGGAAGTTTACAGGTTAATTTACCAAACAACCCAAATCAGGACAATTAGCAGATTGCAGTTGTGATTGAAGATTTAGTGGTTTCATTTTCCTTTTCCTTCCTTTTTTTGTTTTTAATGTCCAGAATGTGTGTATTTCTCAAGTTAATTGCAGATGCTAAGTGACATCCCAGGTCCTCAGACAAATAATCCATTCACTGAGTTAACAAAAACAATTTACAACATACTTGTACTGGAGCTCCCTATTATCCTCAACTGACTTTATCTTCAGGACAACACCATTAAGCAGTGTCCCCATTTTGTAGATAGTGAAACAACACTTGGGATGGAATAAATGAAATGCGGCCAACTACATACAACACTTGGGACTGAATCAGTATTTAAAGCCAAGTCTTTTGAGACCCAGCTTACTGTCCTAAGAAATGAAACTTAGTCTGGCCCACATTAGAGTACCTCCACTGGTTTTACGCCAGCAGAGACAGGTCAGACCCACAGCACTGTTCTCACTCTTCTGACTACTAAACTACTACACACCTCTCAGACTCTTCAGAGTTGACAGTGGCCACCAGCTCTACTAGCTAATTTCCAGGCATAACATATTTCAGAAGCAAGAGCAATAGAGGAGTTAGAAGAAGGCAGGAACTAGATCACAAAACAGTTAATGCATTAAAGTTTGCAGCAATCCTGCAGATGATACTCCTTGAGTTGCTGTCAGCATCCCAAGCTTCCCAAAATACTTACTAATATAGCTTTAAAATGTTCTAATTAGGTGATCTAATAATCCTTTATATAACTTTACATTTCTTAGATTATTGTAGTAGTGCAGAAAATGCTTTCTATTTTTTAATAAAAGAGGAAGCTTATATAGTGTTCTAGACATATTTTCCTATTTTAGAGAGCAAGAGGAAAAAACAGCAGTAAATCATCCGGTACCTGCAATAACTAGATAAGAGAGCAACAATTAATCCTTGGTATTAAAATATTTTGCCTCTCAGAAAAACTTTGATAATCAAAATTAAGAAAGTTTACCGCATGCCAAAACAAGTTTACCACAAAATATCATCTGAATCCAATTACTCCACATGTTGTATAACACTTCCCAGGGCATGAACAAGGCTCCCTTCTTGGTGTAGCCTGAGTTTTTCTTTTCAGCGCGCATAAATGAGTATTTCCCAAGCCTCTCTAATTTAATTAATTTTTCTAGTTTTCCACAACCCTGTCCTCAAATCACAACCTCTCACAAACAAGAATGTGGATTCCTGTGCAGCAGTGACTGCTGCTGACTGACTATGGATTTGTTCTTAATTATTTCTCATGGATGTTTAAAAGCAGTCCCCCTGCTCCTGTGACTCCACAGATGACAGGTGGGAATCTCCCCTGTACATTTTTGCTGAAGAGTTTTCAATCTTCTAGTTGGTCCCACCTGTAATTTCTGGTTTACCAGATTTTCCATATAGGTCTTACTTTTTTCCTTCCAACCCTCCCAGATCATGAGACCAAAAGAGGTTCAGGCATCAGTCCAAGATTTCCAGAGGCTCCACAGCCTGGCCAGCATGCCAACAATCTGTGTGCGCACAGCAAGGACATCTGATGCACTCGGAATGTGTGGGACTCACTGCACAGGCAATATGGAACACATATGCACATATTTCCATCCTAAATCCTACATAATACACCCTAGATATTTCCCTCTTTTTTTCCTGCATGAGGTCAAATGGAGTTGCTGAAACTCTGATGGATCCCAGCATTCATTATAAATTCATTCCCTCTGATACACCAAACATTTTCATGTGACATTTGCTTTCAAAGGCATTTTGATATCTGCTTATACCTTTTACACATTTCCAGCTCCCATAACTCCATGGTAGTCTGGAAACAGAATGAGGTGACAGTGCACTACCCAGGCTTTGAATTACAGTTTCTCTATACTTAAGTCTCATTTGGGCTGGTAAATGCAGTTACTACACAGCCATTTCTGACATTTCTGCTGACTTATAATTTAGACAAGTGCAAAAAGATAACTAAGAAATAGAGATTTCTCAGGTTTCCAGATTTAGTTTTTCACAATAAACAAGCCCATCCTTTTTTGGTTCAGGACAGCGTTTTAGCCTTGCTTAATGGGTGGTTGAATGATCACTTTTTGTCAACAAAATCCAAACCATCTAAAATACTCTAAGTCATCCAATGCCATTTATCAAATGTGCTATTGCTTTAATTAAGGCAAGTGGTAAGGAGAGGTAAGATAACATGCTTGTTTGATAGCACTGATAACTATACAAGCTGCAGCTTGTTAAAAACAAGTCATAATTATGTTATTACCTTGATATGCTACAAGATGCCCCAGAATGAATCATATTGGAGACTGCCATATACTTTCTTAAAAACCTATGATGAAAGAGTTCTTACCTCTTGCTTTACTGACTAAAACATTCTTTTCTAATCTGATGTTCCAAGAGTGAAAAAAAAAACCTGATTAATGTCTCCTTTCAAGCTCAAAGTCAGCTTAACTTTTCCTTCATTTTACCACAGTCATTTGCTTTCGTTTCCTTAAAATTAAAGTGCAGAAGTCTTTGCCCATACATGAAAGGAGCACTATACCTTGCCACTTACTTCAACCTTGTTCCTTTAGTATTTTGAGGACAAAGGCATTTTCTGTTGTGCTGGACTTTCTAGTTGTTCAGTTATTTTACTAAAGTTTCCATGATGGCAAGCAATTTACATTTTTGCAGTCACTTGGTTTCACCTGAAGCTTGTTCAAGTTACTTTTATTCACAGGTTTTACATCTTTGCTAAAGTATTCGAATGAACACAGAGAAACAGATTCTATTTTTGAATTATGATTCTGAAAATCCAGAAAACCTTCACAGGCTATAGTGAATTTAGTACAGAATAAATTTTGGTCATGGAATACAGAGTGAACTTTGGCTTCCACAGCACCATTTTACTGATTTGCATTCATCTGGTAAGTTAGTTACTTGTAATTATGTTAGCAGATATTACATGTGAAACTTTATTAACAAGTAGGCCTTACATTATAAATATTCACAATTCAGGAAATGAAATACTACTCTCCATGAAACCCTAACATGGGCTTTTTACTATCCTTTTAACATGCAGAAAACAAAAGCTATTTCGGTTTTTCAGGAACAAAAAATTTTTCCTGATTCCTATATCTCTATAAAACCTGATGTTATATACATGATGAACAAGTACCTGTTCTGCAGTGAAATAAATTAAAAGTAGAATATTTAATTAGTATGAAGAGATCAACTAAATAAAGGAAAAATGTCACTGAAAAATCACCCCTAAAATAATGAAATATGTTTATGTACTGTTTTGTGTAATAGATAGCACTTTTCTAAATAGACTGTATTTACTACAATTTTCCCTCAAAGTTAAACCCACAAAATGTAACTAAGATCAGGTCCAGAAATCAAAGACAAAAATCCTGAACAAGTCAAAAGTCAAATTCTAATTTCAGTCTTTGATCTTGTATGAGAATTATTTACATGCAAGCAAGCGCACCTAAAGGCTTTACTACAAGAATAAAACCAAATTAGACATTACAGTAGACAGTGTCCAGGATATTTTGAATACACTGCTAATAATTAAATTATATGTGAAACAAAGATAAGGAAGAGAGTATTACACGTAGAATACAAAAACACATTTAAAAGAAAGTAAAATCAAGACACAGTCAGTAAAAACCTAAGCAAACATCTGAATCATGTAGCAACTGATGGACAATGTTCAGGATGTTGCAGAAGAGAACTGATGACAATGATTTCCTAGTAAACTCAAACAAAAATATTTCTCACTATGACAAAACCGAAAGAGAAAATTCTGCTTTTAGCTTCATCTTATTTGTATTTACTAATCCATAAAAGTTATATATTATCCAAAAGACATGGGAAAATAGCTATGGAAAACAAGCAGCTATACTAAATAACCTGGGGGTTTTTTTTTCATAATTTGCTATATCTAATCACCTTTCTTCTAAATTATTGTTTCCAACTCAGGAGCAATTAAATGAGAATCTTATGTAATTTTTGACTTATTACTAAAAGCAATACATTAGACTTCCTGAGAATTATGTAATACTAAGAGATCTTAAAATTGCATTTCTTGCACAGAGATTTAAGAGAAAGTTTTAAGAGTTGCATCCTTTGCCAAAAACATTAGCATTTGAATTAAACTCTCACCAGCATGCTTAGCTCATGAAAACGGCCCCTTTTTTAAGTGCACATAGTGCTAGAAGCAAAACACAAGTTTGGACTCAATGAACTGCATGAACATCACTGCTGTCATTTTGTTACTCACTTCTTCCCTTTGCCTTAAAGCTGCACATAGATCAGCTCCATGTACCCTTTTTTCTTTTCCCTTCTCTTCAATCACATGTTCCTCTAATCTTTCAGTCAGCCTACAAATCTCAACTTGCAACTTCCCTTGTTTTCATTTCTGTGTTTTTTATTTTGCTGCCCAAACTGTTTTGAGTGCCCCTCAGCACTCACACTGCACGCCAGGTACTACGTAACCATTCACACCCCTCCTGGGTGACTCAGTGGTGTGATACAAGAAATAAAAGCCTCAGAAATAATAAACTACTAGCAAAACCAGATCTCTCCCAAGTACCATTGTCCTCTGAAGTTTCATAGGAACTTCTTGCCCGTGTTTTAGTATACACTAGAGATCCCCCAGGGCGAGAACCAAGTTATTTATGACATAATTAAACAAACAACAGCATTATACTAATTCATCCTTCAAAGAGATACCCTGAGATAATGGTACATATCGCTCACCCAAATCTCTAAACAATATGCTATCTATCAAAACCAGGTAGCTGTCAGTTGAGGTAACTTCCCCAGGCCACACACGCAGGTCACTCAGTAATCTGGTCCATTCACATCAGTGTTTTCCACTATGAACATAGGGCAATTCAAGCATCTGATTTACAGGTGTTTGAGGCAAACCTGTCAGTATTTTCTTTAAAACACTTCTGCAAACACAGGCTTAGTAGTTAGCAGCCCAGTCTGCATGGTGGCAGATGCAAAGCAGGCCCTAAGAGTCTGCTTCTGCCACCATGGGATTGTACTAGAACCATGCAGGGGACAGGGGCATTACAAGGCTCCATCCCCTGCTCCCACTGGAGCAGATATCCTGGGATGCCTCTGTCTCAGCTGAGGCAGAGCTCCAGAGGGAGGGTGCTGCCATGCAGGAGTCAGTCTGCAGGGTGACACTGGCCTCACACTGGGAGATACAATCTGGTTGGGGCACTGGGACACCAGCAAAAGGAGCTGTGGGAGGAGGTGAACAGACCATGGGGCATCATGGAGAACAAACAGAACACAAACAGGGTCACTTCATGGATGCTGAAAAGATTTCTAGAGGACTTGGGGGTAAACTGTATGTGTCATCCCTCAGATCTGCTACCGAGGAAGAAGGAAGAACTGTTTGGGGATACGATAACCAATGGCAGCCTTGGCTGTAACAACCATGAAACAGTGGAGTAACAAAGGCAAGAAGCAGAGGTAACCGGCTTGGTCAGAGGCTGGAGAACCTGCTCTGCAAGAGGATACTGAGGGACATGGGCTTGTTCAGACTGAAGAGAAATCTATGAGCAGACCCCCCCAGCACCTACACAGAGGTGACCATGATGATGGAGCCAGGCTCTTACAATGGCATACAACAGAAGAGTGAGAGATTATCAGCACAAACCAAAACAAGAAATCGTAACTAGGTAAAAAGGAAAAATTCTTCACTACGAGGATGATTTTGCAGTGGAACAGGTTAACCAGAGAGGGTGTGAAATCTTTGCTCTTAGAGGTTTTCAAGATGTAGCTGGACAAACCCCTCAACAGACCAGGCAGAACGCATAGTGGGCACTGCTTTGAACAGGAGGATGACCAGGAAACCTCCTAAGGTCCCCTTTGATCTGACTGAATCTGTCTGCAATCAGTATTTTTCTTTGGACCAGGTTTTTGGTTTTGAAATGGATCAGATTTTTCTCACTTCTGATATTTCATCTTTTGCTGCAGAGTTCTCCTAGAGGACACAAAATAAATTCCTGCACTGGAGGGTATCAAATGGAGTGGAAAGCAATAAAGAAATGGAAAGTGCAAGTCTACATCAAAAAGTCAGGTGTCAGTTCATTGCTTCTTCAAATCTTTTCCTGTATATGGTAGTGGAAAAAACAGGAGTTACTCAAAAAAAAAGGCACTGTGAGCCTTGAAAGTGTTGGTCCACACAAGAGAACACTCAAACTGAGATGCCAGTATGACACAGTATTTTGTAACTCTCTGAAAAAAGGCCCAGAGAGCATCTCCAAAGACTTCTGCAACAGAAAAATGCCTGCCAAGCAAGCCACCTCTGTACTCATAGGAACAAATTAACACGACTAACAGAGGGTCACTTTCCTTTGCAGTTCAATACATAACCCCACCACACAGCCAGGATACCTCCCCATGCACCACAGTGCTTTAATTCTCCAAACAGCTGGGCACCAAGGCTGATTGTGCTTCTGGAACTTACTAGGGGGGAAAGAGCCTGGCTACCAGCATTTCCTGAACGTGGAGCTTCGTTAAGTCATCAGTAGTAAACAATTTGCAGATTATGCACAGCACAAGAGACCAGCCTTCTGCTTATCAAGCCACACATTTCATAGAAGCATCTGGACATGTAACACCCTACAAGACTGCCGTAGCTATTTCCCTTTTGAAGGTTTACAACATTACAAGATTTCTAAGCCCATACTAAGAAAACATTTAAACCAATTCAAAGGATATTTTTGTTTTAAAAACAAAGCAAACAATGTATTTAAAATGTCTAGGTTATATTGAAAAATAAAAGCACAGTCTTCAAAAAGTTATAATCTTGATTAATCTTTTATGGATGGGACCATCTGCTACTACTTCAGGGACAAAACCCCAAAACTAGCTGGTCAGCTGACCATCCCACCTATTGTAAGGCTACTATCCTTACAGAACTTGCAGGCAAACGTTTTTCTTACAGGACAACTTACCAATGGCCTTTGTGTAATGTCTGGCCCCAAGCAACAGCTCTGGAGCTCTGTACCAGAATGTCACCACAACCGGATCCAAGTCTGCCAATGGCTTCAAAGGCGAGTTAAACAATCTTGCAAAACCCATATCAGCTGGGGAATGGGGAGAAAAAATGAGAAGAGTTTTTAAATTTTTATACAAATAAATCAGAATTTAATAGTATTGTCAAAAAACAATTACAACAATAGCTCAAAAACATTAAAAATTAGAAATCAAACAAACAAAACAAAATCTACTTATAACAATACTGGACCAAATATATCTAAGGCTAAATGCCATTTAATTCATTCCTAAGACTATGAAGGATAACATCTGATGTGTTTTCATCACGGTATTGTAAAACTTTACATAATACAGATGCCTGTTCATTTTTAAAAACTGTAACAGAAACTTAGTTAACTGAAGTCAACAGTTGTATGCTTTTAATGTGCATTTTCTCCTTTATTTTTATACATGCTTACAAAACTATGAGTCTTTGTGACTGCTATATATATACCCAAAGTGCAAAACCAAAATGACTGCAGTATAGAGTGTTTTGCGCTACTTTTCAAGGCACACCTCCTACTTGATTTGGAGGAATGAGCTCCAGTCAGTCAGCGCGCACTGTTACAGAGGTGTATTTTAAAACTAAGCATTTATTCTACAGAACTCAAAAATTCTCTATAGAATGAGCCTTGTAAGTAACAGTAAGAAATGCTAGATGGGAAAGCACAAAATTTGGTGTACCGTCAAACCCACACATTTTAAACCCAATTCAAATCTGAAACTTTTCTTTTACACAACCTTGAGTATTGCCACATGCTTTATTTAAAAAAGGTAATACCCACATCACTAAACCTGAGAAGGTAATTAGATTTGGGATAAAGACCATCACAGCTACATGTGTTACTCATCTTGACACCAAATAACTTTTGCATCGCAAACCTTCGGATCTCTACGAACATGTGCAGTAATATTATTTATATAAAAATAAAATAAAATAAACCCAAACACAATTTATAAGTAACAATACTAACTTACACTAAGTAATCATAGTAGAAGTCAAAAGAACCCTGGCCATCGTCACTGTTCTCTGTGCTTATTACTTTTTTGTTTCATACAGATGCTTTTATATATCATCAAATAACCTCAGCAAGTTTAGAAATGTCAAATAATATATTTGGAATTTCTTAAGTCCGTAAACTCAGTGAACGAGATTCAAAATTGAACTAGAGGTTGTAGATACACAAATTCAAAGAATGCTGAAGATCTGTTTCTATCCTACACTGAAGATGCTTTTTTTATCCCTTAGCTGCACAATTAAATTTTCTCAAAACATTTACCTATTTTGACTCTTCCTCTTTCAGGACCTTCACCCATTACCAGAATGTTTGCTGGTTTCTGGAAAACAAAAGTAGAATTTTTAGCTGATCAGCCTTTGCTGATTATTTTTAAGAATAATAAAATTATATTTATTTTATAATGAAAACATTTGTAGAAATACCCTTAGAAGTCTAAAATTACCATACCTTTATGTTGCTGACATTTTGTTTTTATCTCCAGTTACCAATTTCACAATTAGAAAACAGAAAGATACTTTGACATTTCACAGTAAGAAATGCCATCTTTAACTAAATGTGCATTTCCATTGTTACTAGAAAGATTATATTCACTGGAGAGATTTTCTTCTACAGGGAAGTTTTATATTAGGCAAACTTTCATGCTACACATAAATAATCTGACAAGAATCACTTTTGCTGGTATAACTTATTTACAGTGATGCCAAATCGTGGTATGCAAATGCACAGTTGAGGGTCACTTTTGTTATCATCCTATATAACTACATTTTTAGAGCTGTGCTTGTTTTTAGTACGAATGATAAAAATCACATAGGTAAAAGCACTTTTTTTCCACAAAGTTGATTTCATGCTATGAGAACCCACTGGAAACAGGAGTATACACACACAGCTACATCCTGAAAGCTTTTGACAGTGCAGACAGCAGTTTTACAAGTAGAACAAAACCTTTATAGGCATTTTTTGCAATCTATTTGTTTGCAACCAGCTGTTTGTGAACACCACATAAAATCTGCACATGACATCACAGCAATTGTTCTGCAATTAGGATCTAAGTTCCCTCAGACATCAATAGTCATTCCTTGGAAGCTTTTGCCCTATTGTGTTAACAGCTGTAAAAAAGTAAACAAGATTGAAAACATTAAGTGACTTGAATGAAGAGATGCCTAACAAAGCTTCAAAGCAGAATTTTTGGAATGTTTGTCCAAACAATAATTATATTTAAATCCTTAATGCCTGCAGAGGGGTCTGCTCAAGCAGGATTTGTTTAAGAATCTGAAAGAAATGTCCAGAAAACCAGTGTCAGAATCTCACTTAAATTCTCAGTTCCTTGCCACTATTTACCTGAAATGAGACACTCGAACTAGAGTTACTAATTTGGCTCAAAATTACACATATTTAGCTTTTTTTTAAAAAGCAAGCGAACAAACAAAAAAAGCACCCTACTTCACCTATTCTTTCCCCTTCCCCCAGGCAGCTGTTCTTCCCACCCCACACCCAGTGCTAGACATTGCTTCTTCCCTGGCTCCAACCACTGCCTCTCTTTCCAGATGCCTCTTTTATTCATCCTTTTTAAATCTCTAATTCTCAACACCATTCCTGACTTTTCATTCCCCAGCACATATGTGGAATCATTCAAGAGGGAATTTGCACTCCCTTCTTGGAAGACACAAAGAGTGATTTCAACTGACCTTGAGCAAACACTCACCAGTAAATCTAGGAAAGAGAAAGATGATGCTTGCTCTTAGCTAATATCTAATGATAATAAAATCAACACCTCAAGGCAATTGTCAAACACGGGTTGTACATTTATGTATTATCCTGAACTGAATATTCTGGAGAACAGAATAATCACTTTCTGCATATTCAATAACCAGGCAGCAAGAGAAGCATGCATGTTCACACTACATTTTACCTCTGTTAGAAATCATATGGCTACAATTGTCCCAACCAAGAGAGCAAAACTCCAGTTTCCTTGATGAAATTCTTCCTAAACTTTTGCCTAGCAACTTTGATTCAGAGTTGAGTATGATGAGTTTGCTGGACTGATGCTCCAAAGCCAATTGTATGAGGTTCAACAAGGCAAAGTGTTGGGTCCTGCCCTTGGGTCACACCAATCCCATGCAGTGACGCAGGATGGGGAAAAGTGGCTGGGAAGCTGCAGCTGCATTGCAACAGGCTGCCCAAGAAACTGGTAGAATCACCATCCCTGGAAGTGTTCAAAAAACATGAGGATGTGGCACTCGAGGGCATGGATTAGTTGTACACATGGTGGTGTGAGGTTAATGGTTGGACTCGATCTTAGAGGGATTTTCCAACCTTAATGATTTTATGAACCAAAAATACTTCAACTGACCTTTATATTCAGGATTGGATTTTAAGCACTATAAAAATGCATTTATTTGTCAAGTAAAGAAAGCTGATAAAAATGCAGTCACTGTACTGATTTACAAGTCAGATTTATTGTAATAAAATAATTACAGTTGTAAGAAATAAATATTATAACTCCAGGAGATGTACAAAGATAAAAATTAAAATCTAAGCAGAAACAACAGGATTCTCAAAACATCTCACAAGAGCCATATTTTATCTGTGACAATACAATATTCTCCAAGCAGCAATTTCTTCACAGAAAAAAGCTCCCAACTATTTTATCTGCTGACATAATCCACAGTACTCACAGAACAGTTCAAGTTGGAAAGGACCTCTGGAGATCATCAAGTCTCAAAGCAGGATTAACTACAGCAGATTGCTCAGGCCTGAGCCCAGTTGGGTTTAACCTTCTCCATGGATGGAGACCTCGCAGCCTGTCTCTGAAACTTCCAGTGTTTCACCACTCTCACAGTAAAAAAAGGTTTATTGATACACTATATTTACATCTACTGCCTCCTGTTCTACCACTGGATAGCACTGCAAGGAGTCTGGCTCTGTTTTCTTTATTCACACTTATCAGGCACATATACACATTGATAAGATCCCACATGAGCATTCTCTTCTTGAGACTGAATAGCCCCAGCTCCCTCAGCCTCAGAAAGACTCCCCAAAGCCCTAGGAGATTTAGTGGTCCCATGAATACAGGAGATACACTAGGTTAGAATCTATGGAAGCAAGAGACTTGTCCATTGATGTATTTTTTAAGCCAGAATGTTTTGAAGAGATGCTGTATTGATTAAAATTTAAATCTGTTCTAGTATGTAATCCACTGAGGATCAGAACCCTGCTTAGGCAGCCAGCAGAGAAACAAACTGATTTATAAATTAGCAGATGTCATGTTCATTAGCTCTTGTGAACCCCTCTGAGAGAGTCAGGGGCAGGGGAGACAGAGAAGGAATAAAATGGGAAACAATTAAAAGACTTATTTCCAAAAGAGCAAGCACTTATCCTGAGGCACCACCAGCAGCGTGAAGACAGCGGGCATTTTGCGGATGGCAACCTGACGCCTGCAGGATCCCCACCGTCTCAGTAACATCTTGCATCATGGCACCTTCCCACGAGGTGAGAAGTCTTGGTTCCAACCTGTTCCTTAAGTCCCAACAAGCACATATCTCAATTTCTTATTTCCCACATGAGCAAATTTACCACTCGGTTATCTACTAACCAGCACTTTCTGAGCTCCACTTGCTAACCAGAGCTGTTCTGGCTGGGAAAGGCTTTTCAATGTACATACGCTAAACCTGACGAGACCCATCTTTTTGAGATGCAATATATGATATCCAGTTCCTGTGCCCATGAATTTTTATTTAATAAACAGTCGCAGCGGAGCTTAAAACATAGGTCCTATTTTTTGTGGTTGTTTTATACAATAATAGCTTGAACATTGTAAAACTCTCCCCAGAATCTTCACAACGCACACGCCATGGTGAGAGTAACACAACCCTCGTAGAGCAGCAGTGCTTGGCTAAAAAAGCAGCACCAAGGCAGAGCAGCAGAACTTCAGGTGCTCAGGTATGAAGGAAAGACTGGTTTACTTCAGAGGGATTAATTTGGCATCAGAGATCCTCAGGAAACTATGTAATGAAGGTTTCCATCATGAGGTAAGAGAAAGGACTACTAAAGGGGAATTCAAACAACCTCTGCTCCTTGGAGAAGGTAGAACATTTTAGTTCTACCTTAGCTCCTAGTAATTTCTGAAAATGTAGCATTTAAATATTAAAATATTTTACTCCAAGATAGTCACTTAGTCGACAATAAAACTAAGTATTGTCTAGTGCACTATAGTTACTGGACAGCTGCAAAAATCAGATTAAAATCAGGAATTAAAAAGCCCCACACTACATGGATGTTCAGGCTACATATAAGTTATAAGCACCAGTCTAGCTCCTGACACAAATCCTACTGCTATCCATGTGATTAAGAAAACGGGTTTAGGTGGAAGGAACCATCAAGAAACAAGCAGCTAAAAGACCAAAAGCTGACATAGAGTAAATCATGTCTCTATCTGGGAGGACAGAATTTTAATAAAGAAAATTTGAGAAGCCCTTCTTAAAATCATTAATCAACTCCTCTAGAGTAAAGGGTGAGACAACTCAACAAGGAGTATACTTTTCAACCAGTTACACCCTAATTAATACTCTATTTTCCTCATACTCTCTGCCCTTGCTGAAAACACAAACACCAGCTGGGAAGCAAAGTGATGCTGCTGCATCTCCCTCATCTAGTTGCTATAGGAACAACAGAAACAGTAAGAATTAGGAGTCTCACATTTAATGTATGCTATAAAAATGAACAGGCAAATCCCTGCTGAGAAATTCAGTTGAGGTTTGACTGTCTAAAAAACATTTGCAAAAAGAGCAAGGTCAACAGCAACAAACAACTGAAGCAAAAATCTGAAATATCTGCAAAAAGGGATGAAGATGGTAATGATTATTTACAAGCCTTTACAATAGGTTCTTTACAAGTAATAAGCATGGATAACAACATTTACTTACTTTTCTACATTGGTGGGGGAGAGGGAATAAAGCAATTTAAAAAAACTCAGTGGGAGAGAAATGAAAATGTTGGACTAACAAGTGTGTTTTCACAAATACTAGAAGTGTCATGACTGGAACTCATCCATCTGAAGATATGCTTCTTATTTTAATATTTAGAGAGTAAAACAGAAGAAAGGTTGAAAGAAAAGAAACCATCTATGGTATTAAAAGAGTATAACAGTTCAAAACAGCAACAACAACCTAACAATAGATGGCAATACTTCCATTTTAATGGTTGTTGTCTCCTGAAGTACAGCAGTGACACAATTCTTAAGAGATTTGGTGCGGAATTACAGTCCTGTGAGAAAATGTCCACAGGGATACACCACTTTCCATACACCATTCTTTATTGTTTAACAAATGTGTTTCCCTTTTGGAATGTGTCACTGGACAAAGAATAATCTGAAATTAGGAGGCTTCTATTGTAACAGAGATTGCAAGTCTTACAGATAAAAGCTCTCCCCACAGTTACTGACACTGCCTTGTGATGAGGTCTTTTCAAGTCTCCATTACTTAAAAAAACGATTGTAAACAGCACAGTGTTGATACATAGAGAGACTTTCACTTCACAAGCAAAAACGAGAGCAACAGTATTTCTGTCTCAGCCGTTAGCATGCTGCTCCCCAAATGACACAGGTCCTGAGTGAGATGGCAGTGTTCCACTCTGCAGGCACCACTCCAAAGAGCACTGAGCCTTTCAGTTCAAGATTAAGAGGGAGATGCTGATTGTTCACAGAAATTTGCAAACACAGCTTTTGTTCTTCTCAGCTGTAAGGAAATGCAGGCACTTCCCTGCCTTAAACCAACACTGCTCAAACCCAGACATTGTGCTCAGATCAATAAACTGGCACATAGGTACTAACACTATTGCTAGTAATTGAGCTAATTAAATTTAATTTTAAAAATTAAAGGCTCTTAAAAGATTTTATATGCACTGCAAACCCCCAAATCATTACCACTTCCATATAAAATACTTCCATGTATTTAAATGCATGTAGGAAAATTGTTACCCACAGTTCTCTTTTTTTAGAAAACTGTGTGGTCAACATTTTTCTGATACTGAAGCACTAGACAGAAGTATACCATATAGAGTAAAATATCTTCACATCTGCTTCTCTTTAGCCTTACACACTGCAAATTCATTATGAGAGTAACTATTCTGATTACATACCATCAGTTTCAACTTGGTTTTTACCAGTTGTTACCCTTAAAGTTACAAAACCCCAACCATACTTCATTATATTTTTGGCCTAGATTTGTAATCCATACAATTTTCTTCCACTATTTCTCTCTTCTGTAGAAATTACTGACCGTGCAAAGTAATATCATTAACAAAACCCATAAAGATATTTATCATTTCATCCGAATCAATAATGTAGCAATACAGATATTACCAAATTATCAAAAGGCCAAACATAAAGCTGATTACTACAGCACACAGTCTAAAGAGTCAGCAAAATCACAAGGAATACAAAATGCTTTGAAATGGTAGATCTTTCAACTGAACTCAAAACTTACTTAAATCTGAAAAGGAGGAAAAAAATAAGAGGTAAACACATTAAGTAAATATAAGACTACACAGGAAGCAAAGAGTACCATAGAATGCTTTCACTCCATCAAGCAGAGTGCTTGTGCCTCTGGGATAACAGATTTTAAAAGGGAAAAAAAAAGTTACAGCACAGAAGTAATTGAGGTCAGAGTAGGAATATGTGAGAGAGACTCTGCAGACACCAAGATTAGTGAAGAAGGGAGGGGCAGGAGGTGCTCCAGTCTCAGGAGCCACAATTCCCCTGCAGCCTGTGGTGCAGACCATGGTGAGGCACGATGTCCCCCTGGAGGCCCATGGTGGTCCACAGTGGAGCAGAGATCCACCTGCAGCCCGTGGAGAAGCCCATGCTGGAGAAGGTGGATGCCCAACAGACAATTGTGACACAGGATTTGCGATCCCAGGGGGGACTCATGCTGGAGCAGCCTGTTCCTGAAGCGCTGCACTTCATGCAAAGAAAAAAAAAAAAAAGACAGACCCATGCTGGAGCAGTCTGTAAAGAACTGAAACCCGTGGGAAAGACTCCTCTGAGAAGTTAATGGAGGAGTATCTCCCGTGGGAGGGACACGGTGGTGGAGCAGGGGAAGGACTCCCCTCCCTAAGGAGGAAGCAGTAGCAGAACCAGCATGGGATTAACTTGCTGCTAACCCCATCCCCTATCTCCCTGTGCCGCTGAGTGCAGGGAGGAGGTAGAGAATCGGGAATAAAGTTAATCCCAGGAAGAAGGGAGGGGTGGTGGGGAGAAGATCATTTTAGGATTTGTTTTACTTTTCATTATCTGGATCTGATTTTGATTGGGAATAAATTCACCTAATTTCCTTAAGTCTGGTTTGGCTGTGATGGCAATTGGTGAGTGATCTCTCCCTGTCCTTCTCTCACCCCATCAGCCTTTTTTTCTATTTTTTCTCCCCTGTCCAGTTGAGGAGGTGGGCACCAGGCATCCAGCCAAGGTCAAACCACCATAAATGGTACACAAAATTTTACAGCTAAGTATCACCAGACTGTATCTTTTACAAGTTCCCAAAATTTATTTTATTATCATAAGAGGAATATTAATGACAACAGAAACATTTAAAAATGCATGATAACTTTTTATTTCCACTCTTGGTCCTTATAAAATAATTTTAAAATGAAATGTGTACAGAACTGATAAAGAAGTGGAAGCATGTGCCACTTTTTGAGGGGGAAAAACCTCTCTTGCATGATTCTGAGATATGGAAACTGGATATTCAGTCACAAACCATGCTGCTGGATTATGGTAGTGACTTATGTATTTCATAGCAGCTGAACTGATATGGTCAAAACAGTCATTTAACTCCAGATACCAGGAATTCTAACAGCAACTACAGATGCACAATTTACCTGAGACTGATGGGAAAACATATTACTAACTAGGAGTAGGAACAAACTGTACAGAAGATACCTGAAACATTTCTTTGGAATTCCTTAGGTAAAGATTTTGGTTAAACACTTTCCTTGCTTGTATTCTTTATGTTTTGAGAGGGGAAATGTGCTGTTTTCATACGGAAGCTAGTTAGCAAAGAAATCTTTTCATGTTTATATACTCTATAAAACTTTTCTCTGGACGAAAGCAAAGGTAAAGGAAAGCAGAAGCACAAACACTGGCCACAGTGCAACCATACACCTGCACATATTTTAAAAAAAAAGTCCCTGAATGAAACTTAAAGTGATCTAGCCTTCAACAAAAGCAAAGACGTCACTAACCAAGCTTCATTACAGACTGATTTAAACCAGCCCAAGAATCTGGATACCCATCTGGAGGATCAGTCAAAATCATACAATGCTTTGAGCTGGAAAGGACCTCTGGAGGTCATCTGGACATTCTCAAAACAGCTCAAAACAGAGCCAAATTTGAAGCTGCATCAGATTGCTCAATATCACGACCAAGGGAGCTCGAAGTCGCCAACACTGGAGGTTACCAAGCCCTTCTGGAGAGCAATGCCTGGCACTGTCTGACAAAAATTGTTTCCCATCATCTAATCAAAATGTCTCTTGTTAAAACACGGAGACCTCCTCCTTCTTCTGCATTCCCCTTAAGAAGGCTTCACCTTTTCTACAACACCCACCAGGCAGCTAAAAGTCTCCTCAAACCACTCACGCTGCCGAGTGCAGTGGTAGCACAGCTGATGCTTGCAGAGCCATCTCTGCCACCCTGCTGTAACCAACCTTACTGCACCTTTGCCCGAACAGCTCCAGAGCCACATGTTTAACACCAGGAAAAACATATCTGAGATGACAGCATCAGCCTGGAAGCTCAGTCTCTAGAGTACACTCACTACAAAAGTACTTTACCAAAGGGAAAGACAGACTTTTCCACTCCTGCCTTCATTTTAACCGAATCACACATAATCACACACAGATGTACGTTGTACTCAAGTTGCTATGCCTTCAGTTACTCTCATATATAACAACTCCTAACATAATGAAATCAGTGGTCAGGTATTCGTGTCTCTGGAGGTCTTCATTTTTCATAGGTCAGATGTTCTCTTGACAAGTAATTAAGCATATACCTCAACTGACATTAATTCTTTAAATTCACTCCCCTTGGCTCTATCTAGGCCTTCCCCAGAAATAGCCAAAACATCCAGGTTCCTTGTAAGAATGCTCTGCTTCAAAATCTATTTGAAATAATGGTTTCTTAGGCAATGTCTAGAAAAAATATTTCATTTATAAACTCAAGGTGTTTGATCATTGTTGAAACAGGAAGAGACTATTCACCAACTCTATTCCTCGGTTAACCAATGGATAATAGAGTTGCGCTTATGTCACTGGAAAATTGACTGTAAACACAAGGGGAATATGAAATAAGAGGAATCACAAGAAGACAACATAATTCTAGGCTACATAGAAGTTCAGAAATGAAACAGTCTTCTTTTCACACACCACTTCAGGTTTCTTATGGCTGACAGGGCATTAAATTACTGCAAGACAAAAACAAAGACTCCAGACAATTTTGGATGCTGGGCATTGCTTTGATTAAAACAATCTTCACAATGTAGCAGCGTACCAATAGTTTCACCCCAATCAATGTCAATGCAATTTAAGTGAAAAAGAAAAGGATGAAAAAACCCTCAGATTAGGAAAATGCCAAAACATTCGACACAAATTAAATTTTATGTTGCCATGTAACATTATCCAAAGCATTCTGCTGTTACTAGTGCTGCAATAGCATAGTTGAACTTAAAATGTTACACGCAACCTTGAGAAGGACAAAGAAGGGGGAAGTCAGAAACAAAGAGAAAAATCTGATCATAAATTTTCAATGAAAAAATAAAGGTCATAAAGCAAATGTTCAAGTAATATGCTGAATTCACATTGTCCCTGGGATTTTCAACACATTGCAGTGCACACTTCAGCAATATTCCCATGAAGCCACCCAGCAACCATCTAGGGCCTTGTCTTTAGCATAGCACAGGACAAGACAGATTGCCCAACCTCTGCTACCCCATTTCTGAACAGTGAGATGTGCCCACCATGCATGGGAACAGAAGAAAGACTCACCTCAGGAATACCTCGGAAGAATATTCTGCTTTTAATGTATTACAAAAAAAAAAAACAACCAAAATAGAGGGGATAAATTTTGTTCTGTAAAAGCACAATCAAACTCTTCCTCTGCTGGGCCTTTAAGATACATCCTGAATCCCCAAGATACTATGGTCAAGCCAAGTCTTTGCATCTCTGCCATCAAGTTCTCATTACACATTCTTCACACATAATCTTTACTCAGAATAATAACCCAAAGGCAAATAAACTGAGAAGATATTTGCACACATGAAACATTAAAAACACTACTACCTTTTTAAAGGCAAAAGTCAGGAGACAGTAAGTCTGGCAGATCACTAACATAAGAAAGCCTATGCCTGTACTAAGCTTAGGACTAGAATTTAAGAGAATTGGGAAATGAATGACATGATGCAATTCTCACCTGTTCCTTTGCATTACTCTGTTTCTGTTACAGCAGCATGAAAATCAGATACCATAACTGGTAATTCTTTTAGTTGCAGCACTAAATTCTACCATTGCCAAAACCTGATACTTGTTTTATACAGTATTCTGACTACTCCTCTTGATTTAGTAGGGTTATTAGGACAGGAGGATGAAGGCTCTATCCGATCAAACAATAAACGACTGAAAGTGAGACTGGTGACACCACCATAAAACATTTTCTTAATTGCCTTTCACAAAGTATCTTTGGCAGTAAAACTCCAGTACCTCCATTCCCCCAAGAGTCTGGTAGAGTCAAATAATTAACAAAGCTTTTCTGACTGCAATAAATAACACAGTACAAAACGAATAGATATAAATGTAACCCATTTTCATTACAAACAAGCTTCTGCTTGGATAGCTCAGATTGACTGAATTAGGTTGAAATATTAAAAGCCCTTTAATGGAAATTTCAAAGGAGGAAAAGAATAGGATAGCATGATTACCTGAAGTGATTACTTCCATGCTGAGTGGGTCTTAACCAGTCCCTTTTTGTCTGCCTATGGACATGGGAATATAGCTGAAGGGACCCAGAACTATGGAATACATTTCTTTTGTTATTGGAGTATAAACTTGACAAGATTTAGAAAAGCAATAAAAACATTAAATTTTACAGGACTTTAATAATCAAAGGTTTATGTCTAATAATATTTAATATATTTTTATTAGCTCATCAGTTTACTACATATGTAATTTTGTAGCATCAAGCTACATTTTTTTATCCACTTTTCACATAAGCTGTTTCTCTATGCTCATTATCTCAAGGATAAAAAGGTGAAATCCCATCTCTTCTCCCCTGCTTCCTTCATGTTGAGTCTAAAGACTAAAACTAACCCTTAACTACATGACCAATTCAAATGCCTGTTATACTATAGCATCAATCTTCTCTGTGTGGAAACAATCTAGCTCAGTGATTTATAATGTAACCCCAATCCTTAGATACGGCCTTTCTTGGAACATCTTAAAGCAAGCTCCGAAGTTCCACTTATTTGCAGGGCTAGGTTGAGCGTCCCCTTTTCCTCATGGTTTGTCCAGCACATCAGTTTTCAGGTTTCAAGAAGAAATTTTATCATCCTCATACAAGCCTTAATGCCTAAAGCAATACTGGTTGGGATTTAACAGTCCTCTGGACCTTAAGGTCTCAAACTCACCATCCAGTTACCATGTTTAGGCAACTTATTCATGTATCACTTGAGGCAGCACAACCCCAGGTGTCTTGCAGTGGGAAAAAAGCAACTACGTATCGCGCTCCGGGGGCGGCCCAGCGGGCGGCCGAAGCTGCGACCTTCCAGAGAGAGCGTCCCGCAGGGGAACTGCCCTTCCAGGGGGTCTGTGCAGCTTCTCCGAGCGACGGGTGGCCTCAAAGGTGTAGCAACTCCGGCTACAAGTGATTTCAGCTCTCGGTGATTTCAGCTCAGTGATTTCAGCTCGTATGAGGCCACCCAGGCAGGCCCGGGGACGGAGAGAGACGAGGGAGCCTGGCGTGGTGAATTCCACAGGTGAGCTTTATTCAGCCACCCCTGTGAAGGGAGCCAGCAGCCAGGCTCTCCTGGGGTCAGGGGTACAGCCAGGGTGTTTATGTAGGGAAAGGCAGGGGTGGGGTGGACACCGGTTAGCCAACAGGGTACAGACAATCTCCATAAGGAGAAGCAAGGCATGCTGGGCCCACTTTTGGTCGCCCTAACCTGAAGGAGAAGTCCTTATCTCTTGGTAGGCTCAGGTCTCAGACACCTCTTCTCCACGGGAGGGCAGAGGGTGCCAGAGCCTGGCAGACCTCTACAACTACGGACCCCAAAGCAAGCAGACGGACAAAGCACCACTCTTCAGCTGACACATGCAGTATAAACAAAGCTTCATAAAACATAGCCTTTGAAACCCACCCTAACAAACTTTTTTCCTAGCTTATCACCATCACCCTGTTCACCTCAGGACTCAGACTAAATCTTTATCTCTCAGTCAGTTCTCTTCTCAGCCTCCTGACTTGTGGGATATCCTCAGGCCCATGAAGATCATTATTTTTAAGACAAGCACCAATGGCCAACTTCTTTAGCAAAACTTGTATTTCAGACCCAGTCTTGCAACATTTAAGTTAGAGACACCTTGTGCTCCTAGTTTTCTCTTGGAGGTTTTCCGAAGGTGTCGCCACCTGAATAAGCTATGAAGTCTTTTAAGTAACTAGTAAATGCAGTCAGCTGAGGGCATGCTACAACGTGGTTACAGATACTCAATTTCATTTCCACTGTTATTCAGAAGAGCACTTGTTTCACAACATTACCCAGATTACAGGAGAGCAGAATCCCCACACCATTTCAAGAGCTGTCCTGCCCCAGCAGCCCACATCTCCATTACTGTACCCCTTAAAGCAGAGTCCCCAGGTAGCTGCAGTGCTCATCCCTGAGCCAACAACCTGCTCGTGTGCTCAGAGCTGGGGTTTCTGTCATGGCTGGGGCTGCAACAGTTCCCTTGAAGGAAAAGGCACCGATGAGATTTTATGAGGCAGTGAACCTCACAGGAGACACAGCAAAACATTTTTGGATATACTGCTACAGCAGTATTCAGTGTTAGACTTCAATATTACAAAGTTAGTAAAGTACCAACAAGATAGGATGATTCTCTGAAATCTTTTTAGGCTTTCACGTAGAAGAAAAAGTCAGAAAGAGGTAACAAAGGCTATGTTTGCAGATAGATTCATAAGTTATAATATTTCTACCTGTTTTCTGAAACCTGAGATGTATTCATTACCTGCCATTACTCCCACACACAGACAAGATTAAGAGATATTAAATAGCACATCTGCATGTGTTTACATTCATGATGTCTTGGTAATGTTTCTCAATACAAATGCACTCTGTAAAATGTATGTACTCTGTAAAATTTAGAATGATACTGCATTCCCTTTTTTCTCATTTTATCAGTAAATGCTAGGGAAAGGAGCTTAATGTTCAGCTGAGATTCAAATCTTTATGGTGTTCCTTTTGTAGTATTAGCTGCAATCATTATAAATCCAGTGTAACAATAAAGGTCTACAGGGTCTGGATGTACATGAAGAATTGAAGACCTAATCCCTAAATCAACACTAATTCAGAATTATCAGCATCTCAAAACAATTTGAAAGCATCTCATCATAACAATTATTCACATAAATTAAAGGTCATATGTGTTTAAGAAGGTTTTCCACCAATTAAAACAATTTTCATACAGCCCAGGCAGGAATAAGCATGAACCCTTTCAATACAGAATGTACTTTCCAAAATTACCATAAACAACTGAAAGGCATAGATCTGGAATACTGCTATTCCAAACATGAGTGAACACTGCCTACACAACAACCCAGTTCAAGTATTTTATTGTTTATTTACGCAGCCTTTCTTGCACAAAGGGCACAATGGCTAAAATACCAAAAAACAGCTCCTGCTTTGGAAAGCTCCAGTCTGGGAAAGGCCAGTACAGCAACAAAACACAGGAGCAAACACAAAGCAGTGCACGTTGTGTAAGGAAGACACAGCAACTGCACCGACACAACCCAGGGCTCTGGTTACAGGGAAGGAGAGAACTTGGAGAACAGCAACCAGAAAGGCTCTTTCAAACAAAGACTGGCACATAAAACAATGAAACTGGGAGGAGCAATGGACAGAAACCAAAGAAAGCTTCTCCAGCCACAGGCATAGCTGGTAAAGGCTGTGAAAGGTGTATAAGCAACAGGGGGAAAAAAGGCTCTGAATAGAGAGACTGAAAACCTGAAATTGGTTGAAGGAAAACTACTTAAACTTAAGATTTAATATGACAATTAAAAAATTATGGAGACCACAAATTATCTTTTAAGACTCTTGAGCATTTATCCCAGTTACTTAGCTACTTATGTATAGTCCAAGATTGCAAAGTTTTCTTGCCTTGGAAAAGAAAAATATATTCCTTCCTCAGATACTGTATAATTTACACAGCTTGATAAATATTTATGCTTTAAAAACCATGACTGAAAATCAAACAGTTTCACTTTAAAGAATTACATTTGTAATTTGTGTTTTAGTATCAACAGTCAAAGCCTGAGACAACCTGGAAGCAAAGGCTTTAAGTAGTTATGTACCCCGCCACCTTGGGCATGAGTATTTTTGCCTGACTGTTAATCCAGTTTCCAAGTTTTCACTCAGAAAAACATCACTTACTTATCCAGAAGAGTCTTTCCACAGAATACTTGCAGCCATTCATTTCAAACCAGTATCTCCAAAATTTCAAAAGAAAAATTCTGGCAGATGTTGAGGCAAAGTATGTGGGACACAAGCAAGGAAGGTTCCTAATTCCACAACACCATCACTTCAGAGCTGGTAACACTGCTCCCTCCTTTCAGTCTGTGAGTCTCTTACTAGCAATGAGATCATGTTTGAGGGCCAAAAATCTCACAAGAGTTTAGACAACCTATTTTTGAACCTAAAAACTCTGGCCACAAAGAGCTCACACTGCACTTCCATGGTAGTGGGAAGTGCCAGGACCCCTCATACATTTGCTTGAATAACCAAAAGCAGTAGGCTTTCAACAACATACTTCTCCACAGCATAAATGAGTGAGATCCTGCTTAAAAATGGTTCATAAACACATCTACTGAACAGTTACGTTACATTCTTATTATTTGCTATGGGCATTGTCATGTGCCGAGTAACACATTTGGAGTAGCCTTAGATACTCATGCAGCTGGATGAACAAATTAGGCTAAATGAAAGCAGGAGTTCTCAGCACCTCCACCAGCATGCAGGTAACTGCCATGGGCACGCTCTTATCATGTGGTATCTTGCAGTAAGCACTAAGCAACCTGCTCCTTTTCATGAAGGCATGAACATATCTTACATTTACCACAGGATACCACTGGTAAAAATGTGCTCACAGGCCAGTAGAGCAGCTAAAGGGCTTTGAGTTCATATTCTCCATCCCAGCCACAATAACATCTCCCTCAAGAAAACATGCTTATACTCTGACCTGCAAATCTCAGAGGAAGAGGTTCCTCACTGATAAATGAAAACTGAGGTGCAGCAGATCAATGACAAAATCTCTCCAGATTAATAATGAGTTTATCTACCTGACCCAATATCTTACTGTGTTTATGAAGTCAGCACAAGATTGAGGTGATGATACTCTGTCAGATGCATGAGTATTCCATTTGGAATACATAATACATATGGAAGCTTTTTAGCCCTTAAATTTAAAATAACCTAGGTAGATAAAGAAGAGTATTTTTATTGAATGCACTTGATAAAGTGACTTGAAGTGTTCATGGAAATTATTACAGTTTATTAAAAGCTGCACAGTATCTAAAGCAAAATGCTAACCTTCTGTCCCAAAAACATCTTCATTTATGAATATAAACAGAAGAAAAAAACATGTTCGAGGAAGCAGTGAAGGCAACTGGGCCAGAGTAAGTTACACAAGAATTACGTTGTTTCTTTATTCCCTTTCTTCAGAAGTGTACAAAAACTTTTCTGGGGGGCAAAGAAAGTACATGAAATATACTTATATAGTATAACACACTGCTATAACACAGCATTTCAGATTCTTAAAATTTGTATCTGTAGTATATTGCCAGAATCTCCATTTTTTATTTTACTACCTAATAAAAATGCATCAGACGACAATTATGTTCAGAGATGTTTTCATGAACGAATACATTAGGGATTAGTATTACTTGTCCTCATTAATGCAAACCAAAATGCAGTTCTTGGCAGGATATTAACAGGTGATGCTTAAATATTTTAGATAAGCCAGCTTAAGACAAGATGTGAGAGTCTGTTAACTACTTTTGAAGATTAGGCTCTTTCCAAATGACACATACAGCACAAAACAAAGAAATCATTAAGTTGCCTTAGAAAAATTTAACCTAACACATTAACACTTAAGTAAAGCCGTGTTAATGTCTCTGGAGTTATTTGCAACACTTTTATAATAGTTTTATAGTGAGCATCAAGACCCCTCTTACACACTGAAGTTGCTGCGCTGTATCTAATACCACGATGAATGGCTAATTATTTATTGACTTGGAATGGCTACAGACAGTTTACAGCACCAACTACTTGAAGTTTTTTCAATCAATTGTCAGTCAAGGCCGATTCTAGACTGAAGTCTGTGGTTGAAGATTTTCACCTTTCATGTAAATTAGTTAATTATGATAAGGGATCAGCTTGACTACTCCAAAAACCCTGCCGTCAGTAATACATATACTTCTGATGTTATAAATAAAACAAATACTTCTGGAAAGTTCAATTTTTTTGATCCTTATTTTTATTTTTAAAGTGTACTGACAAAAAAGCTACTTGGTGTTAAAAAAAAAAAGGCCTGTCAAACCCAAAATGGATAAATCCCCTTTTCATTTTGTAAAGTATCCCAATGATCTCCAAAGGCTTTAGAAGAATTACATAAAAACTAAGACATATCAGAACTACAGATTGTAGCAACTTAAACATATATGACTATATTCACACATAAAGCTACTAATGGAAGCAAAAAGCTAGAAGTGATAGGGAAAGAAGATTTGGTACATATGATTTTGAATGGGAAAACACAGAAAAGCTGTTTTGGGAAACAAAAGCCTTAGAAAAGTCAGTCTTAACATCTTTTCCAAGGCAGAATCGCTATAGTAAGGAGGGTTACTGAATTCAGAACCTAGAGAGTAAGTCTTCATGAGTCTGTAAAGTTTTTGTACGAGTATGGTACTTTTAATGAGAACCTAAAACAAAGGAGAGTCACTCCACCTGGAATGTGCGAGCTTTTCCTACATGGGGGTCAAGTTATGAAACACAGCATTCTACCTGTACCAGCCACAGAACTCAAAGTTACGAAGGCCAAAGGGAGGAGCAATAATTAAGATTGTGAAGATGAGATAGAGGAGTATTTCAGGAAAGTCAAAGCTGAGTCAAGGTTATATGAGTAATGTTGAAGAAGTGGCAAAAGGCAGATCAACCGATATGGAACGTGGGCAGCGGAGAAGGAAGCTGGAAGCAAATGAAAGATTTGTGTCAAGAAAAAAAAAATAGAAAAATAGTTGTGAAGAAGGTTCTACGTGCCGAAAACAAAATCTGAAGTAGTTCAGAACTAATTATAATATTTTTCCATTCAACAATTATGCCCTTTTTAAAAATGAAAAACAACCTGCGTAGACATGCAACGGCTGTGAGATACTGCCAATTCCTAAGAAACATTCTGTGATTCACGTCAAAAACACGAGCATGTTAAAGAGTGGCAGGTCAAGCTGCCCTAATTTTTTTAATTTTTATTTTTTTAAAATTAAACAACTCCAAACACATACTACACTTTAAAAGTAAGACACAATTGTCCTTGCTACAGCAAATTTGCCTCAGCTTACTAGATTAAATATCTATGTTTTCAGTGCTCAAATTTTAGGATTTACCTCACTGATGATGCTGCCAGTAAGTCTTTGGACATTCTCACAAAAATCAAGTGCTTAAAATGCAAACAAACTCCCTGTGGAAATTTTTATTTTCTTTCTTCAAACTGCATAAACAAGCTAGACACTCAAGTCCTGTTACTCGAAGCCAGACTGTGATTTTTGAAAAGTTTACTGCGTAACAAAATGCCTTTGAGAAACCCCCTGGCTTTCAGAACACAGCATCAGAGCACTTTATACTTCCTGTTACTCTGTCCCATGTTTTGTATAGTCTATGCTCATCAGCTGAAATTCTTCTCTATAGCTGCAATATCAATTTTGAAAATAGTCACAAATATATAGGACTAGGATTAAAGTCTAGGGAAGCTTTACTGGAGGCAATAATAGCTTTGATACAGATTTAACGGCTGCAACGTTCCTACTATTAAAAATCCCAAAGCTATCAACACATTTAACAACTTGACATCTAATGTAAGTAAGATGAAGAGACACTCACACCTTCAATTCTGAACAAAATTTTTTGTAAGACTGAAGTGCTTCTTGCATGCTGAAGACTAAACTAGACACGCACTGTAGGAGAACTGTACCCAAAAGGCTGCAGTGTTCTACAAGCCCAGCATAGGGGTACTGGTCAGAAAAACCCAATACCATACTGTCATTATTATACTGATATTTTAGTCACTCACATTTTAATGAAATCATTCTCAGAAGCAATGTAAAGCACTTGGAAATTAATGAAGTAGCTGTCCGGTTTTAATGACAGTAAATAGGACAATTTTATCTCACCCTCATTAAGGAGTGAGATATCAAAGGACTATGCATTTTCTGCAGAATAAAAACACGCAGGTGAGCAGATAATACAGAGCACCTAATGCAGAGTAAATCCACACCCTAGACTACCTTGCTGTAACTTGTTCATGTAGTCATACCCTCTGCATTAGTTTAAGGTTTTCAACTAAATTAAAACTACTGAAATACTAAAAAAGGGTTCCACATCATGCGCACCAAGAAAGACAGCTGTATAGTTTAAAATGTTGCTGCCTCTAAACAGTTCATGCTGTCTCATCTGGAAATAATCACCCAGGCAGCAGCTGGTTGGAGCGGACGGGCTCCTCTGCTGTGGCACTCCAGTTCACTTTTAGCACCTCAGAGGCTGGGTCAGGCTCAGTGGAGAAGCACCCTCGCATCACTGAGTGCATGGTACCCAGCATCACCCCAGTGCCACAGAGGGCTGGGCAGGGACACCACCGCCTCGCACTGGCGTGGTTGAACTGAGCACAGACCACTTTCAGAACAGCCACATGGGCACCTTTCAAACCACTCAGAAGAGCCACAGAACAAGTTTAACACAGTTTAGTTAACCTATTTCAACACTTTATGATGACTTTCTTGAGTGTCCCCATGTACACCACCTGTGAGAGTAAGGAAGAGAGATTAGCATCTAGTATTTTTCCAATGAAGCAAAAAGGAAAGTCCTGAAATGAGCAGAACTCCCAGGAACAGCACTTGAGTAAGCTACAAGTTATAAAGGAATAGGAATATATATATCCCTATAGAGAGGAGAAAAAATAAGAATCTAAACTTCACATTGCAGAAGGAAAAAAAAAAATCTTGAAATGAGATAAACAAGACAACAGCTTGATCTAACGTTTTTTCAAACTTAGCAAACCACTTGCAATATACACTCAGGCACTCTTATGGTACATAGAAAAGATTACTTTTAGGTCCCCTAAAAGGTTTACTGCTACTGCAAGCCCTTCCCATCGCACTACAGAAGCTGGCACTAAAGAACAGCAGCTCCCCACCAGAGCAAGATGGACACAGTGAAACAAGCTTCTAGTAAATCCTGCATCCTAGAAAAGAGCAGCAGCCAGCCAGCAACACCATATACATTTGCTGACAGCAAAATTACTAAGAAGCTACTGAAAATGTATTATATTATCCACCTATAATCAGAATTTCAAGCACATGCCTTACCCAAAACCTAAATGGGTCTCCAATTCTCTTGGGTTTAGCTATCAGGAATTCAAATTAATATTTACTTGATAAACAGTTTTAGGGCTGATACTGGGATTCACACTCTGAACGTCAAGAAACAAACCAAACTTTAAACATCTAATTTAAGAATTTTTATTTCAGCTGAGCTGACAAGTAGCTAATCATACTCGCAGTTGAACAGCCACAAAAACAGTTTTCATAGCATTAGAAGTCAGTCTCAGCTCATTAAAATGTAACCTACTGGAGTTTGCATTTATTTCATAATTCTAACATTATCATCCACAACTATTACATCAAAAGTAACTACATGAAAGGCAAATCAAAGTAAAAATGTACAAGTGCATTTCATGGATTAAAGAAGAATGTAGAACAGAAGACACATTTGTGAAAAATCCTCTCTTTGGCAACAACTACAGTGTAAGACAAAATGCCTTGAGTAGCTGAAATCCCTCATTCCAAGAGGATTTTCATGAATGCAAAATATTGGCTATGGATTTTTTTTTTTTCATGAGTTACATTTGAGAACACCAGCTACACAGAACATTACCATGCTATATCTTGGGATTTGGGCTCAATATTTAAACTAGCAAAACAAACAGGCATAAACTCCTAGTACAACCTGACTTCATTTTCATTACTTTTTTTTTTGGTTAGGTAAAACACTTCAACCAAAAAAACCCAAAAAACGTCCCCAACAAACCAGAATTGGTTACACAGAAATAAACTAATAGAAAAAGCAACCTCAACCTATGTTCAAAGATTATTATACCAGTAGGAGCCAAAACATGACAGATGGAGGGCTAGCTTGGGGATGGGAGGAAAGGGTTGCAGGGAAATGTAAATAATGTCAATATAGACAGCATTTTTCAGATGCCACCAGCTTGCTTAAATAGAATAAAATAATTTCCACACAGTTTTCAACTACTTTACATAGTAGCACAGAAAGGTTACTGAACTGCTTGGAAGTGTTTCTACAATCCACTCAAAGGAAACCAAGAGGTGAATTATGCTCTAACACCACTGAGTTGCTGAACGAAGTAGAATAGGAGTCTGTGAAAACACCTGTCATATATCCACATGGGCTTTAGCATCCAGAGGGCAGGAAAACAACGGAGAACAGCAGTTTTAAAAATCCTGTTAGTACTGAGATTTGGTATTCAGAAAATAGTGTGTCTTTAACACTGACTACTTGCACTGTAACAAGCCTTTTTTGTCCTGAAATCTTTGCTGCTTCGCTGTTAAAATAGGCGACAGAATATTATATGTATTTTAGCAGTGGTCCAGATATCCTGAATTAATTAAAATGTCTTGAAATTTTAATTCCTAGATGGTTTTATGTGAAATTCAGAAAAAAGATTACCATAATCCTCCCTAAAGATGAATGTGAAGACCGAATGCCCAGTTTCTGAGAGCATCACTTCACACAGTCAGGTCACTTCACAGATTATGCAAAGTATTTCCTTCATTTTCTTTAACTGACATGACTGTGGTATTTGGTCTTAAGAACTACCATAAGGCCAATGATTTCTGAAACATTAGCCAGAAAACAGAAAGCATGGAGGCTGGAGAAGACAGAGGCCCTGAGATAAGCCATCTGGGAAACACCAGCTGATCAGTCATTTTCTGCAGCAGAGCCAGTTTCTTCGACAAAGTTCACACATAGTAAAATGAGAAATAAACTAACATCCTTCGCTAGTCACTGCAGCTTCCTGGATCACTAATCAAAGATGCTTAATTTAAATGCAAGACAATCTGCAATGTTACTGCAACTGCTTAGTAGAGCAGCAATAACTACACCATGTTTGCAAATGAAGAGAAATGCACACGGGAAAGCACGATGGCAAGCAATGTGGAGACAAAAAATGCTTTTTTTTTTCATTTTTTCTTGATTATATGTTGTTACATTAGTTGTATTCACTGACTTTAACATACTTTTCTTAAGCCTCATTAATTTCTATTACTATAAAACAACATGGTGCCAACCTCAGTAGCCTTATTCAGAAGAGGTAACGAGTCCAAACAGAAATAATCCCATAGATGCAATTGCTGTCAATCCTATTATCCCAAGGGTACTTTCTCCACCAGAAAAAAAGGTAGTAACACTCACAAAAGAAAAACTGCTAAAAGCAGCTTCTAAACTTTGCATTTTTATTTAGGAGGCAAAACTCAGTTTGCTCACTCCAAATGGTCTGCTGCACCAGTAAGTTTAAATACATCATGTATTTACTAGAAATCTCCTTACAGCAGATGGTACCTAAACTAGAGCTACTAGAAAAAATGATGTTTTCAACCTGTTTATTCTGTATCAGGAAAAAAAACCCCCAAATAAATCCTAAAATTATTTTAATACTTTTGCTTCCTTGTTGCCCTTTTTCCATCTCTGGAAAAGAGATAAGAAGTTCACAGGCCATATGTCATCTGTTGACTTTAGCAGCAAAATGCAGCCAAAAGAACATTAAATCAGCCCCTTTGTTTCTTCTGACTCATCTGAATTTGTATCCAGTCAGGGTTTTATGAGCACAAGCTTGTTTCAGAACCTGAGGTAAAGCATTTCTCCTCAACTGTAATTATTTTTATTAGTAAAAATTAATCTACAAACATCTTAATACTCTTGCCACAAACCAAAAGGTATGCATTAATCAGCCATGGAAAAATTGCTGTTTCCATGTACACAACAGATGTAACAGTCTGCACATCTTCACATACCTTTTTAAATCATGTGAAGATTAGTTTTTAAAACTGCAAGACAAAAGCAAAGTTCTGAGTAATGAGAAAACCACCATTTTTAACAGGTGCCCCCAATATATGCTTAATATTTAAAAAAAATAAAAAAGGATGAAAGCATATGCTGATAAAACTTAGTTTGTTAATCAGCATGTAAAATTTCTGGTTCATTTATCTATCTAGAAGCATGTACCAATATGTGTACAGGCACCTACATACTGCTCTTCCTCGCCAGCAAATAAAGTTTATCTTCTCTCTAACCAGATATAAAAGAGGAAAAATGTGTTGACCTTTCAGTTAGTAAATTCAAGTCACTTTCTAAAGTCATCAATGGAGTCTAATTTCCTGAAATATGAGGGTTTAGCTTGCATTTCCTTTCTTTTGGGAAATCGGCAAGCTGAGTATGATCATTCATACGGTTCTCTGACACTGTGGAAAGTGCCCTCCATCCCAAAGAGGTCGTGCAGATGGAATAATAAATGATTAGGAGGCCCGAATCCATACGCAGCTTGGGAAGAACACGAGTCAGGAGGGCATGTCCATACACATTCCTGCACCCTTCTCATGCATGCACACACACGATGACACAGAATGGTGGGGATTACAATTGCAGTGGGTTTTCAAAGTTTAAAGAAACTGGTAGACAGGTTGACTCGGTATTTACTTACAGGAGTCATGTGCATGCTCAAATGGGTGCAACAGGGCCAAGAAGCTTTTCAAGCCAGGACAAAATTACTGGCAGAAGGCAGGACCCGACAGTTCTACATTCCTACACAGCTGCTGCCTGTCAAGAGAGGGATGCACGAACCTGTATCTAAATTTACTTTTGATACCAGCACACAAAAATCCCATTTTAGAATTGCTAGTAAAAGGGGAGTTTCCCACACTCATCTATTTACATTTTATTTTTCAAACCCACAGTTTGTTTGCATAGCAAAATGCAAGGGGAAATTTAAAAACCACTTCAGTTCTGATGCTTTTTAGGTAACTCTTCTAATCATTTACTGGAAAATTTTGGGAGGGCACAGGGAGGAAAGGGGGGAAGTAGTTAAGTAGTATAAACTAGTAATAAAAAGCGTTTTTTTATAAAAGGCTTTGAAATGAAAGCATGAAAGCAGAAGCAAAAAGTGAGTATGCACATAAAATAATTTTAAGTTTTCTGGTGCCTTCATACAACATGCAATTATTTTTATTTCTAGAAGAAGAGCATTAAACGACAAAAATAAGTTACCTAAATAAGCCATACCATACTATACCAATTTCACAGCACATAAAGCAGTGAGCTACAAAATAGACCCATAAATAGGTAACAGATTGGGAAACAGAGGGAAAGACAAGTTAAGTGAGTTGTGTAACGTGGGAGCAAAGTTTTAGAGCAGAGTCCAGGTATAGGTCCACAGTAACAGACTCCACATTTACCTACTGGCTAGAAAAGGATTACTATGGAGGAAATGACCAGGGGTTTTCCCCAAACTAAAAGTCCATCAGTCACCTAAAAACCTGAAAACTGTTAGAGCTTTATTGAATTTAACATAACTGAATTACTTAAAATTTATTAAATGCTGCTACTCTACAGAAACATTGTGATGGGTCATTTAAAATACTTATTCTGAATAAACAAAAATATTTTTTTAAACCCCCACAAATTATCAGAGTTAGAAGATGAAAAACTAATTAGTTCAATCATTTCTGAATAGTCTGTGCTTCTGAGAGAGACAGAAGTAGCAGATTCCCACAGAAAATGATCTGTCTGACTCCTTCAGTTTGGGCTTTCCCCTTTCTGCTTTACTTCTGACAGGAGAAAACCCAGGTTCCAAATGGCTGCAGTTTCCAGAAAACCCGGAGAGACAACAACTACTGCATTGTCTGCTCCACACAGTTCCACAAGAGATGTGGAGCAGGAGCACTCGAAGACAGCTTGCCCTGCGTGCAATCACGGCCAGCCAGAGCCGGACACCACACTGGCATCTCTTGGCTCTGCTCAAGATTTACCCTTGGAAAGATTAAAAGACCCATCACAATGTTTCTGTAGAATTTCTGTGTATAGATATTTGCTATACAGACAGATACGCAGAGTCAAAGTTATGTCAACCTCAATTGTCTGTTATGTCCTTCCACCAAAAACACCCAGATTAGCTCTCCTTAAATTCTGAAGGTGCAAGAAGCACGTAGACCCTCCATAACTCACTCCATAAATAAACAGAAACTCATTAGCTTAAGCACGCAATGAAAACAGCTTCTCCCAATACAGATGACATAGTGAAACAAACTACAGAACATGGAGGTTATTTTCTCCTTCTTTAAGAGACAAGGGCATGGTAAGAAAAAAAGCTGGAGATGGGAAACCAGTAGCAAAGTCTTTACCACAGTTGGATTCCTCCTCCCTCTCCTTAGTGAAATTAGAGTGAAAAGGTCGATTTGGAGAGAAAAGGTTACACTGAGAAAACCTCACATAGACGTGGTGCCCAGATTAATGTTTATATAATAAAAACATTTAAGCAACTTGGCTCATTATACAAAGTCACTTTATACAACCATCACAAGTAAGTTTTCTATTTCAGAATCCTTGGAGCAACCATTTAACATAATCCTAGTAAGAAGGGTGGAGAGTGAGAAGAAATCTGCATTTCTCTGGTGAGTTTGATTTCCAACATTCATTTTTCAGCCAGTAGTTTTAATAGTATTAAGCAGTATTCTAAAGAAATGCCCGAGGACATAAATGGAACCTTAAATTAATTTCTCAATATGGATTCTCTGCACTTCAAACATCCCATAGATAATACCTTCCTTCAGGAAAATACATTCTGTTACAAATAGAAATTGCTTTTATCAGGTTCTAAAGGATATGGTCTCTACCTGGTTTTGACCTTAAGCAACTAATCTACAGAGGGATTATTAGCACAAGAAAGAGCCCAAATCCTTTCAGTAGCTAACGTGAACAGACATTGTAAACACTATATGGAAGATCTCAATTTTTTGACATCCTAGCAAAGTAAGACCTTTGCTGAACATCCCTGCAAAATCTAAACACTTCTAGGGAAGGAGGGGACAAAGATCTCAGAACACTCTGAAATACTGTCCTTCATCTGCTGCATCTTCTAACTTGCTCTTAACTTGAGGTATGGAGCACTGGTTAGATCCCGTTCAAGCAAACAGCCCACAGTGTATATAGAGTATTTAAAAAACCAAAAGCTTAGTAGTCAAAGGTTTTTTCTCCAAGATCTCTCTCTATTAACCTCTTCTTCATAATGAAATGCTCCAGCAGCTAGCAGAGCCAGCAAATGCTCCCTCTTCTCGTGCACGGCTTTCAGGAATGCTGCTATGTTGAAAAGGCAAAATTATCATTGCCCAGTGACATGCAATTCAACAGCAAAATCCCACTCAAAATGGGCTGACAGGAAAACAAATGCATGGCTTTTCACAAATTTAGGTCAACTCCAAGGTGTATAAACTGACACAATGCTATTCAAAGAATTCAGTAATCCAGTGCTCCTGTTCCATAGTCCACACTTGTTTGAATCTTGCCATAAAGGCTGAATGTTTTTTAACTTAGAGAAATTAATAGCTTAGCTTAAAAAAATATACCTAAAAAGTTATTTAGCACCTTTCAGCTACCTTCAGGATACAAAAGTCAGACACAAAATAACCCAAATACCACAAAAAATTGAAAGATACACTACACTAAATTAGTTTCCAATTTCTAGAAGCATGAATGTAAGTCTATTTGGTGTTTGCCTCAATTTGAGCACTTTCCTAAAGCTGGACTTGTGTTGGCAGTGTTAAGCTGCTCTAAGACTTGCATCACAAAGTTATCCTGATTTAATCTTTTAAGAACACTTACGCTCCCTTCTAAGAATCAAAATAGTGCAGTTTAACAACAGAATATCCAGATCTAATGACAGGTGATGCTAGAACGGCCTGTTGAGCTTCCTGCCATCACCTCCAGCCTCACGCTGCCTCTGCACCAGCTCCTGCACACCCAGCTCAGCTCCCAGTAAGGTACCTCCAGGAACTAACCCTGCAGAAAACAAGCTCTGCGCGTGAAAAGCGGACGCTTTCTGTGGCTTTAACTCCCTGAATGAGCTCACCATGAGTCAGGTGAGTGTCCTCTGCCAGGCCATTAACATGGGCGTCGATGCCTGGCGGCGGTGAAGAGGGGAACCAGACTGTCTCCTCGTGGTAACACCCATCCATTAGCTCAGCCCAGGGAAAGGACATGGAATTCCAGTCTGCAAGTTGACATCGTTCACCGCTTTTATCACCCTGTCATGCATTTGCTGGCTACTGCAGATCTTAAAAAGTATTTAATTAAAAATACCTGAGTAATTTTAAGGTTTTTAAGTAACAAATTTGGTATTCCAGCTTCTTTAGAAACCTCTTTGATTTAAGGCAGTAGTAAATTAAGATTTAAACAATGTTCTTCAAATACCTCTATGCAAATATCTAACCTCACAGGTTTCTGTTTTTTCATAACAACATTTGTTAAATAAACTACGGAGATCATTTCCATGGCTCAGGAGAATTTGACTAATATTATGATAAACATTCTTGGAGAATCTAATTTCATTTTTTTTAAGCAATGAAGTAAGCATAACGTGACTTTTATGGATGTCACCATCTTTGGTCTACATCCAACTACACGTTAAAAATAGTAAGAACACAGTTATATTAAACCAAGAAAGTACAAGGTGTTTTGATGCAAAATTTCGTTTACATAAAATAGAAAATACTTCTCCAGCAGATGTAAGTTAAAACAGCTAAGAGAAAAACACCAGAAAAACTGCTCCCCATCTTAAGAAGACACTGAGGAGCTGGTACTTATGTATTATGCAAGAAACTGTGAAATTGTGAAATTGTGCCTGAGGTATCACTCTTAGTAGCAAAAAGTCACAAGTATGAGCATATGAATAAAAATTACAGATAAATAAAAATTTCTGGTTAATAGAGGATTTAAATTGATTACTAAATTATTATATTAACCTCTAATTTCAAGTGCAGACACAAGGACACATCCAGAATAACATCACCTTTTTTCTTACCATGCTCAAGATATAACTATTCGACATACCTGAATTATTCAGAAATCCAGAAAATTTTTTTAAAAGGCAAAGGATTCTGATTACACCTTTAAATCACTAGTGTATCAAAGCAATTTTTGAAATGGTTTCCTTCATCTTACTGAGGCATCCTGGAATCCATCAGTTTACATTTATCTGCAGACCAAGAACACACTAAGACTTCACAAATTTCTGTTCTTCTCCTCTCTCAATTATGCCAGCATCATTCAAGCACTATCATTCCAGAACCACAAAATATAGTTGTCTTTTTCACCACAGGAACCATCATCACCCAAAATTCCAAAAGAAAAGACAGACATTAGACAACAGCTTTGCTGCAACTCATCAGCAACAGTTAAGAACTGTAAAGTAGCAGCACTAGTCAAGCAAAACACCTGGTGCTGCAGGCTGAAAATAACACCACCAGCACGAAAATTCTCAAGGTTATTTGTTGTTATTATTTTAGATACTATCTTGTATTTCCTATGAAAATATTGAGTTCATATATGACATTTAAGTGTATACGTAATTAACAGTTCCATGAACAGGTATGTCTCCCTTAAACAGAGCTGGATATACACTTTTCAGGTGTTCCTTCTCAAGCTGTATCTAATTACATCTGAGCACTCTGCCAAAGCAGCAGCTGACTCTTTAGGAAAGCAGTCATTGTAACATGAAAATCAGAATTGTACATGCTTCCTGTTTTTGGTCATGGCTACTATTCCAAAGGCAAACCACACCCCATACCCCTCCCCAAATATACTAACATCTGGAATTTAACAGAACAGAAAAACCGACAATAAACAACCAAGGAATAAAGTAAAAAAATGATCCAAAACAAAAATGAAACCCATTCTGGCCACTGCTGTTAGGTACTACAACAAACATTAAATAAAATTTAGTTCAGAAGGTGTTTGTGACTTATATTCCAGGCCTGCCTTTCTTTAATCTTATCTATTAAAAAAAATTCGCTCTACATCAAAAAAGTAATCAAATTCCCTACTTACTGTTAAAAACTCAAGAACAATCTATGTCTCACAAAACTTAATTAGTGACTGTAAGTTTCTGGACACGCAGCCCTATTTTGACATACTGAGGCAACTACAAAAAATACCCAAATAAAAGCAGTGACTTTCTACACAGGTTACACAACCATACCTAGGAATGCTGTCTGGCACATTAACCATCACACTGTTTGTCTTACGCCAAACATTCTACTTACAATGCAAGTGGCAGCACACCCTTATTAGTATTCTTTTAATAAACCATCGTAGCACTTCACTTAATTATGAGGAGCGATGGAAAACTTTAAGGGGAAAAGGGGAACTAAGACAAGGCAACTGGCTGCCCTTGTAATCTGCAATCAACTTCAAGAGCTACTTCAGGTCATGAGAAATTTCAAGATGATAACTCTTTTATAGTTCTCTTCCCACGGTCAGAAAAAATACCACATGGAAAAGAAATATTCCACAAAAAAACTACTCTTTCACTAGCTTTTATGTTAACTTGCACATAAGCCAAACAATGTAAAAGGGTATCAATCACTTTCCTATTCAGATGCCTTTCCAAAGTCACGCGAAAAGTTGTAAGAATGTTCAACCAACATATATCAGCTGTCTCACGTACTGTTTTCGGATATTGATATCTGCAATCCCTTTACCGGATCTGGCATCATTGTCTGAGCTCAGATGGCTCAGATAAAAACAATGTGAAGGCATAGTTTGTTTTCATGTTTAGAGTCGCAACTGGTCTCCTGCAACAATAACAGGAAGAGCTGTAGGGATCGATACGCAAGATTACTAACAGGGGCTTTTCTTGGCCTACCCAACAAACACGCACGTGGAACTTTCTGAACCAGGTATCACATGCCACACTCACCAGATCTCTGTGAAGCACCCAGTTTGCATGGAGGTAATGGATTCCATCGAGGATCTGGTAGAGGAGGGATTTAACCATAGATCTTGGCAACTGCATGGGCTTTTTATTTGCTTTTGAGGCACGGTGAAACTTGATAATATGCTAGAAATAAAACAAGTAGAAACATGAAGAAAGTTAGGTGATAGATAGGTGAGAAGGTTGGGTGTTTTGGGGCATTTTAACTACTAACACTAAATAATGGAATGAAATACAAAGTTTGTTGTACTTTGCAATTAAAGTAAGAGTGATGCACTCACAATTCTCTTGAATTGTTTTTATTCTCTGAGTTGCTTCAAAGAACAGCTGTCAAGTTTCTGTGAATATCTAAATACTGGCTACTTACCTCCAGTAAAGAGTCTTAGACATTCTCTCTCCCCCCTCCTCCCCATATGGCATCCTCTTACCCTCGGCAGCTAGAGCAGAACCTTTCAAACCAGGAGTATCTACCAGTAGGAGGACCACACTCTACACTTTCACACTTTCCCTCCTCCTCTTCCAAAATACCCAGGATAGTATACTTGCAACTACTATTCCCCCCTAAATCAGAATCCCAGTAGATAGTGATTAAATAAATGTTTCAATAAATATTTGAAGGCGGGGAAAGGTGTAACTCCAAAAAACCCACACCACAATATTTGGGTGGGATCATGTTCAAACATCTAAAAATGGTTATCTTCTTGCTTCCAGGTTTTGGCTGCATACTTCATTGATGATGACAAGCTGGCAGCTCTTGGATTACAAGAGTCAGTCTGCCCACTAGAGGACAAACACCACTTGAAAACATAGAATGCAGGAAAGGACACCAGTATTAGTGGAAGGAATGAAAAAAAATCATTGAAAGATTGCTGAGAGATCATGAAATAGTCATAAAGTAATTAATTCTAAGATCAACGTGGAGATGACGGGTTAGGTTTGGTTTTGCTACACTGTACAAGAAATAAACTGGAGTGAGGCCATTCTACCTTTTCAATCCTCAGATAAGGTGGGGTTATGCAAGGCACAAACCCAATCTTAATATATGGTCATTCAGCAAACAACTAAATATGTTCATTCAGATGGAAAAAAAAAATCTCCTTCTTGAAGGCAATTCAATGAAGCACCTCAAATAACAAAATAGCTTTCAATTATGTGTCTTTTTAAAGGTGGAAATAATAAAGGCAGTTTGCAGTTTTACTGAAAATGATACAAAATGCTAGAATAGCACTATGAATTACCCGATTCTTTAAATAGGATTTGTCTCATTCAAGATCTTCTCCCTTCCCAGGTTAAAGAGGTAGCCAGTGACTGTGCTTTAATGAGACCATTGCTCTCTCCTCCACCATTCCCACTCCCCACTCCGTTTGTCACTACTGCTGCCAATGAAAATGGTAATGAGTTGATGTTTACTCATAGTAAATGCTACCTCTGGCTGTCACCAGTACTTTAGCCACAGTCAAACTATACTTAACAAAAGTGTAAACAATACTGTTTTAAGAGAAATAAGAAAGGCAGAAAACCACAAATAATCAAAACAGCCTGCTTACTCCCTATCAACAAAGTTCCCACAGAGTTTTCCGCTACTGTATGCACAATATTTATGGCTGTGTATTTAAAAACAGTAGAAATTTACAGGATTGTCAGTTCTTAATATACTCATGAGGATCAGTAAACAAGACAAGCTCTTAGTACCTGATCCTTTAGTTGTGCAATCACTCTGGAAACTGTAATGAAATGCTTTAAGGGATTATTTCCTTAGAAAATTTTTTCTTGTGATGTCACAAGAAGATTCCGTCTCATAACTTCAACTAGGAGTCCCTAGTACCACCCAATGCTCACTGGATAGTGACGTCCATGTGTAATTACAATATAATTTATAAAGCAGTAATGATACAATAAACTCACAAATTAATACATTTATTAATACAAGAGATGAAAAAAGAGCAACCAACAGGCAAAGGTCATACACAGTGACCCATAAATCCAGTCCTGCCCTTTTTCAAGGTGCATGTTATCCCTAGAAGGGATTTCTACACCCATTTAAAAACTGACTACTACCCATAAAAAACATTAGTCCTTAGGCACAGAGAAAATGAAACTGAAAGAGAGTCTCGTGAGACAGAATGGGATACAATTAACCACAGATCTGTTGAGGAGGAACAACACGTGTGGCTGTGCCTCTGGCCCTGCCTCAGCTGCTCAGGTACCTCTGGAAGTTGGGACTGAGATAGCACCAGGTTGATGCTATCGGATTTCTGTCCCTGCCCTCCCATGTGGCTCCCAGTTCGAAAGGCTAAGGGAACAAGCTCCTTTCTTGGAAGGGTTATTGAATTGCAGAAGCGAATTAAAACAGATAGTTTTGCTCGAAGCAAGCAATATCACCACTAGATAAAATCCAATTTCCTGCAAAAGCAAATAAAACCTGTTGTTGCCAGCTTACTCTACAGAAGTTTATATCCAAAAGACCACAAAGATCGCAGTTTAGGGAAGTGAACAAAAGCTAAAAATATATTGCAGGGCCAAGTAGTATAGGCAACTGAAAAGCGAGATTTGGCCCATGACATTAGAATGAATCCACAGTGTTTGTGACCGAGTCTTATAGTGAAAAGTTTTCTAAAAAAAAGTAGTTCATCCAATTTCATATGAAGAAAGAGCAACACACCTAACAAACACTAAACAGCAATTCTAATGGCAGTGTCCACCTAAGAAATAGAAGAGCAAACAGGTGCTGTTGCTGAACATCATCTCTTCCATTGGAGGCAGAAAGCCAAAACCCTCTTAGTTCTTTATATTTTCAGAAATACATCTATATGGCCCTACCACTGTTATGGGAAGTCATACCTCACATTAAATAAGAAAAAAAATAGATGGATAAGAGCATCAAATCAGAAAACAATGGGACAAAAGTTTTGGTGACCTGGCAGATCAAGTGTACAGTAAGCTTCAAAGCAAAGAATGCCACAGCAGTACAACAATGCGAAAGGAACTTCTTAACTTGAACAATTATGCAGACTTCAGCCATGGCAGGGAGATGTGCTCCTTCCATGTCAAAACATTTAATATTTAAGAGTCTAAATCCAAGACCTCAGGTGTAGAAACCAGTACAGGTACCAACACAAACGAGGATGTCCTTGATACATAAGTGTACTATGCAAGTGGACGAGGCACCCTTTATCAGCTTCACTGCCTGAAGAGTCCCAAACTGCAGCTTCAAGTACAGCATGTAACAGCCAGAATCTCACACCTAATAAAGGTATGGAATAATTTACAGGAATTACAGGAATTGTAGCCTGCATTTCCCATTTCCCAGATAATTGACCTAACCACTAGGCTTCAAAACTAGACTTCTCTCATTTAATAAATCTTTTTGCGGAATAGCACAGAATCAAGACTGTCCTGTGAGTTGAGGGTATAAATCTGAACCGTGACAGGTATGAAGCACACTCTGTCTCTCTCTCTAGGAAGCATGAGGTGAGCTTGGACACTGTAGCCTCTAACCTATAGGTATACTCAAGTTCTTTGCTGAATCTTACCCCTAATGGATAACCATTAAGAACAAAACATGGGGACTTCCACAACCCAGGGAAGTCAGAGGCATGTTTGTAACAAGACAATAAGCAACGGGTCAAAAAGCCTCAGCACTCCTCATGTCCTTTTTCACTGCAACTCCCTAAAGATAACTCACATATACTGATACATCACCTGGCCAAAAAAGCTGGAAAACACCCAGACTCATTCAGCAAAATTAATGAGGGATGCCTTAACTGCCAGTCCACACTATACCAGTCACATGCTACAGAACAGAAACCCATCCACAATGTTATGCAGACATAAATTCATTTTAATTAGTTCATTAGAACACTGCAGATGCAAGCTCTCTTCTGATATATCTAAAATCCTTCAAAATGAAAGAAGAACACATGTCATAAGAGGTGAATGAAACTCCAAGCAATACTGAAATCTATTCAGCAAAATTAGCCAAGTCATCTTCCCTTTCTGTGCATCTGTATTTCTGATTCCTAAATCTTGAAAACATGCTGCCACTGACTGGATTCCAAAAATGGTGTGAGCCAATTAGGTATTCACTATTAAATATAAACATAATGTAAAAATTTTTCTATTGCTTGTACATATTTTTTTTAATTTAACCAAGATAGCAACTTTGTAGAAGTGATTTTAAGTCTTTATTCTAATTTAAATTAATACTTCACTGACCAGCATTAAAGTACACATTCATTAGCAGTCTAGGAAAGCAAGGAAGCTATAAATTACTGTTTGCAATCTCTGGGACTCTTGGTTTTACTTACTAACTGTTTATTCCCTATTTTCAACTTCAAAAAATACAATAAAATTGCAAGGAAAACTGGATGAACCACGTTATTGAAGTAAGACCATTTTAGCTCTTGCAAAGGCAAGACCATATAAACGATAAAAAATGAAGGGGAGAAACACAACTAGACATTTGGAAATAAAATGAGGAAACAATACTCAATCTAGGAGTTTGCCTGCCTTCTTCTATGCTGCCTAGTGCATTAAAATTGGTTTGAAAGTTGGCTGGTGAACTATGTGCATTTTCTAAATTCTCATTAACCATAAACAAAGCAAACATAACGCATAGCAACACAGCAAATTCAAATCCCTAGGATTTACCCAGTAGTTAAATGAGCATTCAATAAGACCCTAATTTTAGTCTGCTTCCAAGTCTGCGTTTGTGTCATCCCATTCCCAATTCCAAGAACTGCTGTTCAGTACGACACAGGTTAAAACAAACAAACAAGTTAGATCTAGAAACTTTTCACAAAAGTAGGAAGCCAGCTAATGGAGAGATTTTACGTACATCTGACTAAATGAAGTTACAGCGTGAGCTCCCACCTCAACACACATGAGATAATCCATAGACACAAGCCTCTAGAAAACCTGACTGCTTGAGTTTTACTGCTTAAGGCAATGCTTGTTGAAAATTACATGCATCTCCATCAAACTGAAATGCAATCATGCGAACGCAGATGCCTCTCCCAGCTGAAGCAAACTGGTTGTGCTCCCACACTTCAGCAAAAACCCTGCATTCTATCCATTCCCTAATCCAGCCTTTGGGAATAAAACAGAATTGTGTCAATGTGCAAATAAAAAGTAAAGTTACATTTTAATATCAAAGAGAGGGAAGCTTGGATACATGTTAAATCTGTACCAAGGTCAAGAGGAAGGTTCATATTATATGGCTTCCAATCTCATTTTAAACACAAAACTACTTCAAATTACTACATTTACTTTAAATGTAAAGCATTTTAAAAGGGTATGGAAAAACAAAGGAAAATCTTAAGGTGGTATAAAAACTAACCATGCATTGTTTCCATGATTTTCAAAAAGAGAAAGCAAAGACCCAATGAGCCCAAGTAACATTTGTTTGCTGTTCCAAAAAATAAATCATAGTTTCATATGCCTACATTTATGACTCATCTCAGACACCAGAGTTCTGGAAACTAAGACAATGTTGTGAATTTACTTATCACAAATAAAATAAAATAAAGTCAAAACAGAAGTGGGTAGAAGTACCTCTAGATCACTTTTGTTTCCAATCTTGGAAACATTACAGCAATGAACATAAACTGTCCTTCAAAAGAGGAGGGGGAAAATGCATGCTTGTTCCCTCTAAAAGATGCCAGTGCATGGCCATCATCAAGTATCTTCTTTAAAATACCATTAACCAAACTGCCTAATGGAAGACCCTATTCCAAGTGACAAGAGGTGAACATTTTTAGTAACAGGGAAAAGAAATTTAATGTACCAACTTTTGCTAATGCCAGCTTGCTTTAAATATCTAAGCTCTGAAACACAGAGCAGGCATAAACACATCCCGTATAACTTTCTTAGGTTTTGCCAGGGTCTTTCTAGGTCTATAATATCTTTCAGTCCTAAATATGCCAAAATAACCCTATACGATGTTAATAAAAATTATCAGAATTCAGCTACCCTTTCAGTATACATATAAGGGAAACACAAAGTATTCACACCACTCTGTTCACATTAGTTTTTCACACATTTTATGTTTTTGCACCTTGCCTTTGTTTCGAGGCCCACTCCTACCTGCTGTTTCCTCCAATTTTCACACTTTGTGGTACAGAAAATGCATTCACATAAACTGCCATCAAATTCATACAAGTCTGGCAGAAAAATCAAGTGTATGTTCTGAAAATATGACAAACAGCTATGGGCAAGGAATGCCACTGCCCTCTGCAAGAAATTCAGCCATCACTCTGATGGTCAAAAAACCCCACCCGTTTCACTTGGAAGGAATCAATCATGCCATGAAGAACTACACCAGCCCATTCCCTTCTGTCTAGGCAAATCTTATATTCTTCTTCCAGCCAGCAGAATCCTATACTGGCTAATACAGAGAGAAGACTGCATGAAGAATCACCTAGCAGAATTACCTGAATTACAACAAAAGTGTAGACATGACTTCAGAAAATCAAAAGATAAAAACATAAAACTGCTACACTGAGAAAAGTATTTTTATGTATATAAAGAAATCTCTCAACTAGCATCTGAATTATCTTCATGATTAAGAGCTAAACTGAAGCCTGTGGAAGAAAGAATTGTAACTGATTATACCATATTTAAGGAATATGTTAAAACTCAGAGCTGTTAGACAATATTAATATGATTAAACAAATGTGCAGGTTTATTGCACATATCAGTATGCAACACTCTCCCAATTTCATTTACTATACAAGACTACTCAAAATGTTGTTAGCTGAAATTAAGTATATTTATTTGTAGACTGAAACAGTCAACTAGTGTTATGAAATTCACATGTAGGAAGAGTATTTTCTCCTTTCCATTATTTGGTAATTATTTTTAGGTACACATGACTATGCTAATAATCTCTACCCTACATTTTTTAAAAGCAGAATATACACATAAAAAGTATTTCCTATAAAACAAAGTCAGTCTGCCCATATATTTTTATTATTATCAACAATAATTCCAAGATGAATTTTACTCCACATGTCTCAGTAATGCTGCTAAGCATTTAGTTGTTAGAGATCATTGGAATTTAATAGTAAGAGAGAAACATTCAACCAAACCTAAAAAAATACACAGATCATTATTTAACTGGTCTTAGATAGTGATTGTACCATCACATTCAGTATTATCAAATCACAGCTAATATTTATGTACTTACATATTAAGAACCAGCAATGGTTTCTATTGCTATAAAACACACTTAACACATTTTACTATGATTTTTCAGAATGAGATCAAACTCATTCAGAGGTTTCCTATTTAAGTTACAAAATATATTTCCAGAAAAGAGGATCTTAAAGATTTGATGTTATACACACATACTAAATGAGTCTGAGAATTAATTCTGTACAGCTAGGAAAGGTAGATAACCTATCAATATCAAAAGTAAAAAAAAAAAAAAAAAAAAAAGTGTAACAAAACTGTTGCTGAGAATCAAAAATCCTGCTTAAAGTATAGACACTATGAAATTGAAGTCATCAAATGTGTGCTCTTCTGCGGTACTAAAATGTGTGCTTCAGAAAATACTTTCAAATATTAAAAATCTGCTGTAAAAGGAAACAAAAGAAAAGGTCTAAATATGATAAGCTCTACAGTGGCTAAAAGTAACTAGACTGACAACAAGCAATTCACCTCCAGGACAGATCTCATTTGTATCAAAATGTTCTTAAAAGTCCATTTTAGTAATCATCAATTTATATCAAATGCATTTAAAGCATTTGATATAAATTTGAATAATCTCTTTAAATGCACTAGCTTTACACAGGAAGTTCTGGACAGCAGTACACTGTCTAGAAGTATAAGAGTAGGGTGAAATAAGAACATCCATGAAAGTTCAATAGAAAAAAGAAGTTATTCCTTTGCTGATAAAACAGCAAAAACTCTGGCATTTAAAACAAACTTTTTGTTTTTAAGGGTAAAAAATTAACATCCTACACACTGAGAAATTTACCAGTTCTCTCTGACAGAGACAAATAGCCAAGAAAATTCATAACAACACTGTGCATTACACTAAGAATTTTGGTAATCAAAGGAAACTAGTTATAAATCAATTTGTCAAAAGAATTCCTAAATTCTTAGATAATCTCTATGGTAATCTCATGGCTTTGCACTGTTCTGTATAATGTAATTTGAGAGATAAGGAAAATAAGTATCTTTGATAGGCTTAGTTATTAAAATCAATGACTATGTTTGTAGCCAAGGAGAGCATAATCGGTGTTCACCAATACCTGCCTAAAGTAGTTCAGATTAGCATCGCTTCTGCATTCCTCGGTAATTGTATCAGCAGAAGTTACAGAAAATTATTAAGTATGCACTATCTAAACATAAAATTTCAGATCTGAGCAGTTTCATTCCTGGGAATTAAATGAGAAGTAAAAAAAGGGTTCTTGCTCACCACAGAAGAACTTTTTAATAAGTTTAATTAGCATGAACCCTTTAGAACAGGACTTTTTTTCAGTATTAGAAAATTAACAGAGTAAGATAGCATCTAATATAGTTTATTCATCTCTTGCCAAATGTTCCCAGTACAGAAGCTGAAAAATATAATGATTTTAATTAATCTAATGATTGAATGTGATGAGCATTTATTCTTCTCATTGAAGCCAATAGGAGTTACTAAAGCTGGGCAGCGTTGAACAGAAGGACAGCTTCCATAATTACTGATTTTGGTAAGTAATTCTAAGCTACCTACATTTGAAAACATTAGTCTCTGGAAATCTACATTTCTCTAGTGACAGCACACCTTCAATCCCAAAACTTAAATCCTTATAAACTGATACATCCATGATGAATAGACTTGTCTTTATGTAGTGCTTTATGAAGCACATGGTGCTAAGCAATTAAAAAAAAAAGTGCTAAACGTCTACTACAATTTCTATCCCAAAGAGTTGAAAGGGCACAAGCTGTAAAGCACAGGAAATGCAAAACACAACACAACACAGACAGAATGACAAGTGGTTGGTATTACTGAAATGCGTTACAAAAGTGGATTTTCAGGAGTTTTTTGAAGGAGGATAGTGAAGGATCTTTACGTACGTTAATTGGGAGGCTGTTCCATGTGTAGGAGGCAGCGTGGAAAAAGACACAAAGTTGGGAGTGAGCAAAACAGACAAAAGGGGAATTAAGAGCGATGCTTGGGAAGAGCTGACGGTAAAGGAAATGAGGACCAAGGTTAAGCCAGAACCAAGAGTGCCTTGAACATGGCCAACTTTATGTAACGGAGGAAAAAATTCCTGGCAAAGGCTTAAGAAGCGAGGAAACATGGGCAATTATACAGGAAAGGAGAAATGATTTGTGCAGCATGTCCCATAGAAAAAAAAAATATAAGAAAGAGTTAGGAAGTGGGAGACCAGTTCGTACCAATTACCTCATTGTAACAAACATTTCAGTCTTAAATAACAGAAAATAATTAACTTCACTGCAATTATATCCAATAGCCAGCCATATGGGAGGAGTGGCAAGAACATCAAACTGCAGTGATTCTTCTTCTAAAGCTGTTAAATCATGTGAAAAATCACTATGTAGTGTAAAAACCACATGTCCAAAGCAGTATCAAATGGAGAAGTTAGGAAAAAAGGTGTTTAAAACACATGGCAATAAATGTAGCAGTAAAATGTGTTTGTTGCGACTGTTCCATAAAATTAATAAACTCATTTAATGCACAAATAAATTCTGTCATACAAAGCTGATGCATTTCTCTTCATCATCACTGCCACCAGTTATGTGAAATTCACAAACTCTCAGTGTCCACTGAACTTTGATGAAGAAAACTTTCAAGATACAAACCTGCTAGCCTTTAAGAGAAATGAAATTAAATATCTTTCAAGCCTTTGAAGGGGAACAAATTACCATGATTTTACTTCTTCTGAGCCAGAAGTCTCTTTTTGAATGGTCTAAGTTTACTTTCTGTCCAATTAAAATTTTGTGTCACTTACAAGCTCAAGAGCCAAGTATGAAGAAATTGAGCAGTTTGTCACTAACATCTGTAATAGCCACATCTATATTACTGAAGCCTTCAAAAGTAATACTGGAATTTATATTACCACTGCCTCTCCTTGCCAGTATTTTCAAAGGAATCATAAACATACTGATTACACTTCGTGTTTGATATCACTCAGGTTTAAACACAAATCCAGGTCCAAGCAACTCACATCTTATCAACAGATGTGGAGCTTGAATTTGCATCTGAGTTCAAGTCACAATGTCACTGATGTCCACTTCTACAATAGACTAAACCAAATCACATCATATTTTGCTGGAAACTTAAAAACAGACATCTAAATCTCTATTCCTCTTCCATGTAATGATAGTCCATCAGTAGGCCCAATTAGCTTACTTATTTGTTATTTTATTTCTACTCATACTGTCACAAATTCTCTGATTAGGATATAGATGACTGAATGTTAGTCACTCGCAGTGCATCTCAGTGAGAGAACTCAAAGAGGGTCCCTCTCCTTCTTCTCTTGTGTGCATGTGCAAAAAGTCAGGAAAAAAAGTATCAAATACATTTCCAAACACAGTTTTAGGAGATCTCAATTTAGGAATGCTTTCTTTAACTCCAATTAAAGCTTGCAGGAAAATCCTTTTCACTTCAAAATCCAACGTGACTTTAAAAAAAAATTTCTACATAGTCTTTGGCAGGCTTTAAAGTGTAAAAGTAACAGGATGTCAGTTAGACCCTTAATTACAGAGCAAGAAATTAATGCATCTCTGCCTATATGAAGGTACAGCACACACATCAGTTTGAACAAGCTCTTATCGCACTACCTCAAACACTCAGGGAAATCTGTACTTACCCACAAATCATGCTCAGCATAATCAAACAGCAGCCAAACCTTTCTGTCACTGTGAGAAAGGAAAACCTTCTGCAATGCAATCACGTTTGGGTGCTTCAACTCTCGTAAAAGCTGCAGAGAAACAGAGAAGCTCTTGTTACTTCTGTGCTTCTTAAGAAAAGCAAACACAGCGACAAAACTGCCCAACAGGTCAAATAGCAAACAAGTAATCCTACAACAGGCCCTAGAAGGAAAGACACCACTGATTCAGCACATTATCTTCCAAACATCAAAATCAGGATAGACATAGCCTCCACGGCACGGGTTGCTGTTCTGCCAGCACATCTGCCCATCACTACCTATCTTTCTCTGTCCCACACTCAGCACAGAGCTGCCCATCCCACCTATTCATCCTGCTTGCCATCAGTATCTTTCTCAAAAGATGTTATTACACACAAATGTAACTGTTTTCTTATCAAAGGCCAACATCAGGATTTGAGGATGCCAGAATGAAGCTTGTGCAGCTGGTCCAGTTCTTTGTCTGGACAACACAGTTCTTGATCACCACATAATTATTTTATTATCAATAATTTTCTTTTGCTTTGGATCCCTACCTCACTTGCCTCAAAGTTCATAGGCAGTCATTCTCAGAACATCAGGGTGTTTTCAAAGAAAAGTTTACCAAAATGCATTTCCTACTGGTTGTTTCAACCACTACTCTGTAATCCAGAAAAAATCCCAAGTTTATTTATTGCTTGCCTGAAAGAAAACTAGGCCTCATCACTAATTAGACAGCATATTAAAGCAAGCACTGCTGCTGAAGTCATCCTTCTGCCAGATTAAATTACTTTCAGGAGGAGTTGGGAAGTGGTACTCCCAAAACCATAATTTCCATGGAATCACTTTTTTTTTCCCCCCTCTCCACACTGTAGTCAGAAGAATGATTGATCATTTCTGTCTTATCTGGAAATTGCTTGCATCTGCAGCACTAGTATATACATTGCCAAGAATCAATTTATAATGGCAAAATTGTAAATGGAGTAGGTTCCAAGGCATATTTGGGAGAAGTGAATGTTCCCTTTTTTCACCCTATAGAAAAACACTCAAGACGTTTATTTTAGGGGCAATAAAACAAAAAATCTGATTTTAAATTATATTATCTTTTGACTATACAGATATCTGTCAAGACAAGAGATCTAAAGAATATCATAGCTGATTAAATGTATTCCAGCTTTCCAGTAAACGAAATAATTTAAATACTTCTTTTACCATGCAGGAAGTGTTTTCTTATTTTTCTTTCTTTCCCTTGAAACTGAGCCTCCTTTTCTCCACGCCAGACAACCCCAGTTACCTCAGCAGCTCCTTGTGACACTTGTTCTTTGTTACATTCTGTCTGTCAGGGCTGGGTGCCACAGCATCCAGTGCTTCAGTAGCATGACACAGACCAAGGAAACGTTGGCGCAAGGAGTCCAACACACCACATCAAGAATGTGAGCCCTGTTCTAGCTGTGCTGGACTTGCAGTGGTGCTCCACACCAACTAGAGCAGGTCAAACATGATAATGTAAGGTACAAGGGATGGGAGTGAGCCACAAACACAAACTGGTGGTCAGATTTATGTTTAAAAGTCATCTCATCTAGAAACAGACTACAGCAGAAGAGAGGGTGACCACAGGGACTGAAGAGATGTAACTCATAGGTACATAAAGAGCAGAGAAAAGGGAAGTCATTCTAAAAGCACTGGAAAGATGTGATCAGAAAGGAATATAGGGCAGAACCAAATACACAGCTGTGGAAATCAAAAGACAGCAAATTTGAGACAAGTGTTTCAAAGACAAATATCGGTCTAAGGCTGAGCTAAAAAGAAATGAGGGACTTCAGAAACTGTATTTTCATTAAAGCAGACAGGTGGAAGCCAACAATGCGAAAATTATGGGGACATAGCAAAGCTGCTTGCATCCCAATTGTATCTACCACCTACCCTAACAACTTTTATGTTTGACTAGAATTTTGTCAATGTTTACCTCCTACACATGCCACATATATCTAACAGATACACGACGCACCTTCTTGTGACATGGTTGTTATGTCCATGCACCACCATAAACATCTTTCACTCATGTGCATTTTAGCCCTGCCTAGAACCACATGGACAACTTCAGGGATATGCTAAATCATTGTCCACAACATTCCCGCAGCACATTGTTGCATAAACTCTAAACAAACAGAACAGATAAATGAAACATAATACCAATATTATTTTCTTAGGTCTCCTGCAGAAGTAAATAAGTTTGAAGACTTGGTTGATTTAAGCCTAAATTTAGAAGGAAGAAATCAATACACTGTCCTAGTAATTGAAAGATTCCAGTGTACTTAACATCTTGTATTACAAGACAACAACCTGAACATAGAAAAGATCTGCAGCTACTAGAATTTATTACTAAATGAACACAGCATCATATTTTAATAGTACTTTAGCCTAATGCTCCTCTAAAATTTAAGTTCCATCATACCCAACTTGAGGTAAAATGCTAATAAAAACCTGTGTCTCAGTTACAATACATTTCTTTCTTGTAGCAGCACACAAAGCAGTTTAGATAGAAAGACATTTAGAAGGACTTCATGGTGAATTGTCAACATCTGTGCAACTTTGACTGTCCTGTACAATGGCTTTCATCTAAACAGATTATGATGTTTATTATTAAAATTATTATCAGAGAATTGTACAAGCATCTTTGCTTATCACCATCCTTAGCTGATGCCACAGCCTAAAGTTTAAAATTATGCTTTTGGATAGCCCAAATAGCATGGAACAGCTTCTAGGATTCCCAGATGGCTATCCGCTATATGCAGAATTGCAATTTGTTCAGTAGCCTAATGAATAGTAAGTTCTCTATGATGGACACTGTGAGAATTTCCCTCACAAATGAATGTCTCTTACAGCAAGGGAAGGGGAAGTCTCTGACGCCCAACAAAAAGTTAAGTTGGCAACAGCATTGGTATAGAAGCTTGAAGCATTGGAAATGTAAAGCGTCAGCAGTCATGCTGAGGTAGACTTTGCATGGAAAATCCAAGTAAAGGGTAAAGGTTGTCTAGCCAGAGAAGGAGCATAAGAGAGTGTACAAGATTAAGCAAGTAAAAGTGGGATGTCATTAAAAACAAAGATATAAATAAAAATCTGAAATATTTTACCTCAGGTTTTAGTAATAGTTATGATACTGATCATCGAACGAACAAACACACAGAAATGCCTCACGCTTAAGAAAGCAAATTAGCATGAGTCATGTACAAGCAAAACTCAGAGGTGGTATCAGATGATTAGCAAATACATCACATACATTCAAAAAAGAGACACAAAGGAGACAAGGCATTTGGAGACCTGTGAATCCAAAGCACACAAAAAACCAATTTTGAAACAATAAGCACAAAGAAAAATGTGTGAAAAACAAACTATCCTGACTTTCTTCTTTGATAGCTGATTTTCTACACAAGCAGAAGATCTGTGTTCAAATTTCAACCTTACAATAGTTTTAAGTACTTCATCAGATGGCAAGGATGACAACTGGAATACGTTCAAGGTGAGCAAGAAACTACCTAAAAGGGCAGCTGACAATGGGACACATTTCAAGGTAAAGTAGCTCTATATATTAACTATTTGGGGAGTTACCAAAGAATAAGTATTGTGTTTATTAATAAAACCCATCTTAGTATGAACATCATGAGTGTGAATGAAGTTATCTGATTAAATAAAGGCAGCATTCCCAAGGAAGAAAAGGAATGTGATAATGCATCATCTTTTATGCTACTTTATTCTGTGACTGAGTAAACAAAGAGTACAGAAACGCGATTAAATTAACAGCACAAAATCTGAATTAATACACTTAAAAACTAACCAAGAACAACTACTATAGACTGAAAACTCATCAGGTACAAGTGACAAATGGTAGAATTGGATTGACATAAAACAATGAAGAAAATTTAGAGGGTAAATCTGATATTAGATATCCTAGTTGGGGTCTTTAGAGGAGAGAATCGGATGTATTGATATCAATACACAAAAGGCTTCTGTGATTTATTTTTTAAATACTATATGCGGTTTTCTTTGTTCAAACACCTCCCCCTCTGCACCCACATAAAAGATGAACTCGCCCTCAGAGGCAAAGGGTGACCAAAGAAGCAAAACAATTTATCTCTCAAGAGGGAATTCTCAATTACTGTAACTTTCTCACCTACTGTAACTGATCAAATATTGAAAGGAAATAAAATGGATACCCACTAAAATACAAAGATGTGAGCATCAATGATGATAGACATCATTACACTAGATGATAATCATGGCTGAAGAACAGAAATATAATAGCTAATAAGAGATAAAATTACCCTGCAAGATAGCTTCTCATGAACAGGAAGGTTCAGGAATAACTTCTCAATAGCATGGAAAATAGTATATCTCATGTGCTTCTTGATCAACATTGGAAAACAAATTTACCTGATGAATTTGATGTAAGTCAGCCACTAGATTCACTAGATAGATGCCTATGCAGTGTGTGCTCTTGTAGAAACCTTCATGAAAAATGGGTTTAGTGAGGTTTTACTGATCTCTCCAGCAGATGGAAAAGATGATTGACAGCAAGCTCCTACAGCAATTTGGTTTAAACGCTTGAACTGAGCCTGCAAATCATCTCTCACCATTCCTTTTACAAGAAGTAGCCTAGCAAGTAGGAAGTCTCTTGCTCTTTTGAGGTATGTAAAATTCTCCCTTTTTCCTCCCAAAGAGACAGACAACTGCTGTGAATGGGAAAAGAGCTGCAGTGTTACCAATATAAACAATGTAATCAATTATGAAGGCATCTAGCACATCTAAAAACAAGTCAATCAGCACATTCCTCAAGGAAATAAATCTTGCACAGAAATACTTTTATGCCACAGAATGAATAATGCTTTCCAGCTACCACTTACAAAAGCAGGGTGAAGACAGACACTTTCATCTCTCTCTGTGAAGGAAACCTAAGAAAAATTAGAGAAAACAGAAAGACAAACAGTGCTCTCACTACTGACACTAGTAAATCTTGCAGCAACCATGTATTTCTGTGTCAGTGATGACAAAACCCATAACCACCTTCAGAAATTTATTCAGAGGGCAATCTCATCTAAGAGGTGTACCTACCTTTCACATAGTTTACTTCAGTCTTTTGATCTATGTACTTCAACTGATCTGGAACAGCGCTGCTAGTTTCTTTGATGGAAATGCACATTGTACTGCATTTAACCATTTTCAAGGTTAGAACAAAAACGTTTAACAGGCGGAAATGTAGATCACAAGAAATCACAGGAAAGACCAAAGCATGAGGCTGATTGCTCTAAAAGCAATGGCACATTACAGAATTTTAAAGCCACCTCTTGCATGATGAATCTATCTGAAGCCTCTAGGGTCACTGAAGTTGTTTTTTAATTGAAGCTGGGCTTTTCAAAGGAACATAAAGATCATAATTTTACTTCTTCAGAAGGTCTTTTAAAATTCCAGCTGGTTTAGATGTTTTTAATCAATACTAGATACTCTCCTCTGTGTTATTAACATTATCCTTTCCACACAGGCCCTCTGCTGCCTATTATCATATTGAGGTCATGCTGCAGCTTTTCCCTCAGGGAGGTATATATGAGCCTTTCAAAAAAACCCCAAAAAACCCAAAACAAAACAAAAAAAACCCCATACAAACAGACAACCCCCCCCCCCCCCCCCCACACACCAACAACNNNCCCCAATAACCAGGCAGCTATTCCTTTCCTTAAACATGTAAAAGCAATCCTTCGCTAACTGTGCTACAGATCTTGAAGTTATCAAGATAAAAGGAGAAGTTATCAAGAAAAGATAAACGAATTCAAATTCAAACAGGGGAAAACTACTCAAAATTCAGCTTTGTTTAGTGATCCAGTTGATTCTGAAGTTTGGGATTTTCCTGTTTAGACTCCCTTTTCTACTTCGAGAAATTACAATTACAGAGTTACTGCGTAACTGAAGTACCAAAAGTCTTTCTAGTAATATCTTCAAACTGAGCAAGTATGGACTGTTTGTTTTCAGCTTAAGTTGTCCATGGCTGACACTTACATAAGAGGGCTCAAAAACATGCAGGCAACACAAAAATGGACATGGAGATATGTAGATATATACACACACAAAAAAAGAAACCATCCAAAGAACCTAAAAAGAAAGGTAAAAGTTTAAGCATGAGCTTAAGCTCTGCTTCAGAAAGGACATACTCTTTGTACACTGGTCTGGCAAGGCCTGTCCTTGGACAGCCTTTGCCATGCAAAACCAAGTAGGGGAGGCAGAGTAAAATGCCCAAAATTAACAACTGCCATTTTTACACAAACTGCTAGGAGCATTGCCTGAGGTTACAATGCACACTCCAAATTAAAATTAACAAGCTAAAATATTTCAAAACAGACTCCAGAGTCCATGTAGACTCTCTTCTTCCCTCTAATTCTCCTATACATGCATCCAATTTTCACCAGTCTGATCCCAAGCTGTCCTTGCTACTGAAAGATCCCTCTCAGTATGCTCTACACATTCTTCAACCTTCTTTCTTCACACTTGTATCTCTTTAAAGCACACAGTCCCCAAACTGCAAGAGCTCCAAACTACCAGAAGAGAAAGATCAAGTACGGGTTTTTTTTTAAAAAAAGGAAGACAACGAACAGAATCTACCCAGTAAATAGCCAAATGTCAGGACAGGAAGAAGACAAAAATGTGCCCCACCCTCCTCCTATGAGAAGGATTAAGAAAGTATTTATTTTATAAATATTTTCATTTCGGGAGCTGAAAATGGTCTGGCATTGCTAAATAACATTATTATTTTGAAACAAAAGCTTGGCAAAAGACTTCTTGTAAGTACTACATTTTTACTAAACTAAAGAAACAGAAACTAGGATAACTGTATTTTTAAATCTTGAGGTTCTCAGCAAAAAAAAAAAAGTATCTTTGGCGTTTGTCTTGAAGCCCACGGGCAGAAATACAAGTATAAGAATTCTTTCCATTTCTTACTTACCAGTATCATATACCATAGCACACACTTCTTAATAATAGAGAGAAAGGACTTCTGTAAAATTACTTCCAAAGCAAGAAATTTCTTAATTTTTAATACAAATATATAAAGAAATGCTGACATTAAGATCATACAATATCAACCTCGCTCCAGTGCACATATTAAATATATAATTAATTTTCATATCTTTTCTACAAAATAAATGTCAATTATTATTGAATTTGGGCATCTTCCTAAAGGAAACCTCATTTCCTTTAGGACAATTGAATTCTACGCTCTCTCTCCTATTAAAGGCAGCTGTGTATTTAATTTTGGTCAGTCTGGCAGAGATTTAGCAATAACCATTTTCCTCCCAACTGAAAGGTATAGATAAGTTAAAGCTCTGTCTCTCTCTGCAGAGATTTTTCTCCTTATTTGGCCTACAATAAAAGAACATCCAACCACTCAGATAACACCAACGACTAAACTGAAAACATCTATAGAAAGTAACTTGCTGAAAAGTAATAGCAAATGTTTGTCCTTTCTGAAGATTTTAAGATACCCTGAATTTGCTCCTAGGTTAACTAGGAATTTCTTCTGTTGCTGAGAGGATAAAGACATTTCCCATCAAACTAACAAAGACTCTTAAACCTAAAGCTGTATTTAAAATGTTACAATGGGGCAGAGGGAATACAACACATCACTTTGCTAATACGTTTTCAAAATTCACAAGTAGCATCACACCAATCCCCGAACCTACACATTCAGTCTGGGGTTTTAAAGTGCAACTAATTTTCTCTTGCAGGTCTTACTCTAACATTTCCATACTTTTCTGAATTCCTGGCAACTAGTAATCATCTTGCTCTAGCACTGTACCTCATAGTGAATAAACAGTGATGGCAACTGAGGTGTTCTAAAACTCTTGCAGAAGGGCAAATAAGATGAGTAGACATCAATTTGGATCATCCATTTTTCAAAGTATATTTTCCTCTCAAAAAGACTTCAGAAAGATAAATGTCATATGAACCGGAGTAAGAGAAACAATGTTTTAGCAAAGAACAGCCAAAAAGCATGTTTTTCTAACCTCAATTAATCATGGCACCATAGTGACGCATCTCTCAAAAGCTAATAAATTTCTAACCTATGCAAAATATTGGGCAGGGATTGCAACACTATCCTGCAAAGATAATATTTTCACAGTCCATTTTTCCCCTTTAGCACTAAAGTTTACTTATCTCCTCTACTTAACTGACTTTTTGATTAATGTTTTTATTATTAAAGCAATTTTTCATTTTTGTGACTATTTGCCATTTTTCACATTTTATACAGTACAAACTGTATAAGTACAAATTGTGAAACAAGTTATTTGAAGTCACCATTAAAAAAAAATCTAGATCTTGAAAAAACTTTCACCCAACAACTTCTTGTATCTAACAGTGACAATAACCAGCCTCCCAACTTGGTAAACATGTTTGTTGGGCTCAAAGGAAGGCGCAGTTCTGTGCCTCTACTTCTGATCCTGAAGCTCTCTATCCTATGGTATGAAAATTTCCTGCACTTGCAGGACCAGAGTGCATCAAGTGTGACAATGCTGAGCTGATCCAACACCTATACCCAAGATCCAAAGTCTCTGCCAAAACCACCTGTAAAATTCAATGCGTGAGGTGCTCTCTCAGATGATGCATAACAGATTTGGCTCCATAATAAAGTGGCTGTGAGACTGCCAGCATCTCCTCTCAATCTGACAGCTCAGCAGCCAAAGCACTCCCACCAAGTAGCAAAGATGTTTCAGTCCTCTCCACTGCTCTGACCTGCTGAACACAAGGGGCACAGCGCCTGGAAAGACACAGCTCAAACACTTCAGGACAATATTCCAGGTAAAAAGAAGTGACTCCCTACAGCCTGAAGGAAGGTATCCCAGTCCTTTCCCAGCAAAGAGCCAAAAAAGCAGCTTCTCAAGTGTCCAGCTTCAGAATTTAAATCTACCCCTGCTTCATAAAAGGACTTGGTGTATTATTCAAGGTCAGGTGTGCTGCTACTGAGTACTGTCACATCCAAGTTCTCAACTTGCAGGCAATTATTTCTCCAGTACAGAAATATACAGGAATATAAATCAAGTGTTACAATGAGACAAGAGTCCAACAATAATTTATCATTTCCAATAGCATATTAAGAAGGCACTCTTCTGATAATACAAAGTATTAACACAACACTCTTGTGATTCAAAAACTGTTTGGAAAAAAACAACTAACTGAGTTTAACTTTGTATCCAGGGGCTGTGTGCTGGATCAGGTATCAGCTATCGTGTGTCATGGTTTAGGAATGGTATTCTCCAGTTTAGCATTCCCACCAAAACCACTACAAACCATGTGTCACTTGCTCACTCCTCCCTCTTCCCCACCCCTCTGGAGGGCTGGAGAGAATTGAAGGCACAAAAGGCAAAGATCACAGCTTGAGACAAGAACAATTTACTGGAAGCAGCAACAAGATAAGAAGAACAGTAACTGGCAGCGATACTAATAACAAAAGTGTGTGCAAGAGAGGTGAATGATCCATATGCAAATACTCACCACCACATCACAGGGAGTCTGACAGCACATGACCTCCTTACCCAGAGCCAAAAGGGACCCCTTCCCCCTTGCCTGGAAAATGGCATGAGGTAGTTCTTCTGCAAAAATTAACCCTGTCACAGCCAGAATCAGGACACCTGTCTGCCTAAAGCCAGCATAATGTCCATGCTCTGAGAAACTCAAAAAAATTTAATCAGGTGCCTATGCCCCAGTCTGGACCAAACAAGAAGGTTGATCCAGCAACAAAACAGCAACCTCCAGCCAGGATACAATTCTGTTACATACTGTTTCCATTGTGCTGAATCACAGAAACAGCAGATTTTTCATGGAGGAGTAACACAGTCTTGTAGATCACTAAGTTTTCCATGACACTACTATGCGACAAACTGTATGTATTTTAGCATTTAAGGATTAAAAGAAAGTAC
>VXBT01000852.1:529056-564665 GCA_013400235.1 Oriolus oriolus | reverse complement strand
TTTAGATACATAATTTATAGTTACAGTCTTCTTTAAATAGAAAATCAAATCAAATCAGAGGTATGAATTCAAAACATATTAAGCATATTAAACCTCTGTTCCTTATGGGAATCAAGTTAAAGCTGCTCTAGTTCTGAATGACAGCATCCATTAAACTTTGATGTACTTCAACTGATGTGCTTTAATGTCTTAAATGTCTTACCTCTACTTAAGCAAGCTAATACACAAGCCTGTAGTTGCAAGTGTAAATTGAATCTAATTCTATGCTCCAAATGAGAAAAGTGCCTGCAGACAGGAGGAGATAATGTATTATTTTGGGGTTTTAACTTCCTTTTATTAACTTGGGTTTGTTTAAAATAGCAAAAGTTGTGCACATAGGTCAGGTTTCTTATATACTGTTTCCAGATAAGATTAATTTACTCAAGAATTATTTCAATAATTAATCTGTTGACAGTTATTTACAAAATCCAGCATTTCACTCTGGAAGCACAACACTAGAATGCTCTTAGTGTTCATTAACACAATTACCCGTTAATTTTGTTCTGCTTTTGCTCATAGGTTTCCACTTTTTACCCAAATTTTCTGCAATCTTTAGTCACACGTTAGACAAATCTAATGTGTGAAGCAAGCTAAAACAAGATGTTCACTGGCAGTCTCCCAAGTCATTAAACGCCTACCACAAGATTCCTCTCATACTCTCAGGATCAGACTGCAACTGGATAAAAAAAGTCAGTTTGTAATCTAAAGCCTGCTATTTCCTCATGCTTCCATTAAATATTAAAAATCCTTTAATAAGACAATGAATGCAGCAAAATCATATTTCCCTCAATAAGGACCAACACAGTTTGGGAAGGTCCAAAAGGTGGCTTAATGCAAGTTTAAAAATTTGGTAAGCAAAGAGATAAAAATATAAACATGGTATGGTAAATATGGTCTTAAGCAACCCATGAAGACTCAGAACAACATCAGTTTTGTAAGAGAGCTTTGGAAACAACAGTAGGTTGTTATTAGATGAATAAATTAGAAACTGGTTAATATTTACCAACATAAGAGGTTAAGCATGTGGCACTACACATTTATCTTCCACTGAATATAATCCTTCTCTAAAATAACTTTGACTGGAAGCAAATGGGCAGTGAACTGACCTTTTGCCCAAGGCAGCAAAAGCCATGCAGCCTTGAAAACAACATACCACAAACGCTCACATTAGACTTTCTTCCTGAGAATTGACTGAAGACACTGCCCCAGATGTTATGCAGAAAGGAGTAACTGTAAGTCTCTCAAGACTCTCAAGACCTGCAACACAACTCTTCCAATATCTCATTAAGTACGCAATTAGTGGCAGCAAATAACATTTTTCTAATCCCAGCCAAAATCACAGCATTCATTTATGTGCATCTTCCTTCTGAAACAACTTTGGACTGCCTGAAGAAAAAGAAGCACATCTTTCAGAAGTTAGGTAAATTTCTTACACAATGACACCATGACCCACTAAGAATACTGCAAGCCTCCTGCATGTTTACTGCTTCTAATTTTCTACTCTGGGCACTAGTGAAGACCTGATTATTCACTCACACCATTTAGCCACTTATAAGAACACCACTGCAATAAAAACACAAAATACATGTGTGTTCTTAGTCAAAGAACTCAGAGCTGCTGTACTTGATTCAGACTCAAGACTCATTTCAAATCTGCTTACTATCCTACCTCGGATGTAGCTGAGGCAAACACCTCAGGAAAACAGGCTGAGCAGTGCACAGGCAGTACAAGCCTTTTGTGATAAGAGCAGTCAGCTTCCAGCAACTCACCGGATCAGGAATTTAAGAACCAGAGATTGATATGTTCCTTCAGTTGCCTTAGTTCTTCTGTTCTGATAAACACTGAATAATAATTCCATAACTAACTTTCCCATCTAAGTCTGCCATTTTAGACCTCCCACATCTCCCTTCAGCTTCCCTCCCTTCCAACCCACAGATTCCCAGTCTATTTTCTCTTCTGTCTCTGTTCATACAGAAGTAGTTTTGTATCACCAACTTCTTCGATTTCCCTTCTCTCTACCTTCACTAGTGCTACTGTATCCTTTCCGAAGTGGAAAGAGATCAGGATAGCAAAAAGATACTCATCATCTGAACACACCAAGGATTCAAGTAGTTGACCAAGTCTGATTTGCTCTCAGGTCTTAACTTAAGAAACTCACTGGAAAACCATTCTAGTGACTTTGAATTTGCTTTTTTGACTGATCCTAATCTTGGAGCTCTTTACAGAAGAGTGACAAAGATTGTCTCCCGACCCTCAACTTGCACTGAAGTAATGATCATTCAAGAAGCCACTGCTGTCTGTAAATAGGCAGGATAGTTTCTCTCCCATTTCCATTACACTAAAATTCAATGATGATAGACATAAATGTAATTTTATTACACAAGCTGCATGGTATTATGAGATCTTTTGCACTTCTGCACAGGTTAGCAAAGAAACAAAATCAGGCTAAGCAATTTTTTATCATCAAACTGCCACCTGGTTCTTCATTTTCCCTTGGGGAAAAAAAGAACAAAACTATTTGAGCATATGCTGTAACAAGACCTTTAGAGCTATTAAATGATGCAGGTCAGAGACAGCTCCAGCACTAAAACAAAGGAGAAAGTGTCCCCCATGCTCCCCTGCTTAATTCAGTCCCTGAGGACAAGGCTGACTTCTTCTGGGGCAATGGGCATGAAACTCACTCCAGAAAGAGAGGTAGGGAGAAGGTGAAGGAAAAGCTGGTCAAGAGAACCATCCCAGGGAGAAGGAAATCAGCATGGCAGCTGATTTCAGAAGGAGAGTGACACAGGTGCATCTTACCAACTGCTCTGCTCAGCAACACTGAGCAGGGAGAAACGGCAGAGCTGGAATCACAAGTGAGGATAACTGCAAGACCTTGGAGAAGGATGCTAGACCATGGTAAAAGAATACATGGACTACAATGGTATATCAGTGATGAGGAATGCAACTGGCTGTGGAAACATTAGGGAAGAGGGGGAGGAGGAAAAAAAAGCAGGGGACACTAGCAAAGCTGAAGACAGAAAAAATGGTGCCGGTGAGGTGAGGAACGGGATATGGAAGGAATTAACTATGTAATAAGAACAGAGGTAAAGAGTAGTGGAGGAGAAAGCAAAGGGCAAATACAGAAAATGTCAAGGGAGGAGAGATGCACAGAAATGTGTCCAACACAACAAATGCTCCTCCTAACCTTGGCACAAAGTCCAGAGGCCCACCAACCCTCTGGCAAAAGTGTCCTCTTGCTCTCTTCTTTTAAGCATTAGTTCCCATGACAGTGAGGTTACTTAAGATGGCAGGCTGCATTGTGAGTAGAAAGTCAGAAAGAAGAAAAAATGAGGCGCAAGGAAAACGAACCAGTACAGAGAAAAGAAGGGGCATAAGGAAGAAGCTTCTAGTTCCAAGGATAGAAAATAGAAAAATACATAGTCCTTGTCAAATTATTTTATTCTTTGAGCATGACTTTCAGGAATAAAATCTGCCAGAATGATTTGTATGAAAAGGGGTGGCACAAGAAAGAGAGGGCTCAAAGTATATGTCAAGGGTAATGAGAAGAACCTGGGACTGGCAATATGTGATACAATTAAACTGCAAAAATGGAGAAAACTCTCATGAAAGCAGGTGAAAAATCTGCAGAAGGTGACTAAGATTATAAGCAGTCTAGAATACAAAAGAAGCAGCAAAAGTAGTAAATATTACTGCTGACACACTCTGCGATAAAATAGGAAAATGCAGGAGAATCAAAAACTATATCAACAGAAGAAAAGCAAGCAGGAATGAAGTCACAAACGAGAAGTTGTGAATACTTACACACCAGATATCATAAAGAGGTATAAGCAACAGAATATGAAGGATACTATAGAAAGAAAAAAGTAAAGTAAAGTAAAAGATTACAAGTTACATGCAAGGAGTCTTGTAAAAACTATTAAACCCCCCTAGAATTAATACTTTTTTTCCTACTCAGATTGCAAATATTGTACAATGGTTATTGAAATAACTGAATGTAGTAAGACATTTTGTCCCAATCAACATGTCACTACTATACAATAGGATAACTCAGCCAAATAATCTAAGAAGAGCAACACGCACTTTATTTCCACTCATTATGACATTTTCCACAGTTAGATAAAAATCAAAACAGCACGTCCTTTATCAGAGGAAAAAAAAAAAAGAGAGCAGGTCAAGAATTCTTCCTTTATCCTATTATTGCCAAGACAAAAAAAACATGTTTTTGCAATGCCCTACCTAAAAACAGAGTATTTGCCTTTTATTATTTGGCAAGAAGCATGGAAAAGTTCAGGCAGTGGGCCAGATCTTTTGTCTAAAATGCATAACGTTATGGCTTAGCTTTGCTGAGGACTCACAAACAGTGCCCTGAGAATCTGGTCCCAATGCCCTCTTCTGATTTAACACCCAACATCAGATTTTTATCCCAAAGGTATAAAAGTAGATTTACACACACACTTTCCCCAAAATCTCTTACAAAGGACAGGAGCACATCTTGCGCTGTAGGGACTACAATAATCACCTAGACTGACAAAGAAACAAACCATAGAATCCATAAAGAAAACAAACATTTGAATCCATACACGAAGTTACTTTAGCACAACTTTTCATAAAAACAAGGCACACTGCTGATGAGTGCTGCAGTGAGAGAGCTCAGGCACTCCTTGTTCCACACTGTCCCCCTCAGCTCTTGGCTCTTTCTTGCCACTGTCACCACCTGCTTATCTCAGCACACACAAGTTATGTCCCTATTTAAGCAGCACACGGTGGGGTTTCATGTATACACCTGTCTATACAGCTTCCTTTTGCCCCAGCTTTTAATAGCACAGTCCCTACCTGAGTTGCTGTGCTTGGATTTTGCCACCAAAAAAAAAATCCAATCTAAGAAAATATTTACATCACTTAGAAAAGCTCTGCAAGCATCCTTTTACCCAGATGCCTTCAAATTTTTACATTTTAAGATGAACAAAATAAATTAATATGTGATCTGACACAGATGTGATGGAGCAATGGGACTCAGTGGATCATGAAAGAGACACTACAAGTATCAAATAAAGACTGAATGATATAGAGGAAAAAGGAATGATAAATGGCAGTCTGAAAAGGCACACGGATGAGTGCTATTTTATAAACTGCAAAATATTTTTTAAAAGCCTCATTCAGGAAAATCCATGCAAGGAAGATTCCTTCCTTTAAATTTTCTTCACTATTCATAGCATATGAATCAGACTGTATGCAACTACAAAGCAATTAGTTTAAATACTGCCAATACTCTCACTGGTGATAATTGGTTGCTTCTTGCAGGAACATCTGTTCCATCTTTCTTAAGAAATGAAGTACAGACCCTGTTACCTAGACAACAGAATCCTTCTGAGCACCGTGCATTATAAAAGGGCAATATCAGCCTAAGTCTGCACAGTCTGCGCAGCCCAACACTGCACAGTTGCTCTCCTCACCTCTCCCTTATCACTGCTAATGCAGCCAAATGCTGTGTCTTTCTAACATTAAGCCCACATTTATTAGACCGCATACACTCAAGCCCATTTTCGCATGCACTAAAAGCAACAGCTGTGTCACTGTCCTTTGGCCAAGCAACAGTCACTTTGGGGCTCTGTATTCAGCCAGTTTCCACCACTGTGACTGCCAAGCCGTCAAGCTTAAAATGCTGCAGCTTACGAGTACTCTCAGAGCAAGTCTTATCAAACCTAGAATTGTCAGCTCAGTCCCCTTGAATGCGGTGCAGAAACTGTCACTTTCACTGCCATCCCTCTTGATGACTGGAACTATTCTAGCACTAAAGGGACTCATCTCTTACTGGCACTCACTAATGTCCTCCAGCCAAATTCAGGAGAGAAGCGGCAGACTGAACTTTGAAGATGCCTTTTGTTGCCTTAAACTCACCACAATTCTATAAATATTGATAAAATGTTAACAACAACAATGAAGTGCACCAGATGACCAAATTCCTTTGCACGCTTTAGCAAGATGGAGGATTTATTTTTTTCCTGTGTATATGTGATGGAAGACCAACAAACACAGAAACCGTAATTGTAGAATCATTAAGGTTGGAGAGGGGCTTTTCACAAGAACATGTAGTCACAGGACAAGAGTGAATGGCTTTATACTGAAAAAGGGTGGGGTTAGATTAGACATTAGGAAGATATTCTCCATTGTGAGGGGGGTGAGACACTGGCACAAGTTGCCCAGAGAAGCTGAGGATGCCCCACCCCTGGCAGTGTTCAAGGCCAAGCTGGACAGGGCTTGAAGCAACCTGACCTAGTGAAATGTCCCCACCCACCGCACGGGGCGAAGACCTAGATGATCTTTAAGGTCCCTCCCAACCCAAACCATTCTATAATTTTATGAAAATAACCCCAGTGAGACAGGACCACAGATCTGTTTGCCAGGCTCATCTGTGTTGAAAAAAAAAGCATGAGTTCTAGAAGTACTGACAATAAAAAAATAAAAGGTTGAAAATAGTCTGGATTTGAGATGCCCAGAAGAAGCAAAAATTAAATCATCCATCTGGCCTTAGACTGAAAATCTGAACAATGGCAATAGCTGAAAATGATTAAAACATAAAATCACAGTAGAATTCCTTATTTTGACTGCAAGGCTTTGAGCAAAGTTCAGTGAATTTCAAATGTGAAACAGTACAAAAGACAATTTTGCAAGAGTAAAGTATTTTTTAGGCCACAAGTATAATAAATATTTAGAGACAGAATGTAAAGCTGCAAGGATCAGCCATCCTCAGAAAAATTAAACAGACTAGGTAAAACCTAGGCAAGCAGAAAGTCACCGATACATAACAAATATAACATGTCAAGAAAGAAGAAACAATTATTAGTCTGAAGTGCAAAGATACTAAGGCAAATGAGGATACTGAGCAAACCTTGGAGTTTGGTCAGAGGGAGATCATTAATCACAGTAATAAGAAGCTTTTTTTAGGGTAGGAGCTTAGAGAAATCATATCAAAATGGATCCAAGATAGAACTAGCAGACATGAAACCATTATATTGCTTGTAAATATCAAAGACATCTGGAGATAAAGGAAAGCAAGGGGGAAAAGTACAAAAGGCAACTGAGGTAAAAAAGAAACTAAAGTAATCTAATAAGCAAGTGAAAATATGGAAAGACAATGACAGTTGAGAAATAAACTCTGCAGGGGCCATGGGATGGAGTAAGTTCATTAGCACAGAAAGAAAAGGCAGGGACTCAAATGTCTTCAAGAACTGGCAGGAGATCTCCCATTTCACAAATGCCTCCAATCGAAATCATTCTACTGATATATTCCCCATATTCAAAAAACCTAATGTTCTTCCAGAAGTATAGCCTGTCTGTGCTACATTAACTTCAGTATGCTCAGGTGGTGGCATATGCAAAATTCAAGGTCAAGTACACTTGTGGCATATTCACATACCCACAATTTAGTACATGCACTACATACAGGCAACAGGCAGGTTCCAGGAAGCATCCTGACACTGCAGTGACAGAGGAAGAAGGAGCATGATGCTCTTTCCACAAAGGCAGAAACATTTTGCCAATTAGATGGCCAAATGGAACAGAGAACGAGACTATGATGCTCACACCTTTCTTATCAAAACGCAAACAAAGCAAAAGCATCACACTGTAAGATGCATCACAGAATTAAAGACACCAGGCTATCCACTTGGTGTTGCACTGTTAACTACAGTTTGGAAACAGGAAAGCTTCCCTGTATCTTAAAACCCCCATACACTGATGTCTCAAGTCATCACAAAGACAAGAAAAATTTCAGTAGGGTACAGCAGAAGCTGTATTTAAATAGAGCTACTGTTGAGTTTACCACAAAAATAGACACAGAGGCTCACAAGAAAAACACCACGCTGAAACTGTTAACGTAATGAAATTCAATTAAATGAATGAAGTTTTAGTAGAAGGTGATATTTTGCCTTCAATAACAAAGCTGACTACAATTTGCACACAAAAACTTGCAGAGTATGATATGACTGCAGACTAAAAACACTATCCACTTATCCATATACAGGGTTGAAAACAATGCTAGATAATGTATTAGAACAAAGCAACATTTGATCAAATTACTAGAATTTTTTCCCAGTGATGATCCATTTGCAATCCAGCCATCTCTGTTCTGTATTAAATTTATCCAGTTTAGGCACTACTAACAGTATTTCATCTCCACCTCACAGACTCCATGGGAACCAAGAAGTCTCAGGCAGTTTATGGATCTGGGACACCAAAGAGACCAGTAAGGATTGTTGGGAGTGGACATTGTGTTGGCACTACATTACAGAACCATCTGATAAGTATGGGGAATAGGGTGAAGTCTTCTCTACAACTCAGAGAAGTCTCTGACCCACAAGCCATCATTCTTATGAGAAGACATTTACCTCCCTGACACCCGCTGGAAGAGCAATAGTGGGACAAGATGAACTCAGTTAATTTTGGGAGACTATCAGGAACAACTTCTTGATACACATACTGGAAGGGCCAATAATGGTAGCACACAGCTGTTCTCAAACAATGAAGAACCGGTTGGAGATTTGACAACGTAGCTTTGGTTGTGGCAACCACCAACTAGTACACCTGAAGATGTTCAGCACAGAGAAGAGAAGGCTCCAGGGAGATCTTCTGTGGCTTTCCAGTACTTAAAGGGGGCTTATAAAAAGGAGAGTGACTTTTTACATGGGCAGATAGTGATAGGACAACGGAGAAGGATTTTAAATTTAAAAAGAGAGGAGAGATTTTTTAGAAGTTAGGAAAAAGTTCTTTACTCAGAGGGTGGTGAAGAACCAGAACAGGTTGCCCAGAGAAGCTGGATGCCCCATCCCTTGCAGTGTTCAAGGCCAGGCTGGACGGGGCCATGAGCAAACTGATCTAGTGATGGCATTCCTGGCCCATGGCAGGGAGGATGGAACTAGACGATCTTTAAGGTCCCCGCCAACCCATCATCCTATGATTCTAAGATCCTGAGAGAAGAAGGCATGTAGCAGAGCACAGACCTGGAGCTTCAGGAGGGCATACTTCAGTTTACTGAAGAAACTGGTAAGCAGCCACAGAAAGCAGCTCTGAAGAGCAAAGTTGCTCAGGAAAGCTGGCATGTCTATTAAGAAATACAAGTAGGGGACCTTGTATGGCTAAGCAGACCTGGCTAAGCAGATTGTCAGAGCTCAAATCTGAGTGTATAGAGAGGTGCAAACAGGGACAGGCTACATGGGAGGAGTTTACAGACATTGCCCAGGCATGTAGTGATGGTGTGAGGAGAACTGAAGCTCACCTTGATTTGACACTTAAAAAGAATCCATCACCTGAAAACCCATGCCATCACCTCTCAGCCTGAGGCATAAAAATAGTCACATGTAATGTTAAATTAGAGACATTCTAGTTATGCAAAGTCAATATATAATCCAAACAATTTTACAACTCCACACAGAATAAACTGAAAACATGTACAAACTAATTTTACTTGGCTACAGGGAAAGCACAAATGGAGGAACATAAGGAAAATAAGCAATGCGAAAAGAAGAACAAGAAACAGAAAACTGAAAGTTTATGACAAATTCAGAAAAGAACACAAAATTTACAAAACATTCCAACTGAAGCTTTAAAACACATAAGTATATATGCTCATTTGAGGCAGTCTTGCAGGGAGTATTTAAGTTTGGCAAATAAGTACTTAAAAAACCTCTTCCTTGCATTATCTGCAACTCTGTTGCTCTTTATCTCAGTGACAAAAGTAGCTATTTGCTTTCAGTGCATTTCTGCCTAAAGCTTCATCTGAAGCTGTTTGGCTTTGGCTTTTTGTTCATTTCTGCTGAAGGCACCATCAGTTCATTTTGCATTTGTGTGTCCTGAGAATATTCAGAATCTGAAGAAAACAGTAAATTCAAAGTGAAAGTAACTGAGCCTAAACAGCACTGAACAGTCATTTTCCCTAGTCAGCTGCACTGGGAATTTGGATTATATCCTATCTGATGTCAAGTACCAAACTTACAAAGAAGTTTCCTCGGCTCATACTGTGTTAGAATGGGGTAAAAGATTTCTTTTTCTTCTTTTTAATGTACTTGCCATAGATGTATTGATACTGCTCTCCGGCTTTGAGCAGAAACACAACTTCAAGAAAAGAAAAGTAACCTCTGCATGAAAAGAAGTTGCAAATTTTGCCTTTAGAAATCTTAAAGCAGCATTTCCCTTTTCCTTTCTCCTCTGCATGCTCTTTTTTGTTGTTAAATTGCTGAAGGAGATAGCTGTAGTTAGAGAATGGAGCTAACTGCTTCAGATGATGCTCTACTTTTGTCCAATTACTTGATATAAAATTGTACTTCAAGCTGTGAAGCTTTATTTTCACAAACACTAAAGTATTTATGGGCTGATAAAAACACTAACTTAATTGATTAAACAAAAATAGTTTTATTCCACACATTTACTACTTGTGTACTTTTTTATTTAATGAAGTTAATTGTTCTTTCAGATGCAATAAAATAAAGAAGACAAAAAATGTCCACAGAACCCTTTTGAAGAATAACCAAAGCAGGAATTTAAGTACTCCCTTACACAAAAAGCATTTAAATTACACAGATCGTACAAGATTAGACCATGTAATGCAGAGAGCTCTTATTCTTCCCATGGCATGCAAAACATGAGTTGTCATGTAGCTGAACCAAAAAACCTTTTTCCAGCTGATTCATACTCATAAAATCACAATGCATAGACACTTCTAGCCAACACATGCCTTAGTTCTCTAATAAAAATCCCTTCAAAAAAAATTCTTTTCACTTATTTCACTACCTCCAGCTATTGAAAGAGGGAGAGGAGTTTCAAAGTTTCCACAAACAATCTCTTCTAATTAGGTAGTAGAGAATTTATGGGGAGATTTTACATTGCCAAATATTCTACTCATTTATCCAGTCTTGGCATGGGAAAAGAAGTCCTGACATTCAAAAGGAATCTCCTACAGCAAATGTACTCAGGTACACAGACTTTTTTAAAGCCTTTTTTTACTTAACCTTGCCTCCAACAAAGGCAGGGACCAAAATCTAAACAGGTCTACAAAGCAGTAAGTACTGCAAGCTGCCGTGATAGTCACAGACAAAGAAAAGGTCGATATAGCCAAAGCATAGAACTTGTACCTATTATGAAATTTCATTCAACTTCACTTGAAGAGAGCCTATGGCATTACAAATCTTCTAAGTGTTTTATAAATACTGAAAAGTTATTGTTATTCCTGTACAGCAGACCTTTTCCACATTCCTACGAGATGCAGAGACAAGTCAAAGACGCTGTAAGGCCAGTCTGGTCCACAGTCTCAAATTAAGTAACTTCATGTTTACCTCCTTTGACTAAGTGGTTTCCAACCAGGGAGGTGAGAGCAGCTTGTAAATGATGTGCAGCACCCGACAGAGGTAAAAGCAAGTAAGTTTTACGAGCTCTACCAGCATGGCACAACATGTCCCCTTGAGTCCCCATGCCACGCTGCCAGTGGCACCAGAGAGAAACACATGGCAAAGGCACAAAGTGCTTAAAGATGGAGATGGTCAGTCTGGCTGACATCCTTGGCTCAGCTTCAGCACCACAACATCACAGTGTACCCAAACCCAGAAGAACTGCCCACACAGAAAGGAAGGCTTTGGACAGCAGGGAGGCGCAAAAGAATGTAAATACAGTGCGATGGTGCCACCCTCGAGAGCTGACAAACACAAAAAGGTTCCAAAGACCTATTATCTAACCTGTAAGGCTTCTAAAACTTTGCCCACCATCAGAAACCAAAGTATTTGTATTCTGTAGTACTTTGGAACGTACACTGCGTGAGCGGGCAAAAGGCCTGAGAATGATTTGTGCACGCTAAATTGTTCAACTGAGCTTTCAATAACTCATTTAACATAGTCTGAATTTATTTTAGCCTGCACCCATAAATGCAAGTTTGAACAACAAAGGCCAACTAATGCTCCCACTAGTGTGCCACAGCATACTGGCAACATTTCAAGGCCTCCCAGAAGGAGCAGCCTTCACTAACAACCAGCACACACAGGCACAGGATGTGGCAACTAAAATGGTTACAGGACCCAGACTCAACATTCACAGAGGGCAGAACAGCACCAATTTAGGGCACTCCTTAAAAAACACTAGGCTAGCAATGCTGGTTTGTGGCTCTGCTTCTCCCATTTAAATCATCTGCAACAGCCTGGTCTCTTTTTTTTTCCCCTACAGGAAAAAAAAGAATGAGCTATAAAACCACCCTCATATAGAAAAAATTGAATTAAGTTTAGACTTAAGGTCACTATTTACAGAGAAGGTGGCTAGAGTTGATAATCTATCCTTGGAGGAAGGGAAGTTCTCATTGGCGAGGATGCAAAAAAAAGCTAGAAAGGACCAGAAGTTGACCAAAGAACATCTAAGTCTTGACTCAAGTCACTGGTTCACATGAAACTTTAGGAAAATCATTTTTGTCTGCAGACTGTGTTAGCTGCTCTGTGAGAATGTTATGGAAGATACCATTAAAAACCTTACTGAAGTCAAGATAAACAGAATCTACAGCATTCACCTCATTCACCAAGCTAGACATCTCATTGCACAAGATAAACAGGTTGGTTAGCGATTATTTTCTCTTTGAAAATCCATGCTGACTACTTCCAATCACCATCTTGTCCTGCATGTGTTTGGAAATGGTTTCCATGAGGATTTTCTTCATCGCTCTCCCAGCAACTAAGCTGTAGCCAACCAACTTGTAGTTCTCCTGATCCTCCTCGGAAACAAGAGTGACACTTGTACTCTTCCATTCACCATTATCTTCCTAAGATAACTGAGAGCAGTCTCATAATGAACTCCAAGCAGCTCCCAGCACTTGTGAGTGCAACTCATCAGATGCCACAGACTTGTGTATGTCCAGTTTGAATGCTCCCTAACCTGGACCTCCTCCACCAAGGTAAATCTTCCTTCCTGAACTTTCTCTCTGGTCTCAAGAGCACGAGATTCCTGAAGGCTGGACTTACTGGTAAAATTTTTTTACCGAGGCAAAAAAATTACTGAGTACCTTGGCCTTTTCCATACCATTTATTCCCATTCAGCTACAGGCTCATGTTTTCTTTAGTCTTCCCTTTGATATTCAGGTACTTGTAGAATCCTTTCTTGTTGCCCTTCTGGGTCCCTTGCAAGACTCAACTCCATGTCAGCCTTGGCTTTTCTAACCCCTATTCTTGCAAGATCAAACAGCAACTCTATACTTCTGTTGTTCTGCCTATCCCTGCTTCCAATTCATATATTATTCCATTTCATGTCCAGGTTCAATAAGGAGCTCCTTGCTCATCCATGCAGGCCTCCTGTTGCCCTTGCTTGCTTTCCCACTTGCTGGGATGGAACTTTCTTGAGTTTGGACAGGGTGATCCTTGAATACCAACAAGTTTTCCTGAATCCCTCTTCTCTGCAGGGCTGTATCTCACAGAATACTTCCAAGCAGATACCCGAAGAGGTTCAGGTCTGCTCTCCCAAAGTCCAGGGTTATGATCCCGCTTTTCGACATGCTGCATTCGCTTAGGATCTTGAACCTCATCATATCAGCTAAATAAGCCAATAACAATTGCACTGAAGTTCTTCCATGCTCAGGGACAGGATACAAATACATATATTTACAATTTACGTTATTGGTGAATGGCACTGTCTAAGAAAAGGCTTATTACTTTTCTTTTTTCTGAATTAACTTTTCCCAAAATCCACAGTTAGAAGCTTATAGCCTCTTTATTGTGATAAACAAAGTCCTTGAATTGACTCGGATGTGCTCTCACAGGAAGCGAAGCCTTTGGGACAAGAAATCTCAGATAAAGCTGTGCTGGTGCTTTTTGATAAAGAAATACCAAACTCCATTACCTCTACCTGTTTGCAGACTTTTAAAGTCATAGCTATTGGTTCTTAACAGATGATGGCCAAGATACTCAACAGTTAAAAAACAACCTTAAATAATACTCCTCTGGTCTGTTTCTTGTGTCTCCCCTTCTTGTTCTACAAAACCTACTTAGATAAGGTAAGGAAATAATGTAAAACACAAAGGCAGCAGAATTAAAGTCTTCCTTTCACCCAACCTCAGGTTCCAAAATAAGCTAATGCAAGTCTTGAGCTGAAAGAACTGTCACATTCATTAACTAAATAATAATCTAAAAATGGAAACTCTGTATTTCATAACTCTCATTCATATTTTACAGCTCTTCTGTTCAAAAAATGCTTTTGCTTAAGCCAAGCAATAATCGGCCTCATAACAAGAACACAGAAATAGTTGGCATTTCAGTTATCTTTAGAACACAGCTGAATTACAGGGAACTAATTAGGTTTTTAGACACACACACAATTCTTTGAGTCCTTCCTAATGCTTTCATATTCAACAGAATTGGCTGAAATAAGTATTCTTTTAGCAAGGATCACCCTACAGTTGAAATAAAGCAACAGTCACTTGCCACAGGAACCACTGCCTATATGAAGTTTTTACTGACATAAACCTTCTTCCAGAAAAAGCTCATATGAATGAAGAGTGGTAAGAGAAACTTTATGGGTTTTGAAGTCCTAAGCAAAATTGACCAACTTGATTTGTAATGTCAGAAGAGAAGAGTCATCTGTCTTTTCCTTTAGGGAAAGTCAGCCGGCAGATCTTATTATGGGCATCTATGCAATAAGACACACAAAATGGTCTTGGACTGTGAAACCGAATGCCTTTCAGTTCAGCAATATATTTCTTGAGTACACTGTCAAGAGTCTTCAGATCATAGAACTATTAAAAATATTCTGAACATGCACACACAGAACCATGTACACTGGTGCCCCCATCATTTTCTCATCTTTCACAGTGGGATTTGGGGCTTTTTTGCTGCTGAGGCATCTGTGGAAGGGTTAAATGCCAAAAGAACTACTCAGGACATTCTTTAAATGGCCTCTGTCCAGGCTGATAATCTCTATTTAATCAGTAAACATTACCCTCTTTGTCACCTATCTAAGCCTTTAAATACAAGACAAGCTATTGATGAATTAATTACAAGTCTGTTTCTCTTTATGGAAAATGCACTTGATTTTGGCCTGTTTCTGTATGACAAAAATTTCGTATTTTTTTCAACTATTTCACTTTTACCTTTTTCACATTTCTAATATTTGACCTGAAATTTCACTGAGGCAAATGCTGATGTGCTGCAGTAGCACTGAGGTTACAGAGTTTTACAATAAGGTTTGAAGAAGAGCGAAGTATACCTCAAGGAAGAATTACCAGAAGAACCACTGAAAGCAGTCTCAAAATTCACAAGCTGTACTGATCTTAGTACAAAGCTTTACTAATTTAAAAAAAAAAAAGTGATGTATCATGGGAGTTAAAACATAATTTGACACTCTCTCCTTCCTTACTTTGTTGTGTCCAGGTATACAGAACCAGCTCTACACCACAGTGCTACCATGACCACAGGAAAGCCTCCTTCAGACTAATCCACACATCTCCACAGCAGTACAATTTAAAACAAAGGACAAGAATCCAAGAAACAAAAACCCCTCAATACTGTCAAAAACGACTTTGTAGTAGCAAGAATATAATCTAGTACTGATGTTAAAAGAGGACTTCCTATTTCCTCCAAAGGCAGAAATATTAGCAAAAAAAGGTCACTGGGTAAATCCTGTGTAAAGTGACTGACAGCAGTGCAGCCACCTCTCAAATCCACAAGTGACCTTGATCTTATAGTGATAAGCACTTTAAAAGGATAGCAGTTTTATCTGTTAAGTATCTTCATACAGAATCACCACGGACACTACCCTAAACACAATCCAGTGGTTTGTTCAGTTCATGGACATCATGACTTTCTAATGCCTCACACTGCATTGCACATCTGAATGCTGTATTTCAGTGCAACACTACCAGATTAGAAAAAGCTTTAAGCACAATCCTAAGATACATTTCAACAGCTGGGTGCATAGTGACAGAATTAAGACAAGGTAAATATTTAATCAAGCAAGTGCACTTCTTTCGCAATGCAAGAAATACTTGCATTACAAAATTTTACTCAGCATCCAGCATTTTGTCAATGATGCACACTTTCAGACATAAAAAACATTTAAAGATCAAATTCTACCTTCATATGCAAACATTTAATTTTTACCAAATTTGAAGGAATTATAGGTATGTAATAAAAGATGCATGTAATAAAAATACAATTAAAGCTGCTTTTCATTTTGCAATGAAATTTCTCTGTACTTGGCAAAACAAATAAGAAATGAGAACAAACTGTTCTCAGATACTAAAGAACAAGTTACAATTAGTCTAAAATAAAAGACATTATTAGCAAGTGGACTTCTGATGGTAGTTATAATCTTTCAGAACCTTTTTCTTTCAAGTCATTTTAAAAACATTCCTTTTTAAAGTAAGGCTTCATTTAGAAGTTCACATTTATTTCCTTCTTAACACATAAAAGAACATGAAACAAAGTTATATCAGAAAGAGGCATTACTATTACCTGGAAAGAACTAAAAGAAAATTATGATTTTAAAAGCTTCTTAAAAAGGCTCAGATCTGAATAGACTTCCATGCTTGCATACTTTAAAGAAAACATTTGTATAATCTTTATGTTACTTAATTCTAGGGAAAAAAATACCCATTGAGTAATAATGTCAGTAAAAAAACTTCCATTTATGTACACTTACTGCAATCTCTCTACAGGCCGACATGGAGATCCCTGTACCTTCAATTTGCTTCAGTGCATACTCCTTTTCATCTTTTCTGTGCACACATGAAAAAAAAAAAAAAGAGAGAAAGAAAAATATATTCAGCTCTTACTTACATTACACCAATCAATATAAGTATAATGATGAAACACTTTAATTCGGTCTGGATCAAGAAGCTGAAAAGCCAATCTGCTTTTATGCATAAATTACACTTTGATATGAAAAGCAAGTTTTCTTTCAACAAAGACCTTAAAGTTCCCAAACAAAAACTACTTCATAAAAAACCTGGTTAACCTATATCCATTTCTCTCTGAAAATAGATATAATATCTGCAGATAACTGCAAACACAGAATTTTGGAGGACACTTTTCCTGAAATTCTAGGATACTGTCTACTACTGTGAAAACATCGCAGTCATATCCCATGCCTGGAAAACTCTCCTAGAAATATCTGGGAATGGCAAGCTTTTTCTTGATTTAATGAACCACTCTCAATCCACTGAAATACTACTATTTTAAACTATAATAAGCACTGGCTACTGACAGAGTCCTACACACCACATGAAACCATGTGCTCTGATGTACAAAGCCAGAATACAAGAAAATGTTCAGCTCACACACTGTAGTATCCTTTTAAATAATCACAGCTTGAAGTGATTCAGAGGGATCACTAAAACAGCAAGAAAATCAGGTAGAATCTCGAAGCTCTCATGATATAACAGAACCAGCCTACAGCATGGTTTTGCAGGATTCAGCTGTCACAGACAGATGCTGATAGGCATCGATGCCCACAGTGTTGATGCGCCTTCGCAGACTCACCAGTTACAATTCAACAACCCACAAGCCCCTATCCAAATTGCCCATGGCATTTCTGGTAGATCTCAGTTCGCCCTTCTTCCAGTCCCAAACCATTTTGTTTTGCCACACAGAAAGAGTCTCAATTTGCACTTGCTTCAGTCTCTCTAACTTTGAACTCCAAGCCTGTGTCCTGCCAGCTTCAGCCTGTTTCCCACCTTCCTCCAGACCCGCTCCCTCCAAAATTCACAGGATGAGAAGCGACTGAGTGGAAAAATGCGGGGACAGGATGAGATAACTAGAAATAATAGCCGTCTACACATATGATAAGTAACCACAGGCAAGCATTATTCTCTGTAATTTTCAGTAGCAGCTAAACCCTCAATGCCTGTCTACAGATAACACTGAGCTACACTTTCGGAAACAAAATTTTAACATGAGTTTTCCAACTACACATGATAACACATATAACTTCACAGGTAATAAGATCACACCTTATCTCTCAGAAATTGTTTTGTATTTCATTAATTAGTCCAAATTTTAAACAGTAAATAGTAAATGCCCATCCCCTCTTATACATGGTCCCGCTTTCTACGCAGAGGATTTCCATACACTGCAAAGTATTATCTCCATTAACTCAGGTCGCTTATAGAGACTGTGAATACAAAATTATATAGTCTGCAGAACCAAAACCAAAACTCTGGACATATAAAATTGATCATGGCTTCTAAACCATGCAGCACAAACAATCCCGTGCACAACTACCAGCTGGAATCCCAAAGCAATGCAGTCACTACAGCACTGCACCACATCCTTCTTTTGGCACACCTACTGAACCAGGCACAGAACCACACTGATACGGCCACCCTTGAACTAGTTCTACATGCAAAGCATTGCATCCAGAGTGCACCAGAGTGAAGGTCACTGCAGAGACCGGGCACAACACTTGGCACACACTGCCTTCAGCAGCACTGCTGAATGCCACCGCCACGGCAACGCTGTCAGCACTTGACAGACAGCCACTCCATCCAGGATTTTAAGATACAAACGAGAAATTATGAAAGATGTTTTAAAAAAACCCCAACCAGTCCAACAACTTAAGGTATTATGGCACGTGGGAAAAGGAGGCAGTCTTACTGAGCTGCAACCCAGATAGTTCTAGGACACTAGGTTTCATAAAAAATGAGCAAAAATAGGGATAATGAAATGCTTATCTATAATAAATGGGTGGCAAGGATAAAGAACTCCAAAGAGATCATATTCTCGACCTGACAAAATTTTTTTGTTTGTTTTTACCAACAGCTTTGGAATCATAAACACAACCTCCTTTAAATACTATTTACTCACTTTGGCAGAAATGCAAGTCTATACAAATACTTCTCCAAAGTTAACTTATTATGCAAGCATAATAGCTAATTAAAGAACTTTCCAAAATATGTCCACCAAGTGGTATTTTATACAACAGTGTTTCCCATTCAAGATAATTTGAGAAAGAAATAAATATATTTGAAACTTCAACAGCAAGTCAGCCAGTGCAATCTGATGAAACACACAATTCTGGTTATTCAGTGAAGTGTCCAAAGAAAAGAACACATAGGTACTTTATTAGTTATTTCCCCACTTGTAAAAATTCAATAAATAATATCAAATGGTGTGTGTGATAGTTAAGTACACTGTTCAACTCTCTAAAGACTAATGCTCTCAAGAAACACTTGAGACAGGGAGAGGTACTTATATTTCATTTCAGAAAAGCTCTAGATGAACTCCGAACACATTTCAAGAAATTGTACAGAATTACACAGCAGGAAAGTTCTTATAACTACTTTCTGACAGATCCTATATCAGTACATTTTTTGATGGAGTGGAGCAAGCATGATCAAGTTAACACCAAATCCAAACAAAAACCAGAAACCACACAGCTCTGGTATGAGGCAAAAGGCACCCACGCCAGGGATAGCCAGGCAGTAAGCCCATAACCATTTTCACCTGGTCCACAGAAACACCGTCTCAGGAACAGGTCAATTAACTTGAAGGTCTTAACCTCCACCTGTGTGGCAGTTTGCCTGAGGGCAGGAAGCAAGTGGCATAGATCAAGGTTTAATCAAGCAGGTTCTATCAAACAACCACCTCAGGCTAACGGTGGCAATGTGCTCACTATTCTGAGCAAAAAAGCAAAAGCAGAACTAGCAAAGCAGAACTCAAAGGGACTCATACTTCAGGAACTTTAGGAACAATTTTTATTAAAGCTTTTCAAAACTGATGCAGAATTTGCCTGATAAAACGAGCACCACATCACACCACTACAAGGCTTCTCTACACTTCAAGCTCCCTTATCCAAAAGTAGGGGTTAAAGGTTAAAATCAGCATTGCTTCTAGTTTCAGAAATATTACAACTCATGCTATTCTAAGAGGGATTAACTTTTCACCAAAATGACACTGCCAGTATGAGATACTGCCATCCTGAAAACTTCCCAACTGGTATTTCAGACTGCCATAGGCAGCACCCAAACACAAAGGTCCTCATACATGCCAGCAAGTATTGAGAACATCCCTCCACTATAAAAACTTGGTCTTCAAGATCAAGTTTTTCTCCTTCACCAATAAATATCCCATTCTACAATCCTTAAGGTTAATAGTAATACATTAATATTTTCATTTGTACTGTGCAAAGGAAAACTCTGTCCTCCTGCCCCAAAAAATTGTACTCAGTGGTTGATGTCTAGCTGCAGATTCAATACAGAAAATGAAAAAAAGATTACTGCTGCTTCTGGGTAACACTTTCAGTTTCCATTTTCCAAATGCTCTGGAAAGAACAAAGTACCAAATTCAATTTAAAAGAATGCAGTTCAGAAGATTTAGAATAATTACAACATTTCAAAGAAGCTAAACTGTCTTAACTATTGCAATTGTACTTCAGAGACCTCCCCTTATATGAGAAACTACTTTACAAACAAGTGAATGGAAAACTAGAAACAACTTGCGCAAGACTGTAAGAAAAATAGGAGGATTTGAAAATAGTGCTTGGTTCAAACAATTGTTTTATTCCTATTATTCAAATTTGAAAACTTTCAATGATGGTCTCTCTTGAATTCACAGATAATTTAACATGCATCCCAACTTCAGAATTAATTATCCACATCAAGGAACTGGCTTGAAAGACCGCAATCACTTTGAAGCTAGAACTGTAACTATCACATCAGTTAATACAGATATTATCATTACAGTATATACTAATAATAGCTGCCTTAAATTAAGTGCACCATACCATAAATAATTAAAGTGCACATTTTCTTAAGCAAAAGAAGCATACCAGAAAACCATTTCAAGACTTAGCTAGAAAAAAAAGTAATAGAAAACAATAAAAATTCACCCTTGTAACAACACTAATGGAATTTAAGTATTTGTGACTTTGTAGGATAAAGCCTGGGAACACCATGGAGTTCAGTGTCCTTCACAGTACTGCCTGGAATACAGTGTCCATACAGGTATCTGGTTAGCTTCTCATCACTTTGTTTAATTGCTGCCAGACAGCATTAAGTTAATCACTCAGCAGGAGATCACAAAGAGTTGCAAACGTTCTTCCCCCTGAGAAAAGGCAAAACCATGACACTGAAGAACAACTAGAAACTAACTGAAAACCTCATCTGGAACGTGGCAGCCAAGCCACTAAATCGATTGTGCTCAGCACTGGTTACCTTAGGCAACCTGTTCATGGATTTAACCCTATACTTAGCACATGGCCATAGCCCCTCACAAAGGTAACAGTACCAGAAAAGATGCCTACAAGTGACTGGAAAAAGCAACCTAATCCTTTCCAAAAAGTAGTGAGTTCTTATGCTTTAGTGTTTTTATGGATATAGAAGCAGTCACTAACCCAAAAGAATTACAAGATCAAAAAATCCACACATGGTGTCTTTAGGGTGCATGTTCTTTACCAGACTAGGAAAGTAATTTTCTTTTACCGCTATCCTCCAAACACATCAAGCCTTATCCAGTCAGCAGCTCAGCCAGCTCCTTTTCATCCACACGGCAACCAGTCACAAATGACAGAAGCTGTGAATCTACAGGTTGATCTTAATTTATTTCTAGCCAGCAGTATAGATGTAGCATTTCAATGTACTTACATTAGTTCATTTTGAGACCTACATAAGAAACTCAAAATGTAAAACAGTAAGGATGGTAAGCAGAAATTTGAAAATAAATCCATGACCGCATTGGCCCTTTAAAAGGTTTGCCTTTCTTCACCTTCACAGGCAGCAGCTAAAACTTCACAGCAGCTACAGGCTGTTCCTACAATCCAGACCCAGACAAGTTCACTACGACATGAACTACGACTGGCTGCTTTTGGCCATGAAAAGAATGGATGAAACCAGCAGGCGTTTACCTCATTCTGCTACTGTGAAGAGTTTCAGTAATGTCTGCAGACTGCATAGCTGGCCTCTGTGCTGATGCATCCCTCAGAGGTTTGGTGAGAACTTTCTTCGTGTTGCAAACAGAACATCACACGCATCGGTCACAGGAAAGGACTTCTCATACAGAAAGAGCAGACATGTATGTTACCTGGACCTGGGCTTTCCTCTTAGTGGCAGTGTTGCAAAATGTGGAATATGTAACATTTTCTTAAGAAAGGATGTTCTCTAATGTTTGATCTTTTTATACTTTCAAGCCTTATCAACAAGAAGGGAGATTTAATCTGTGAAACAGAGAGCAGCCCACAAGCTCTAAGTGATATTCAGGTGTTAGAAAGAAAAATTGCTTGTTGGTAGAATTGCCTTGTTAAGCTTTGGGGCCCGACAGGTTTCAGTGATCTCAGACATAGGGGGAGCTTAACAAAGTTGGGAATAAGGATGTACCACTGACAGCAGACACAAAAAATGCAGAATTTATGGGCCACAAAGGCATTGGGCAGACCTCAAGACAAGGAAGAAACAAATAAACCCTACCCATCAACTGTGCTGAGTCAGCTCTGACTGGGTAAAAGGTAATTCTGCAGGGGGAGATCCCGACCACCGACTCACTGACCCAAAAACCCATCGGCCCAAAAGAAGAGAAACACCATGGGACTGATTAGCACGAGAAGCGAGAGAATCATTAACCAATAGAAGATAGAACATTAATTAATACACGGATTATGTAACTTGTAGCCAATGAACACCAATTCCTTTGTTTGCTGACATGTATAAATAGTAAAAGGTTTTGATAGTTGTTGTGCTTGATTTGTGGAATTCCACTGGGCACCCAGGCTTGCAGAACTCGGAAATAAAATAATCAATGTCTCTCTTGAGTGTGTAGTTATTGGCTTGCTGCCCATTGGGTAACAAATCCAATTTTTGTGGACAACAGCAGAGTGGTAAATCAACCTCCCCAGCAGGAAATAACTATTCAATCTTTAAGAGCTCAGCTTGTATCTTATCTGAAACATCTACAAGTAAACTTGAGGAGTGGGAACAATGCAACAAACTTGTATCAAACAGGACAGTCTCTACTACAATATATTAAAAAGAACAAGAGTGAAAAGAGAATCTCCAAGGCTGATCCAGGTAAACAAAAGGAAAAAGCTTTTTGGAATGGAGACAATATGCTACAGTAAATACTGCATTTCTGAATTTTTTTTTGTTTTGTCTCAAATCCTTATAATCTCAATTTTCAAAAAGGGGCTTAAATGCATCTCAGCTCATTGGTGTCACTGCCTGACACCTAGTGAACTCCGCTAGGTCTCCCTCCAAACACCAGATGACACCAGATAGCTCAGTATGTATATACAATAACACAAGAAGGCAGCACTCTTCTCAATCTTCTGCTACCTCCAAGACTTAAAAGTCTGCTCACTGAAACCCTTTGGAACAACCTGCCAAAAGGCAGAGATTTGTGTGTCATTTTAGATGTTAATCTTCTCAAAATGTAGCAATACCAAATTCCCGAATGCTGTATGGTTTATACAGCATTTTATTTTATACTCCATTTTCCAATAATTTCATAGACTTGCCAATGTCACGTGGCATAAATGCATGCTGAAAAAAAGGCTAACTCAGAAATTCTAATGCAATCTGTGAATTTTTAAAATAATTACTTTTTTTCTTGGTTGGTTGGTTAAAAAAAACCTTTCAAGAAAATTGAAATTCTTCTTGTTGAAATTAGCATTCTAAACTTAAGTCTACTATAAATCAGCAGAGACATTCAAATACAGAGCAACTGATTACCAAAATTACCCTTTTAAAAAAGGTATCTCACTTTCATTACATATGCTAGGAGAAATAGGCAGCAGAACCGTTACACGCAGCTTTGCCTGCTGGAAGATCTGCCATGTTCCAGTCATACTAAAAGAGCTCATATTAAAAATACCAACAGCACCAGATTATTAATAGACACTCTGTGTTATCACAGCACCCTATGAGAAATTGAAACAGATTTTGCTTTATAATCTGTAGAACAACGCCAGGTGTATCTCTAAATCACACTAGCGATATGGCTATCCTTTTCCTTGTTCACTCCTCTGTAAACCAGTTTATCAACGTGGGGGAGAAATGTGCACATTAAAGAACAAGACAAGTTCCTAATGTGATGCTAAGCTACTTGTCATTAAACACAATGCCCTTGATATTGCCTGCTTCCATAGAGCCTCACAAAAGATGCTAAATACCTATAAATCCCCCACAATCTTCACCTAACATAGATGATGTGTTCTTTATGCATGAGAAGATAGATGATTAAAAGTACAGAAACTGAATCTGAGCACTGATAAGGTTTTCTGTTATTTAAAAAAGATGCCTTTTCCCAGCTATGATTTCACTAGACTGGGAGTGGGGAGTAGAGGTCTCTTAATATCAGTGTGAGGAGAGTGGAACTATTCGAGCACCATCACACATAACCTAAGCATATCCTCTTCTCTTTATTCCAGTAGTTTCTAATTCAGAAGTTTAAAAGCAAATCTTTTTAGCATAAATATCTTCTGTTAACAACAATTTTGGACTATTTCACATCACAGACAGTCTTTAAGATCTCTGTAACACCAGACCACAGGAAATCTTACTCACCTTAATCTATTAAAATTCAGCCTTTATACTATATAATAATAAATCTGTATTCGCAAGGAAAGAGAGCACAACTTCAGTCACTGCCACCCTCACTCCAAACTTATTGATGAAAATTCAGAGACCTCAACCAGCTACAGGGTTGTTGCCATTGCTAAAATTAGACTGATTCCAAAGCATCTGGAGTGACTGAGAACTGAATTTCATACAAGTACGGTCATAGCAGATTGGAGTAAGCAGACTTGACAGCCTGTTCGTAAGGATAAAAACTAAAGTGTTCACATTAAACCCTGAAAGCTGCAAAATTATTCTGCTGCTCCAGGTAGCTTCTTCCAGCATTTGCTATATTTAAGCAGAGCACAGATTTTATTTCTGCACCTGATTTTATTTCTTTACAGACAGGCTTGATTACAGATAATGAATAGATTTAGGAAATACCTCCCTGCCTGAAAGGATACCGCATGTGAGGATTTGCCACCTTAAAACAAGGAACAGCAGGGGCAAGGAGAAAAATACCCCTGAAATAAAGAGGAAACAATCTGTCAGTAAATTACGTACCAAGTTCACAGAAACAGGGTCCTAAGACCATGCCAAAAAAGAATCTGCCATTTGCTTCAAAAAAAAAAATCACTTAAGAAAAATGGTTGCAACTAACTATAATTGTGAAGAAATGAGCAGTCTGGTTTTGGAATTTAAGTCATAAAGCCATACTGTAACTACATAGTCCAGCTTAGTGTGCATCACAGCTCCTTCTTTGTAGTGCTAAATCTGGCTAAATACTGCAACTTTGATAGGTGGGAAATTACTATCAAATCACCAAATAGTAGGAATCCTGTATTTCTTTGGAGTCTTTTTTAGCAAGAACATTTGAAATGCCAGGTGCAGATTTTTTCTAAATCCCTATAATGCATTAGGTTCGCCTATTGCAGAATAAACAGAATTATTGACTCAATGTAAAACCTAACAGAAGGGCAATGGCCTAAATGCTGCAGCTACTCAGTTTTCCTTTTCTGACTCATGGCATAATCAAATGCTTCCCTTAAAGCACATGAAAGCCCAAACCTATCAGAGATCTGTCACAAATTTTCTGTTCTTTTCCTTCAGACTTCCTAACTCAAACCATCTACAGTGAAATTTTCAATTCTCAAAGCCAGACCTACATGAAAGCTTGCTAACGCAATGTGGATGTAATTCTTAGGTAGTAAATTAGCCTTTAGGTACAAAAGGTGTACCCAGATCACGAATACGAAGCAAGACCTAATTTCAAATGGGCAGAGTAGAGCAGAGTAAGACAGAGCACATTTATCACAGTTGAAAAGTTGCAAAGTTGCAAAAACACCCTCACAATAAGGTATGAGGATTGGAATGAAACTCCATAAAGTCACCACAAGGTCTAATTTAATTCAGTCTTAAATGTAAAAAAAATCGTAATTTTTTATGAGTTTTTTTGAATGGAGCATCTCCACTTTTTTTCCCCTCACTTCAGTGTCAGGGAATTAGGATTTCTCCAAGAGAGAGGTCTTAATTCCAGCCATTAAGACAACCTTGTTACTTCTCAACAACAAACAAGGTCTTTAGTCAGCTATCATATCTGTTCCTGGGGAATGGGAGGGGCATTCTGCTTCCTTTGAATTTTAGAACTGCATGTCCCGTAGTCAGAATAGGCTTCTGTCACGATCTGAGGTTTAAGAATATCACTTCATGAAGTTTTATGCTGTTTTTTCCCCATCACTGAAGTCATGCTAAAAGTAGAATAAATGGCATTCAACTCATAACTGGTCTTGTTCTGAAGGTCAAGTTAAATTTGGCAATTTGTCTACCTCTGTTTCTCATTTGAAGCATGACAGAACTGGGCAAAGGAACAACTGGTTATCCAGTACAATGACTGGTTTTAATCAAAAGATATGAACATAAGCTAACTTTGAAGTCTACAATGCCCTTGAGAACAAGACAACGACTGATACAGAAACTCTGTTTCAGGAATAGACACGTTCAAAGACATGAGCTGACACCCACTGTTAGCTGCACTGACGATAATTAACCCAAGCAACAAACACAGCATTTCTGAATGTGCAAGGTGTTAAATCTTAGCGTGAATCTGTGATAATTCATGGAGTATTAACACAGGTGAGAATTTTCTCTAAACACCTCTGAATTTGCAGAATTTGTGACTTATTAGAAGTATCTCTCTCAAAATAACCGACTTCAGAGCCAAATGCTGCTAAAAATGTCACACATGAGTGGCCTTTGTATTTCTTCAGGCTCTCAGGCCCCACAATGTTACCAATGAGGCGAGAAAGTCAAGGACAATCACAGCCAGAGCAGAATCCCAGCACTACCTGTGTGAATGCTTCCAAGTGCTCTAATAAAGACAGCAAAAGAAAGAAGGGACAAAAGGGGCAGGAAACCTTCTGGCCACATAAAAAGGATTGATTCTTCCTTCAACTAATGCATGAGGAAAGCAGATACATTGCTTCAAAATAGTGAAGCATACCTCCAGATGTGGTTTCCATTCCAGCAGATTTAGCTTCTGCCTCCAAGTCAATCACCTATAATTCTTATTTTCACTTGACTGCAGAAAGAAATCAATATCATTTTCTACTTAAGTCAGCACAGAGTGAACAAAAAAAAAAAAAATCATACCACACACAAGGCCCACTTTACGGGAACACATGTTTAAAGTCACATTGTCCCAGATTGTCTCCAGTTCATATTCGTGCTTTTATTTAGCCCATAACCCTGATACTTAACTGAGCAACCTGACACTTGCAGCACACCCAGAAAGCTATGGCCACTGCTCCGACTATTGGAAAGCCTATCTTCAGTGCGATTTCATCTACAAGATGAACAACCATAAGATATTTCAGAACCATGAATTTTGTAGAAAACAGATGACAACTGAGAGAGAAACAAGCAGTTATACAGTGGCCTCATCTGAAAATATTGTTTTAAAGATTGCTAATCCCAGGAATGACAGAAGCAAACATGAATAATGTCCTTCAGAGATCCACTCTCCCAGTAACCTCAGCTCCTTCAATGTTTCTCACAACCAGAAAAATCAGTTCTGCTTTCCAATAAAGTAAAATTAAATAAAGAATAAAAAATAAAAAACCCCAATCACAACACACCAACCAAAAAACCCAACCCACGCTTACAGACACCCATTTTGTAAAGGTCAGTTGACACTATCTCTACAACATTTCTTCCTTCTCAGTCTTATTAGATACACTAGTATTTCATAAACTCTCAAACGAACTCCCACCACTAAAGGAAAGGATTATGCTCCCACAGAAAAGTAAAAAAAAAAGTTAATAAAAAATTCAGATATAGCAGTTAAGATTCAGTTGAGTTGAAGACTTTCCCTGGACTTTGTCAACAACACCAATTTTGGTTTAAAATATTTCTGCACTTTTTTCTTCTTGAATCTGTTGAGATAGTGAACTTCACAAGAGGAATAATGATTTCTAGTATCATCACAGCTAGCATTGTTATCTGTCAGTCATCTAACTTATACTCAAGCAAACTATGTAAACCAAGATCCCAGAGGTGGGAGGTCTTTTATAAACCTGTATTATTTAGAAAACATGAAACTCAAGTCGAGTCAAAAGAATAAACCTCTTGTATTTGCTACACGAGTAGAAATCATTCTGCATTTCCTAAAGCCACATACTGAGTTAGCCAACTTATTCTAAATGCAGTTGTCCTGGACCACTTTCAGCATTCCTTCAAGCAAATGTAGTTATTGTAACGAAGAAATCTTTAAGTTCTAACACCTTGTTTCAGTCTCAAAAGAAAAAAAAAACTGCAGTGCAGTGTATGTCAGTTCTCAAATGCCAGCAAAGGAGATCAAAGAACAATACATCTTCGGAAGGAGAATGTAAGAGCCGCCTATCACTGCTGCTAACAATCCCTTCCCGATCACACACGTAGGCTGTACCTTCTCCTGGACCAAACATAAAGCTGCAGCAAGCGCACACAGAGTCACTTCACAACACGGAACTCGGTTGTTACAAACAGAGGAAAAAGGCACCTTCTGACCCAAGTCTATGCAAATATGAGCTTGATTAGGGCCACGGAAGAGGCAAACAGGATTTCAGTAGGTATTTTCAAAATATAGGTGAAAATTTAATGTTACTGGTAAATCTCTAGTGCAATTGGGTTAGGATATTCCACAGAAATTTACACAGAAAGTTACTTGTGAAAACACATCTGCAGCATTATGAATCACAGCAATTTCTGGGGATTGGGGGTTTTTGCTGATTTTTTAGTTTCTTTTTAAATCATACGTGATGTGAAAATACTTACGCTGAAAATAAATTTATGAAAAACACCCCTACACTTCTACCTACAATATAACGCGTTAGATTGGATGACCCAGATATACAACAACATATTAAATTGCTATGCCAAGCAGTTCACACGAGAAGCATTCCGTTTCTGACCTAGTCCCTGGTCTACCTTGCTTTGCACTGTCTTACCAGGTGGGGGGCAGAAAAGAACCTCTTTTTCCCCTTCAAGCTCTTACTTCCTTTTCCTGCATCACTACTGGAAAACTCTTAAACCACTCACTCCGTAACAGGAAGCTTCTTGCCCTCCTCATCTCTTTAAAAAAAAAAAAAAAAAACAAAAAAACAGCACTAAACTTTGAGAGTTTTTCCTTCACATCTGATGGGCTAATTTAGGTACAACTCTTCCTCTGCAAGCTTGGCAAAAACTGTCATCTGTTTCTCTCAAACACAACCTCTACATCTTACTGATCCCCCTTTCTTCTTCAAGCTCTTACCACCACCACCACACCACCTTTGTGCTTGCCACGGTAGCAGACGGAACATCAGCCAAATGCTATTTGCTTTCCAAAAGGTGATGATGGGCTTTACAGCTCATTTCTGCACTTAGTTTCAGGGAGAGTAACAGAAGAAACTACAAAATAGCCATGAGAGAGACCATATGCAAGAGTCTGTGGGAAGCACTAAAAATTACTCATCACCACTTGCACTATCCTCTTGGGCAGGAAGCAAAGCCATGGTATAGTTGCAACAGCAGCTCTCATTAAGGCACAGATATGAAGTACTAATTATCTCTTCCTAGACTGGGGACTTTACTATTAGAATGCATTGCAGGCAACTAGTTAGACAGGTTTGGTTTAGCTCTGCTGCTCCTCCTCACACATATTGAGAGCACTCAGTGGTTAAGAGGTATTTTCAGGATTTGCAAGTAAATCTAGTATTTAGCTTTTCTTAACTTTTGAGAGATTTCAGCAAGGCATCAACACCTTCAGCCATTCTACCCTCCTCAAGATAAGAAGTTTCATCGGGGAAAAAAAAAATACTAAAGTGGAAAGCAAACCACAGCTTTTCAGGTACCATAACTGATAAGAGATTTTCCTGCAGAGAGAAGTAATTGTTTAGGATCAAATACATTGCGTTCTGACTTCAGTCAATAATTCTGTGATTTAGCCTGTCACAGGTTTATATTACTAACCAGCAACTACAGCTCAACACTCAAATTACTTTTGTTCAAGGCAATGTCAAATAGAGGAAATACGAAAATGCAAAGATATAAATTGTTATAGACTCTCAAATATCTTACAAGTATCAACTTGCATTAGTACATAATATTCCACTTTCACATTCAAGAGAGTATAATCCTCGCCACATCAGTGAGTTGCCTCTCTTTTAAGAGTAAATGCAACTGCAGTACACATGTACTCATTCCCCTTTACTCATTTTGCCACCAACGTTGTTCATTTGCAGCATTTAGCTAATCTAAGTGCAAGTTTCCTCTCCTGACTTAAATTACTTAAGTTTCACAAAATAAGAATATGGGGACAACAGTACACAAATTAATTGCTATATGAGTACTGATTTAAGAGATCAAGCTGATTACCTTTACACCTTCTACACTTTAAGCTTTCTACCACCACAGTGACCTGAGCCACCACCCTGACCAGGTGTAACCTCTGAACAACATAACAATATTAGCAGAAATACCAAAAACACCAAGCTGCTCCAAAAGAAATTCTGGTTTTCCAATGGAGCCATGCTTCATAGCAGGCTATTTTTTTCTCTCTTAATATTTTTCTGCTTCTACTTCAAACAAAAAAGACTCATCAAATAAAAAAAACTAAAACAAATGAAAGTTTACACAGCCATAATCACAAGCAGCATCCCTGTGTTAAGATTATATACTTGCCTCGGCTACGTACTTCATCCTTCCTTCTCTCCTCGTGTCCTACCTTTCATAGAACCATAGAATGGTTTAGGTTGGAAGGAATTTTAAATATCATGTACTTCCACGCCCCTGCCATGTGCTGGGAAACCTTTCATTAGACCAGGTTGCTCAGAGCACCATCCAACCCGGCCTTGAACACTGCCAGGAAGGGGGCACTCAACTCTTTATGTGGACTTGGATGCTGTAAGTTAAGAACTTTACATTAATGATTCTGCATACCAGTATCAGTCCAAGGAGGAAAACAGACTGTCCTCTTCAGTTACAACTTACAGTACTGAAAAATGGAGGAGAGAAGAGGGAAAGAATATTTCATTTGTCTTCCCCTTCCTATGCGCGTATTCCACAGTGAGATTTCCGGACCTGCATCACTGTCGCCCAGTTTTCAAAAGGGAATTCCGTATTTGGCAGCTAAGGTGAAACCTGTTTAATATCAACTCTCTTTAAGGTACAGTAATAAAGTAATCTGACAAGTTACAAAAGTATACTACTACAGTAGCATATAAATCTACACACTTGGTTCAGTCGCTACATTGTAAGTACAGGGCTGTGCCAAACCTTTTTTACTTGCCAAAGAATAACGTGGCAGGAGGGTCCGACAGGGCAGCGCCAGCTACTGAGCTGGCAGTGAGCCTGGGAGCTGCCCAGGGTACAAATCTTGGCCATTCTACTGCCATCGTTTTGAAAGCTGATCACTTGGTATTTCTGTCATTCCTTCAGTAACAAGATTAAAAAGCACATACTTGTTTTTTGAAAGGTGTTCTGAAACACACAGATTAAAATAAAACTACAAACTTTTTTTATTCTTTACAAGTAGCTATATAGGTAATATTTATAATAACCTCTGTTGCCCAAACCCAAGTAGGGAGTCAAAGAAAACTAAAACATAAAATAGCCCTAGATTGAGAAAGAGCAGTCACCTCAATTGTTTGTTTACAAGTAAGCAGAAGCAGCAATAAGTAGAACGGTTTTAGTCACATGAAGATTTCAGCTTTTGCAAGTGTTGCATCTGCTGTCTCTGCTACAGAATGAAGAACAGAGTGGCCTATTTTCTACTTGACTCAAGTATCCCACTATTCCTTGCGCTCCTGCCTAACCAGCAGTGGTATCTTTTCAGCTTGCTGACTCATGCAAACATCCAGGTGCAGGTGGACTGACATCCTGGTGAAAGAATAGAAATACTCTGTAGTGGCCTGGGCTCAAAGACTGATCATTTCAAAAAAGCAAAGGAAAATAACTCAGGCATATACAACAAACAGAATTTCCAAACCTCACTCATCCTAAAACTTGCCTCTCATATGAGGAGGAGATACAAGAAGTGAAAGAACTAAGCATAACATCGTAGCTTAAATTTTGATCAAAGAAGTGGCAATAATGTGGAGAGGTAAGGCATAAAACAAAACTAAATTTTCCTAACCATGACTGGAGAAGTTGCATTCTTTGCTTTATTAGACAGATGTGAATGTGTCAAAAAAAATCGCTTAGCAAAAGTCAATGTGATACTTTGAAGCAGTACACAAACAAAAAAATCTGTAACAGATTTTCCAGCTGCATAAAGAGCTAAAAACTTAATACTGACAACTGAATTGCAATCATGAGGCTTATATCATGACTTCCCCCATGAAAGTGACTTGTCCAGTTTTAGTGTACGGGAAATAAAGCATTGGACAGCTTATATAAATACCTATTTTCTACACCTTCTGGACTACAGAGGTATTAATGAAAGTTCTGTAAAACCAGGTGCCTAATTCAGCTAAATATACAACACAGGTAGTACCTCCAGAGCTCATCAGACCATACAAACACTAGTGAACTAAACAGAAGCCGCAGGTGCTCAACATCTTTAAAAACATAATGGTGCAATGCATTCAAATGTCACACCAACATTGTTCAAATCTGACTGTCTATTTAAAAAGAAAAAAATCTTTTAACTTTCATAGAAACCAGTCAGCTCACTAGAAACATGTCCAAATGATATTCTACTCTAGGCTGAAAAAGCCAAACTAAGCTGTTACTTTGTCAAAAAACTGCTTTTATGCACAAGCCATTCATGGAGATCTAAGCAACACAACCACTTTTTTTACAAGCATTTTATCGAACAGCTTGCCAAGCTCCATATAAACACATTTTACTATTTCATAAAATTCATATGCCAACTTTTTGAAACATGAAGCGACAAGTTCTCAGTGGAATTTCTGCAGAGCTACAAGGTTCTTATTGCCCTCAGCCTCCTGAGACTGTAAATTGACTATACGAAGCAAGAAGCCAGAATCTTCTCCTTTCATACAGGAATGTCTTGCAAATTGGAAATACTGAAACAGTCTCTGCAATCAGCTAAAGAGGAATTCCTTTACATGAGGCTCAAAAGCCCCCAGTGATCAGCACACAATAAATATGCACCACTGCTAGATTTCTTTTGATAATTTATTTCGTGAGACCCCTTAAAGTTAAGAACTAATGCTAAATATCCTCCAAGCCTCAGATATACTTTAGCTAGGTGTTTACAAGGAAATCATCTTATATTGATGATTTTAGTTGTTTTCTAATTTTTTTCCTAAATTGTCCACGTCTCACTTTCACCCAAGGACCTAAAGTTACACAAAAGCAACTAAGAGTAAACTCACCAATGCCATAAAAATGAAGACCAAGAAAAAAAGAGAAAGAATAAGCCACTTTCCAAGCTTCATGAAGTAAAGCCTCTAAGTATATAGCACAGTTGAATTTGTGCCGTGTTATATTACATGTCAATCTACCTGACAGCACTGAAACTTTGCACTTCCTTTTACCAGTTAGTTTTCTTATGGCTCAAGGTCTCCCTTTGATTATTCCCAGCTCTGACACATTAGCTATCTTTTTATCATATTTACTTTTACTTTACTATCCATTTGCATTTGTCATGCTGCTATTATTGTAAGGATTTTGAAGACATGTCCTTTATGGTGCTTTGTAGCAGCAATGTAATTCCTGTGATGGCTTTCTTCCATTGTAGATGATGGAAATGAAACAGGTAAGTTAAAAACAGACATCAAATTTCTTTTTTTTTTTTTTTTTAATAAAACCAAAAGCTCTCCCTTTTTTTAGGCTGTTCTTACAAGCAGCAATTTTAGGCTTACTGTATCAAAGAACAGCAAAAAACATTTAACTAACATTTTTGGTGGCTTTATTACTGCTGCCTTTCATATAACCCATGTATGCTTTATATATATATATAAATTAATACTTAGGAAAAAGAAGAAACCATGACCACTTAACTCAAAAATATGGGAAGAGCTCAGTGGCAGCTGTAATACCTGGAAAAGCTTTAATACTTCAAGTTAGCTATGCTCTAGTATACCTAAGGTTGCAGAGCAAGCTAGTCAGAATCAGAGCTCATTTCCTGGTATTTAATCCTTCACTGGAATTAGCGCCTACCTTTCAGTTACTAATCACTTTTATACTACAACCTCTTAATCCAGAGTTTAAATTTTCAAGACACATATGAACGCCATTTACTCCTACAGAAGAATCCCAGGACTTCTCTACTAATCTAGCAGCACTCCTTTAATCACTTCAAAAGTTTTATTTAAAAATAATTTTTCCACATTCAGTCTCTTCTTTTTCAGTTTTCAGCATTCTGACAGAAAAGAATCACCTCCAATTCACAGGCATATTTTATCCAGCCTTACAGTATGCTTAGAACAGTCTGCAAACACAGCCTGTGTTTGTGCACCAGGCACACACCACAGTGAGAAAGTGCTCAATAGCTCTTCTGAAATCAATTTATTCTATCTGCAACCCACACCTGGCACAAGAGCCTTGCTCAGGCCTCAGGACTGCTCCCCTTCAACAACTGCAAGCCAGCCAAGCAATCCCAAATTGCAACCCTAGCTCTCCATCGCTCCCTTAACCACAGTATTGTGAACATGGAATCCATGGAATACCGATCTTGGTGCCAGCTGTCTTTTCCCCAGAGAAGAGAAGAAACCTTACTTAGCCAACATACATGGGCTTAATGCCTAAAGGACCTCTCGGGATCAACCCACCAGCCAGGTGTTTGGGGACAGGGACTTGTATCCCGCTCTCCCACGGGAAACTGATGGAGACACACCTGTGCGTAGGTACTGGGCAGAAGCCGCCAGCTCTGCCTGCAAGGAGCGTCCCAGACAGGCCATCGAGCCAAGCCTGCCCGGCACTGGGAGCAGAGAGGTACCTGGGGCCGGGGACACACCAGGGACCGACACACGCCCCGGGAGGTTCCTCGGCCGCCCGGGAGGGAGCAGCCGGAGAGGAGCCCTCGGGAGCCAGGTGCTCCTCGCTTCCCAATCCCCTGCAAGTAATCGGAACAGAACGTCCAAGTAAGAACGCGGTCACACAAAAGACGAAAGCGACGACCTGAAACACGGCGTGAAAAGCAAATGCGACCCCAGGGCACAGCCTGCTGACACCGCACCACCAGGGATGGCGGGGGGAACCGGGGCAGAGCGGGACGAGCTTTAGGTTGGACATTAGGTAGAACTGCTTACATAAAGGGTCATTAGACACTGGAATGGACTGCCCAGGGAGGTGGTGGAGTCACCGTCCCTGGAGGTGTTTAAGGAAAGACTGGATGTGGCATTTAAGTGCTACGGTCTAGCTGAACACGGTGATGTTCGGTCATAGGTTGGACTCGATGATCTCAGAGGTCTTTTCCAACCTAACTGATTCCGTGACTCCGAGAAGCCGGGCACCGATCCGCAGGGCCGGGGCTCCGGGGCCCGCTCCCGGCGCGGGGGATACCCGGGTGGGCTCCGCGCTCCGGCCCCCGCGCTGCCAGAAACTTTCTGAGGAGGGAGGGAGGGGAAGGAAGGAGGGGAGGGCGCTG
>VXBT01000852.1:419967-528799 GCA_013400235.1 Oriolus oriolus | reverse complement strand
CCGCTTCAACTGGGCTCCTCGCGGCGCGGCGCAAGGGGTGCCGGGAATCGTAGTGCGGCTGCGGGAGCCGGCCCCACCGCCGCAGGCGGGACGCCGTAGCGGCAGAACTACAACTCCCGGCATGCCCCGGGCCGCCCCGGCCGGGCGGCGTCGGCGCACTGCCCTCCCCGGAGACACCGGAGCGTTTCAGCGGCCGCTGGGAACTTGCTGACTCTTCACATTGCGCGCAAAGGCGAGAGCGGCGAGCGCGGCCGGACGCAGCGCCTCTGGCTGGCAGGGAGCGAGGGAGGAACAGAGGAATGGAGGGCGGACACACACCCCATGCTGCGAGGCGCCGAACAGGGCAGCGAGTTGTTTATCTCGCCAGCTGCCATTCACGGTCCGGCCCCGCCCCCCTGCGGGATGCTGCCCTGTGATTGGTCAGTGCCGCCCCGCCGTGCGGCTGGTGGGGCGGGGCAGGGCCGGCCCCGCGGCTGTGGCGCTGTGGGTCCATGTTGGAAACGGGAATTCTTGGAGGCTCCGTGCAGCCATATGCTGCTGAATAAAGCGATCACTCACAGAAATACGAGGGCCCATACTGTGCTTGCGCTCAGATATAGCACAGGCGTGTTGCTGCGTCTTTATGGTCCGATGCCGTAGCAAAGCTGTGCCTTTTCAGCCTCAAGCAGAGAGATTTTTAGACAAACGCCGTGCTGGTTTGGGGTTCAGATTTCGTCAGAGTACTTCGAGATCACAGAAACATTCAGGCCTCTTAATATTATGTCTCGGTCTCTCAAAGATTTTTTTTTTTTTGTGAAAAGCATCACTCTGCGAGCTTACTCATACTATGGAAGTGCCACACAGAGCTGACCTAATATGAAGAGTCACACAGAATCACAGAATCCATTAGGTTGGAAAAGGCCTCTGAGATCATGGAGTCCAACCTATGACCAAACACCACCATGTCACCTAGACCATGGCATTAAGTGCCATGTCCACTCTTTCCCTAAATACTTCCAGAGACAGTGACTCCACCACCTCTCTGAGCAGTCCATTCCAATGTCTAATGACCCTTTCTGTAGAGAAATTCCTGCTAATGTCCGACATAAACCTCCCGTGGTGCAGCTTGAGACGATCTCCTCTCATCCTGTCACCTGTTGCCTGGGAGAAGAGGCTGACCCGTGCCTACAACTTTCAGGGAGTTGTAGGGAGTGTAAGGTCAACCTTGACGTGACCTCCTACAACTTGCAGGTTGCATCCCACTCTAGAAGCAAAGGACAGTCCCCACCTTGTGTATTCAACCTTAAATTAGTACTGCCAGCAGCAAGTGAATGAAGCAGAATTAAATTAGAGGAGGGGCGAATAAAAATGGTATCTGGCCATATACAGAAACCATCTCGGTTCATCACCTGCTCTGCCAGCATTACTTGCCTCAGTGGAAAGTTTTTCCACATGCTGGATGGGAGGAGTGGAGGAGCTGATGAGAAGCTGTCATTGCTGACAAAGCACAGGAAGGTGTCAACTGCACGATAAGGTACGGTGCTATATATGATTACTAGTGCATAGCTAAGCCATGAGGTCATAGCCAGAAGTTTGTTTCTCAAGGAAAGGCAGGAGTGTAACCGTTTTGAGGTGATTATTTCTTCCAGAAGGCAATAGATGATTCAGAATTTCCCTTGGGACAGGTAGCTAGCAACTGAAATTCTCAGAAAACTTCATCACTCCTTTACCGAAGTAATATTTTCCAGAGAACTGCAAGTACTTTGCTTTGCAGTTGCAGATGTGGATCTTTCTGAACAAGGCCTGATCATGAGCTGGCAATTTTCCTGAATGGGAGGAAGAATACCATCGATCTTTCAATGTCAGCATTAAAGACATTTGCTAAAATTAGAGCTAACCATTTAAATTTTGCAAAGCATTCACATCTTTGGTCACCTAGTAATCAAAGCCAACACTGAGAAGAAAGGGACACAGACATAAAAAAGAAAACTTATCTGTAGAAGGTTATTCTACCCAGATTTATTCTGCCAGTTTTAACATCAACAGGAACAAGGACTACATTTCTGTTGGTAATAAACTCTTCAAGTAGTTCCCATTGCCCTCTCTGACCAAGAAAAATAGCCATTACTGCCCATTTTCACCACTAAGGCATTTGTTTTCACTCTTTCAACTCTACAATGTACTGACAAGACTGTCTTTTATTATAATTCCTTTTAAGTCCACAGTGCTGGTGAGAGAGGGCTAACAGCACCCTTATTATGGTAACCTGGCATTTGTAAGCCAAGGCAGCATAATTTCCTTTCCACCCTATACTGTACACAGCTCCCTAGTGTTGCAAGCAGCCATTTTATCCTTTCTTCCATAAATTAATTGTGCTTTGCCAGTAAATTTTTTGGCCATCACTGCTGCTACTGGGAGGTTGTCCGAGAGAAACCTCTCTAACAGCTGGAAGCCTTTTTAAAATGTCGAGCCTACATTTCCTTGTGACCAGTCCATGTCCATCTTTTCTTCCTGTGCAATTACTGTCCTGAAGTAGCCTTCCCGCTCTCTTGTGTGTACCCATGCCAAAAATATTTATAGACAGCAGTCTCATCCCCACACAGTCTTTATTTTGCTGGACTAATCAAGCCATGCTCTCCTCATTCCCCTTGTGCGCCCTGCCAGTGAAAGCTGGACTGGTACAAAGCTGGTCGTGAAAAACACGGAACGTGATCTGTGCCCTGATTCCTTCTCTCGTGACATGGCCCTACTTCTAGTTTCTGAATCCATGTGTTGACCGCAGAAAAACCACTAAAAGCTTAGAACCAACTGTTGGGCTACACTGTATGCTGGAAGAGAGATTAGGCCTTGTCAGCCGAAGAGAGAGCCTTGTTCTCAGACCTGGAGGTGATCCTGGGATTACAACCAGGTCACTGGGGATGAGCTGAGAGAGCATTGTGGGTTTCTGGACAGTGTCAGCCCTATGAGATGTGATAATTGCAGTTTCTGACCTTTTAAGGTATTGTTTATCCTTCACCATAACAGGCAATGTCTATATATATAGGGAAATACTCCAGGTGATTGGGGGACACTGAGGTGAACATCTTTCCTGTTTATGTGAGGTGATTTCCTGTCTTTCTATTGGTATTTAAGGGAATTTCGGATACGCAATAAAGTCTTTGCACCTTTTCCACCATGTTGCGGAGTCCTTGCCCATGCGTGAATACTGCACCAACTAAGCAGCTTCAAGCACAGGCCAGCTCAGAGGCTGGTAAGAATGAGGCTACCATCTCATTTGTGCAGAACTTTTATTGATTCAGGGTTAAAAGATGTAAATGGGCACGTTTGTTTCTTCTTGAGATTGGAGTACACGGCCGGATTCTGGTTCAAGTTCATAAAGGTGGAAAAAAGTGTTTATGTGGGCACAGGCTGTCAGACCTGCTGGAAAACAGCTGCCTGGCATCTCCTCTCCAGGTGGTTGGCAGAGCAGAAGCAGCAGCAAGCAGCCATTTACAGAGCAGTGACAGCAAATAGTTTGAGAGAAAGAGACAGAACGATACTGTGACATTTCCATTGCTCTTCAAGTTGGTAGAATAGTTGTGATACCAGTGACACATATTTAATAGCATTCATGTTTTCTTTTAAAGTGTTTTACTGGTTGTGTTATTCATTTCTGGTCAGAAGAGAAATGACTGTAACATTTTTGATACGCAGTGCCATATCATTAGTTAATTGTGCTGATGCAGAAAGTTTGAGTAGCCCTAGCAAATAAAACAGAAAATGACGGGCTTGCAGATTGCAAACAGGACTTTTTCAGCCTGCCAGCCTAAATGAAGATGCCACGTTGTCACTCATTAGAATCACCATTCCTTCCAAATCTCAAGTCACTGTGGTTAAGTTTCACTGGAGATGAAAGATGTGTCAAGCAAGACTGAAAGTTGAGGAATTGAGTATCCTCACCAGTTCTCTGGACAATTCTCCAACACAGATAAGACATACATTTCTAATGTATAAAGGAAAAATTTGGTCTTTAACACTTCAAAGTCAAGAAAATGATACATGCAGAACATTTTTCTTCTTTGTAGATTGCCTTGCACTTAAAATACACTCTTATTTTCTTTCCATATTGCTTCATTCCATGGGCAGTCTCTTAGAATTCTCTCTTCATGTGTTAATGAGACCAAAATATAGGTGGTGGGGTTTTTTATTTTTCTAGGCCACATTTGGAAGTAGCAGCACCTTTTCTAAACTTGCTCTCTTTGTAAGCTTTAACTTGTTGATCTAATGGGAAATTTTTGATTCTTAGGAATCAAGAGAGCATCTTTTCCAGTAGATCTTGAGTGGGATATTAATAAACATATGCACTCAGTGTTAACTTTTGTCTGTCACATTTAAAGCTGGTGTTGCTTCACTTAAGAGTGGGAGGATGGCTCTCAGAATTCAAAGGGATACAAGAAGAGAAACCTTAGAATGGAGTTCTCACATGAACTGTATCATCATCTCTACAGAAACAGAGAAAAACTAACAGACCTATTCCAGAATGTGTAGAGATATACTTGGGATTTTTAACGATACTTGTGTGAGTGTGAAGGGCCTAATAAAAGTGGGACAGCATACCAGAGGATTTCTAATAGAGAGAGATTAGAAAGTCTCCAATTGGTTGTAGGTTCATATGTTATGATTCCCAGTAAAACTCTGAATTTTGGAATCTTTTATGTCAGTTAACTTCTAAAGCCCTATAGTAAAAATATTAACCTTATAATATTGGTTTAAAAAGCAAATTACATAACTAAGGGGCTCTATCAAGCTTTTACAGTAAATCTGGAGAGCATGCTAGGATTGAAAGAAGGGAGTGGTGACTTCTGCACTCATGATATAATTATTTGGCTAGCTCTGTTTTGTTGGGGGTTTTCTAATTCATTTTTATAGTACCATAATCCAAATAGTACTAAACCAGAAACCTCGCACTGCTTTTCTTGAGCATAATCCAAGAACCTGGTCCCAGAATAGTCTGTACTGCTTTACACCATGTTTTTTCCTGAGAAAAAGGGAACCCTTGCAAAAGCTATTCCCTACCTTCTCTATACAGACTAGCAAGAATGAACACTTACTTGACAAAATCAAGATAATTCATCTTTCAGCAACTAAAAACCAGTGGGAGACAGCAAAGTAACATAGTTTTTTATGTGAAGTTATAGTGGTTAAAGTGAGTGAATTAAAGTGAAATAATTATGCATTGTGCAGTGTGCTGGAGTTCATCCTTATGCCTCTATACCTCAACCTTATTGCTCAAGCAGTGTAACCACATGTATATCTTTCTTCGGATATCCACTTACTCCCTGTGAATTGTGAAGCAAGATGCACAAGCTTATTTCATTTGGGGAGCAGCATGCAGTATTGTGGACTGGCTTCAGTTTGATAGAAAAAGAGCTAACAAAAAAGCCAGAGGATACTATTAACTAATGCCTTTGTGTTCACATTTGAGAATCAGTATGACAGCTAGAGAAAGCCTTGAATTCCAAAAATGTAGAAGTTGCCCATAATTATGGAGAAAGCATAAACTCTAATTCTAAATATAGCAGCCTAAGATTTCATCATTTGAAGCTGCACAGTCAGTGTAACTGAGTTTCCTTGTCTTCATTGGTGTACATGGTTTCAGTCTTCCTGCATTGTTGGCATTCTTATCCTAGCACCATCATATTCCATCCACTGTATTTCCTTGCCAGTCGTTAAAGTTTTTGGAAGTTAAGTAATTCTAAACTTTGCTTTAGAATCCACTGGAAAAGACAGTACTATGTGATGAAAAAGGAAAGATGTTTCTTTGCTTGCCCTTGAAGCATGTAAAGGAGAATTACAGCTAAACTGCTCTGTCTGATAGCTTTCTGCTGTTAAGTTCATTCCCACAGAAGAAATAGAATTGTGCAAAAAAGATAACCTGAAACACATTGAGTTCTACTCTTAGGTTTTCAACTTTTTCCTTGGATATAATAAGTTTTATACCACTGTATTGACAGAATCCATCCGAAATACAAGCTACAGCTACAGAACAGCATTTGACAGGTCCATACAACATACATAATTTATATAGAGAGAATATATATTATTCTTTAGTGTTGCTCCTAGCCAATCAGATTGTGATGCCCTAATACAAGTGTTTTCAACAGCAAATGTTCGTAAGGGCATCAATAAATCATTTTTGGGTAGGAGACGTAGGACAAGGAATAACAAACATCAGTTGTACCAAGTGAGGCATATATGGGAAAACCTTTGAGTGATAAAGACAATTACATAATTACTTGTCTGAAGATACTGTGTAATCATTAGACTAAAATTTAAATCATTAGATATTTTTAAGAAAAGGTTAAATAAACCTCTGTCAGAAATTTTGTGGGTAAGGTACCATTAATGTGATGAGAAATTAGGTTTCTTGTTTTTCTTTCCAGACCTATTTTCCCATGTCTCTGTTATTCTGTATGGCATAAGAAGGACCCTCAGTTCATGGAATAACCAGTTAAAAGACAAAAGACAGAAGACAAAAGTAAGCCCTGAATTTTCATGACAGAAAGGTTATCCCACAGGGATTCATACTTAACACTGAGCTGTTCACAGTTCGTAAGTGAACTGGGAAAAGGCGTGAATGATGATGTGACAACATTTGAAGAAGGCATCTAGTAATTCAGATCCAAAGCTGATTGAAAGAGGCTTCCATGACACTGTATGAGTAGTGGTAGTTGAAAAGCAGCGTTCCAAAGCACAAAGCAGCATAATGCTCAAGGGGGTAAAAACATACAGACATGATGAGCTCTAAAAGCTAGTGTCAACCAGCCTTGCAGTCGCTGTGAGTAGGTCTTTGAACACAGGTTCAGTGCTCAGAAGTCATTAATAACACGAGAAAGATGAACTTTTTTAGGAAAAGGATAAGAAAACATAATGTAAAATACATTTACAGTGCACTACTTGCATGTTGCTTTCAGTTCTAGTTACCCCAAAGTCCGTATAGCAGGATCACAGTAACATTCGGGATTGAATAACCACAACCCAGAAAATCGAAATGGCAAAATGCAAATACATTACCAGCTTTTAAATACAAAATACTGGCACTGTCATAGCAAGTCTGCAGTACTCAGATTACTGGAAGATGGGAAGGCATGCAGAAAGGATTATTGCTACCTCCTTGGCCTTTTCAGATACTTTTTCATCATATGTTCATTGGGCCTCTGGTCTTGTCTACTACAGCCATTCTTATGATCCTGTGAGGAGAGGCTAAATACATTTGGATTTGTTAGCTGGGAGGATAAATGATTGGGAGGGGGGATGTGATAAAAGTAGTAAAAAATAAATGGAGACAAAAGGCATATTTGATTAATATTGTGTCATTTGCAGCTATTGTATACTATGGTCCAGAGGAAACTTCCAGCTCAGGAATTCACTGGAACACAGTTTGTTAGAACATGAGGAGCTGTGCTAACAAAAGAAACAAGTGATCCAAGAGCTAAATCCCTCCTGCCTGTGAATGGTTTTGTGTAACTATGGTGGAATTAGATTTTGAAAAATCTAAGGACTCTTGTGCTGAGAGCCTCAATATGTTGCTGAAGTTCTGGTTTTCTTATTTCCACTCTAATTTTATTATTTCCTAATTCCATCTGTGCCTCGGTGGCAAAATCCTAAATTATCTAGATTCCAGAACTGTATTTACAGCCAAATAGGAAATGACAGCATTGGCTGCTGGCTCACAATGCTGCAGAAGTTGAGCAACTCTGAATTTTAAAAGAAAGCCAGATGGTCTAATGAGAGCAGAAACCAGAAGTTCCATTGTCCTGCATGGTTATATTTCTTTGGGGAGCAGGTTGCCCAATGTAATGCAAGATAGAAAATTTTCCCATCTTTAGGAAAACTTTTATATTGAAGTATTACTAAAGCTATCACTTAGCTTTACTAGCTATGTCCATCAACCAGTAAAAAAATTTGCACTCAGCCAAATTTCAGTCAGCCTAAAAAGAGAACTGACCAAAATATTTTTATACTTCAGGCTACAATATTGCCAATACAACTCAGGAAAAAAAAAATATTATCCTGAGTCAAATTCCTATTGTTAATGCCATATATAGAAAAGACTTAAGCTCTGACTGCTGAAGAAAAAATATTTTTAAGCCCTTCTTACCAGACCTCAAAAATTTTATTGTCAAACCCTTACTGTGCTTTTGGCTGGATCAAGTATCAACTATATCAAAATGTCAAGGAGAAGGTGGCTATGACTTTGGCCTCACAGAAGATGCACAAAAAAGACTAGATGGAGGGGAAGCATGGGGACGATGCATCCACAATCACTCTTGCTACAGAATGTGAATGCCCTTGCTGCTGAGTAACTTCTTATTACTTGTTTCTGTCTTACCTTCACTCCAGTTTTACACAGTCACTCAGTAAAATTAGAACAATCAAAAGCATTAAATCAATGCACCTAAGCTGAAGTACGTTCAACTCCCACATTAATGTTTCCTTGAAGGACAAAGTGCCCTTGGTTTCCTGTAGCCCCAGGTAGTATATTGCATCTGGTTGTGAGGGGGTTAATCTTCCTCACAGCAGCCTGTGTGGTGTTGTGTTTTAAATTTGTGACCGAAGCAGTGTTGATAACACACCGTGTTTAAGCTACTGCTGAGCAGCGCTCACACAGCATCAAGGCCTTCTCTGTTTCTCACTCTGCCCCCACAGCACGCAGGCTGACATGAGCTGACCAAAGAGGTCCTGCACGCTGTGTAACATCGTGCCCAGTTATGAAACTGGGGGGGAGGTTTTGCAAAGTTACCATTGCTTGCAGACTGGCTGGGCATCAGTCTGCTTGTGGGAGGTGGTAAGTGCCTTTCCATCACTTACTTCTTTTTCTTCGTCCTTTTTTATTTCATTGCCTTATGAAACTCTCTTTATCTTGAACCATGCCTTTTTCTTGCTTTTGCCCTTTCGATTGTCTCCCCCATCCCACCTCAGGAGGAGTAAGGGAGAAGCTGTGTGGGTGTTTAGTGGCTGGCCAGGGTCAACCCACCACCCACAGAAAAGCTCTGAGCAGAAGGAATGAGAAGGAAATGGGATGCATCTTACTGGACTAATTGCTTTGCCATGGCGCTCTTCTTCAATGCTGTAGGTGGAAACAACCAAATCCTTATTGTTAGGGACTAGGTGGAAGAAGTTACAGTTCATTTTCTCTTTTCCGTCTGCTGGTGCCAGCAAGAAGGCAGTATGGATCTCAAAGGGATTAATAAACTGGTAATAGTTCCTGGTTTGTGAACCAAACAAAATATGCTGCTTCTTCCAACCTTTAATGCAGGCAGGCATAGGCAACCTATAGCTCATTTGTGGCTTCTGCAAGAGCTACACCCTATGACAGACAGAAGGCAGGCGGTGCAGCAATGGAAGTTCCTGCACCTTCTGTATGTCCAGCTGTCAGAAAAAGCAACCAAATTGAGGCCAGTAAAGCCAAAACTACCCTGCCACCTTGGGCCCAGCTCTACTCTCCAGAAGAATCCTTACCAACAGCCTACAGTGTCATTCTAAAGTTTGACCTCTCCTTAGTGTGATGGGGTGTCACAAGAACTTGAGCTTTCATCTCTCATCTTCCTTAATCTGAAATTGTTGTGTTTGATTCTGCACAGCCCCAGTCTGATACTATGACATCCAAACCAAAATTTTCCCCTGAATGAAGTTTTGCTGTTGTTGGGTAAACCTATGGCAGAACAAGCTCCTTCATTAACCCTGAGACTTCTGAGGAGCTGGAGGAATTTCCATTCTACACATGCATGAGCTTTTCAGGACTGTTGGAAAGCAAAAAAACATGGAAAGGGGGTTTTTTTTGTTTGTCATCTCAGAGTAAGGAGACTCAAATTTTAGGAAGTGAATTTAGTACACTCTTTAAATAGAGCTTCAATGGTAAGTTAATGGAGACATGTTTAACTCAGAGTCTGTTTCAAACCACTTTGTTACCATTGGAAAAAATGCACTGTATGTGTTTCAGTTCTTCTGGCTATAAAGCAGGATCATCTTTAGACATCCTTAATAGGGCTGTCTCAAATCTGATTGGTAGCTGTGGGCACTCCAAGTACTAACCATTCCTTTATTAGTAGTACTTTATTATTGCAAAATGATAGCTGCTAATGCAAACAAAGCTTTCTTCATATAACCCATTGAGTCCATCACTTGCAATGGATTCTCTGGCATGAGACGAAACACTGGGAGCTGTAACTTTAGCGTGCTTGTTATAGAAGTAAGCGTGCTTGAAATAGAAATATATGAGCTATCAATGGTAACAGAAACAATAACAGTAGACTGGCATCAGATTACCAAGTTGTTCTCAGTAGCAAAATCCTGACCATTGTATGTAGCGAACTGGATGCTTAAGGACAAGAAGATAAACTAAGATAAAGAAAATTTCTTGAAATGGTGACTGTTGTGCTGGTTACACTAAGAATCCATTTTGGGTGCTAAACTCACTTCAGTCTGCTTAATTTTGATGTATTGCTTTTGACTCTAGTCACTCCCAAGTAGAGATCAAATTCTGCTCTTAAGAAATGAAAAGCCCTGGCTTCTTTGGATGTGTGCTCCATTCCTCATGCTTTCCCCATGTCCACACCTCAGGTTCCCTGCCCATCATCAATCTTCCCTTCCCCCAGTGTCCACAGCTCCCTCCTTCTGCCTCCCAGCTACCAGCTGGGTGAGAACCAAGGGGATGTGGCTGCTTTTGAGCTGGGCATGTGCTGGCTGCCAGCAAACTCAACATAATAAATAACCATTGAGCTCAGGCAGCAGCCTTTCAGTCACGGCAGTAATTTGAAGGAAGTAGACTTTCCTTTACTGAGCTGTTATATTTCTTAAAACTTGGAGGAATTTCATAGCCTGAAGTTTTCTGTTTCTGAGCCACATGTAACTGAAATGAACTTACGGATTCAAAAGTTATTAGAGAGGGTCTGACAAGATGGGTAGGCAAACAGCGTATCACCTAAGCCCTGTTTCCTGAGGCTTACAATCCCAGAGAAGTATCCTTTGATGATGTAGTAGGTACAGTTCCCAGAAGTTTATAAATAAGGTTTAACGATGGAAGGTAGGGCAATATGCAAAATATTGGTCTCAAGAGTTTCCATACCATTTACAATATTCAAGGGAGTTCTCCAAAGCCATTTAGCAGAAAAAGTACAGTGGTTTTGATTTATTTGGATTCATACAGAAATTAGTAGAGACTGAGCACATTTCAGGAGCCAGAACATGTGTCCTTGTTAAATGTCTCTGCTCCAGCAGTTAGACATCATTTCCCAAACAAATATAATTGTAGTTTATTATCAGAACCTAGACAGGATTATATATAAATTAAAAAGCACAAGGAAAAGATATTCATAGGTCCATACTATACAATCCTACTGAATGAAAGATTTTCACTGCCTTTAGGACTCCCTGCATACAAGAGATCTCCTACTTGAATGTCCACAGATGAAAATCATAGGCAGTGTATGTATGAGTGTATTTTCTGCTTTTATTAAGTGCATCCTTTTTTCACATTTTGAGCATCCTAGGCTGTACCTGACCTGAATTCAGATGCAAAAAGAACTGGTTTCGGCACAGTGCAGGTAACATGATACCTGTTCTAAAGCCTGATAAAATTGCATGCTTTCTTTTCTGTATAATCTCTTTCCCTTGATACCATTTGAATATTGATACCACATGTCATCCTTATCCCTTCCAAAACACACTAAAAGTGAGGGGGAGAAAGAAAAAAAAGCCGGACACAAATTCACCGTGATATGACCTTGGTGGAAGGAAGACAAAGACATGTGCTGAACTCAGTGGCATTACTAATTAATTTATTTATGACTGGCAATAATTGGGATTGCATTGAAAATATGTCAGGTCCCTGAAATAGTAGAAAAATCCATCTAGTGTCAAAAATATGTTTCAGAAGAACTTAATGTCTGAAAGCATTCTGGTGGTCATACCAATTCTGGATAAACTGAGAACAGAGGAGTAAATTTGGTAAATTACTGATGAGGAAATAATATGCAGTGACTGTAGCTCATATTGGTCAGGCAGCATAGCACATAATACACTTTCACAGAGAAAGGGCTAATAGAGAAGTTCTGCACATATATATGAGAAACAGTATTGGAAATAAAGATAAAATATGGAAGAAAGCCTGAGAATATGGGGAATTTGATTTCCCAGCTCAACCTGATCATGTGTAAAATGCAGATCTAAGTGCTGTGCCCTGACCACTGCAGAGCTTTCAGCAGGCAAGTCACGTAAAATCCCCTTCAGGACCTCTTTCCTACGTACAGAAGCTATATGGACTTATTTCATGCGCTATTAACCAAACAAGTTCAATTTTTGTGTGTGGTTTCTCTTACATCGACTTAGAACTATTTTTATCTGTTTGCTTTATGACTATACATTTACACCACAAGCACAAATTAAGTTTGCAAACATTTGCTCCTTTCAGAGTCATTACTTCTCCCCAGTCCTTTTATCACTGACCATTTGCAAAAGGCCATTTACCCCCACAGTTCTGCCAGACTGACCCCAAACAGGTCCCTGGTGCCAGCAAGATTGGCGAGCAACCTCCAGTGAAGTATCCAAGGGGATGAGCCAAAAAGCACCTCCACAACAGGTGTGGGTGCAGTAACCTGCTGCTGGATGGTGACAAGCAACAAGGAGCTGGATCTTCATCAGTTCCAGCTGTGCTGGGAAGGAAACACCAATCTGCTGTCCTGCTGACAGCTAAACCAGTGTAAACAGATCTAAACCATGCTAAAGCCTCGACTGCACACAGCCTTGTGTTATATACTTGCTATATTGATTGGAAGATCAATAATGCTAAGCAGGTCACCCCCCTTTGCAAGTGCATTTATAGCATTCTAAAGGATTTTTTTTTCCACTGATGGGATATTCCTATAAATTTCTCTCTAATACAAAAAGTAATTTTATCATAATCCACAGCATGAAGTAGTGTTGCACCCTGACCCAATAGATAAGGATAAAAGATGAGTATCTCTATCATCTCATTTTAATGTAATCTTATCTAATTGCACTGCAATGTACAATAGTGCAATTTTAAAGTAGTTTTAGGATGCCTTTATTAGCCAAATAAAACAAAAGGAAAACCAAAAAACTACTAAGCAGGGTCAAATGAAGCTGCAGGATAGCTGGGAGGGTCGGGCTGTAAGTTATTATGTTGTTCCCATGCTGTGTGACATGGAATGTGCCACACTGAAGGGTGCTGATAGCCCCCAACTGTAGCCAGGTCTCCTGAATGCCCTTTGGTGGCTTTTGAAAGGATACAACTTGAAACCAAGTAAAACAGCAGAATAAATTGATAATTTCTGACATTAAATTCCTTCAGTCACAACATTTTATTTACTACACAATGTATTTCAAAATGATACCCCTTATTTTAAAAGTGTCTTCCTTAAGAAACCTGGCCAGAAGTCATTGCTATATGCAAATATATATTGAGTGCATAAATACATAACACATAAAATTATTATCTTTTTCTAATGATAAGCATGGTAAGGCCACTTACCTGCTTTGATGCTTCTATCAGTACATTCACTTTGTGGGTGTAACTTTTAGGTTCGGTTTAGCACCTTGTCTTCTGCATGTTTACATGCCATTGTAAAGGTTCACCTGAATCTCACAGTCCTCAGAACTTACCGTCCTGCTGAGTTGTGAAGCTGAGGACAAGCACAGTAGATCTGGAGAACCAAAACCTGCAGGCAAGCAATGCATATTTGAGTACTTGCCAGTGCCCCTGGCCCCATGGTGGGCAAGTATTCCCATGCTGTGCCTGTCAGCCACCCAAATTTCTAACAGAGTTAAGAACTGAATGACAGTCTTCCCAAAGGCAGCATCAGAGTTAGAGAGTTCAGAAGTGGCTTAATACTTGGTAAAAGCTCCACCTAGGCAATCCACAATGTCTTAGGAATGCAAATATTTTGCAGCACTCTGATCCTGGTAGGAGGTTTCTTCTTTGTAATTTTATAACAAATCCAAATCAAATAATTTTATCCTGTGGACAATTTCTGCATTAAAATAGCACACTGAGATATCTTTCTTAGTCAGAGGATTTGAAGCTGAAGTCATTCTGAAAGCGCCACTGTAATTAATATATAAATGTGTGTGTGTGTGTATATATATATATGTATATATGAAAATAAATAGCCTGCTAATATAAAAAATAGCAGTATCAGCATATGAAGGCAAGAAGTTTAATTTCTTGATTTAAATAATTTAGATACAGCACTAAAAAAAACTTTAGATGAGACTTAAGATCGCACGTTAAGACATGAATCCACCTACTAGTTCTAGCCAAGATTCCATTTACTGGAATAAAAACATTTGGCAAGGACCAGAAAGAAGTGGCAGGAGCTGATCTCCTAATAATGAATTGTATAAGGGTATCCCAGAGTAGGGACAAATTCTGGGACAACACATTGACAGCCATAATAACTGTGTCATCTGGCTGGAGTTAAAAGGATTATGGCTAACCTTCTCTGGTTTTCCTTTAGAATAACCTTTTATTATAGAGAGAGTTTGACGGAAGATGTGTTTCCCAGCTCAGGAATCAGAAACCTGTGAGAAGAACCCTGACAACAAACTACCCCGCTGAAGCAAAAAACCAGCACTTCCTACTGAAAGTCAAGACACAAAGCAAACTTGAAGTACACCCTGTCTGAGAAAAGATTTGATGAAACATGTCTCCAAACCGCTCAGCAGCTCAAAACAACAGGGTCATTTGGTACTCTGGCTGAAGTAGGTCCCATTATCCTTGCACTCTCTTGTGTGGTAGAGGCCACCTTGCACCACCACCCTTGTTGATAAAAAATAAGGGAGTGGTATATCCCTTTTTTTTCCCAAAACACAGTGTCAACTCCTGGCCCAGAGCGTTTCACACATGTTCCTCACTGCCCTGAGTTCAAGCAGATGAACATGTGGCTGTGCAGTACCAGGGACTGCAGACCTTGCCTTCACATTCTCTCAGTGAGATGCCTATCTGCTACTGCTACTGCATTTATGCAGAAAGTGCAGGAACGCTCAGCAAATGATCCAAGGTGTGTCCCGGACAGACACAAATACCTTGTAGTCATTTGCATAAAGTCTCTCACACTGTGAGACAATCAGTAGAGGAGGGAGCACAAGCTCCAGAAGAGCTAAACAAACCCAATGCTCAGAAGCCAAATTTGTGGCTTGAAAGAAGTCGCATTGGACGTAGGGTTTGACAGGAAGATACTCTGTTATTTCACTGAAAGTCTTAAGGTTTCTCTGAGATCCAGTTGTGACTTTGAGAGATTTAGCACGCAATACAGAGAAAAGGAGTTTGTTGTCTCTATTGTTTTTTGAACCAGTGTAGCTCCTGGGCTGTGTGTGGCATGTATTCAGAATGTTTTCCACCTTTATGTAGTCCCCCTATTATCAGTTGGAATTACATGGCAAAATTAACCACTCTACTCTCATACCAAGAATGCTACTTTTGTATTATGTTTATTACATTATCTTATATATTGTTAATAATCATACCTACTCTTGCTTTTTTTTTAATACTAATCTTTTCCATTAAATGCTCTTGTGTCATTTTAAAAAATCAATAGCCGTATTATCTTCAGATTGCCTCGTGTATTATGGCACTGTAAGAAACTGGGTGTTGGAAACAAAATGTTAAGCCACCCAAAGCCACTGCAGTTAATCATATTTAACACCTGACTAAACTGGGCTCACCCAGAGCTTTAGGTAGAGTCCTGCTCAAGTCATTCTGTTGTGTTATGTGAAAGCCCATTAATAACTGCAGTTTCTATTAAAGCTGGATGTAATTCTAAGAAGCCAAAGGCCCTGTTTGTATCTCGTTTTTCTGCTACAACAAGTCTTGGAAGAGCTTATGATTTATTTTTCTATGGCCTACAGATTGACTACTGATCCTAAATCTATTTGCTTTTAATTAGTATATCATCATGAAAAGCATGTGAGAGGACACTGCAGAGAGTATGCTCTGCTGGCCAACCTCCATAGTGATGCCATAGTGCTGAGTGGCTTTTTATTTACTCTTTTGAACCTATAATGAATACATCCTCTATAGCAATCAAAGTGTTAGCTTTTGTCATCTCTATCCATATTTCCACCACAAAACTGATGTGAAAACTCAGCTTTTGTGTTGCCTGAATAACGTAATCCCCCCCCAAACAGCTCACACTTGAAATGGATCAAAACCCCCAGCTCTGAACAGCAAGCAGAGTGTTATGGCAAGGCAGGCATCAGTGTGGGTTTTTTTGAAACAGGGTGGGATTAGAGACAGATTTACAAAGAGTCAAGTACATCAAGGAAAGGGGATAGGAGCTCAAGGATGTCCTACTGCATATTACTTTAAAAGGTATGCTTTTTTCCTTTGTGGAAATGCTTGAACTTGGCTATTTTTTCACTTGAAAGGAACAGCCTTTTCTTTTCTTCTGTCTCTTACCATAAGAAAGGAACAGGCTTTTAGTGGTAGCTAGATTTTCTTCAGCTTGCAGATGAGGGAAAATTCTGATTTCCTCAGAATATATATTTTACCTATAGAAAAATGGCCCTTTCATCCTCCTAGATCCTTTTTGATCCCTCCACATAACTTTCTTTGGTTCCCAAGCTTTTCTTCACTCCATGAAGATATGCCCTTGGGTCATCCCTGTACATATGGTTGGGAACCTGCAACTGTGTGTACCTGGGCCTTTGTCACTGCTGGGGACATTACAATGGTCATAACCACTGCTTCCTGTACTGAGTTTGACACTGACTATGCTGTTCCAGTCCTCCTACTTTAAGATCCACTACATCAGTTCCCCCTTTCATAGGACTCACAGGCAATCCCCAGCAATTTAGCTTCCCTGCAGCAATGCCTTTATCCAGAGCAAGCTGTTTGGAAAGGGACAGAAATTCCTGCAGGGAAAGAAGTCTCAGGAATTTCCAAATTCCTTCTCCTTCCTGTTACCAAGGAAATCTAACAGTCTCTCCTTTGATGGGTGGTCCTAGAAAACTGCAGTCTCCATAACTGCTGAAGGTTGGATGCAGATGAAGGGGAAAAGCAGGTTAAACAAGAGATAATACACTTCCAGAGCCTCTTTTTTCCACAAAGAATGCTGACCATGAGTATACACAGTAAAAGGAGAAATATCCTGGGGAGATCACAGGAGAAATCCCGTTGCAGAAAAACAACATGCTTCAATAAAAACAGAAAGGCAGATAGGTGCATCTGTTATCAATCAGCTCTTTAGACAAGTTGAGGAGTCGTGGAGCAAAAGAAACAAGCTTTCCCTCAGGCTCAAATTCCTCCTTGGAATTTCTCAAATGTCCATGGCTGCAGAGCTGTAATTCCCGGTCTGCCCTGAGAAGAGCAGCTGTCGCCACCTTTGTTACCAGCCTGATCAGCCAGCCGGGGAAACCAGCAAAACTCTGACTACTTGTACAGAAACCATACTGGCTCGCTGGGAAAGGGCAGGTTTATCCCTTTAATCTAACAAGCCATAAAGTGTTGACAAAATATTGATCACGTACATACTCACTCGTTGCTCTTTTGTTTGCTTGCTTTCAATGAGGATATTTAAATTGCTAAATTGACTTCCTGTGAAGTCGTTCTATCATACCAATTCCACTTTTCTCCCTGAGCATGGAGAACTTCAGAGTACATTACCGGTGTGCTGAGTGCCCATATACTAATGTTAGCAACAACCAAACCCCGGCAGTTTCCTTAGCATAAGGATAGGTTTGCTTTGTAATGACAACGCTGACTGAAAAACAGACGTTTATGTAAAAACACTTTCATTTAAAGCTTGACCACATGTCCTTGTACAGCACAAGCTTGACCACGTGTCCTTGTAACACACCCTCATCCTTACGGCGCTCAGTTCTGACATCCAGCCCCCACCTCAATCCTAGCTGCCCTTCATAGCCATGCACTTCATCTCTAACTCCAGGCAGCCCCGTGTGCCTTCTCCTTTACTTGTCACAGAATCACACAGAATCAGTTAGGTTGGAAAAGGCCTCTGAGAACATCGAGTCCAGCCTTGTCCTTCCTGACTGAGTGCAGGCAGGGCGGCTCCTGCCACTCGTCCTCTGGCACTGCACTCCCTGGCAAAGGCACCGCGCTCCCTGGCAGTTTGAAAAGAGAGCAGGACCTGAAGTGATTAATTTCTATGGGCAGGAAGAGAGGGGGAGGGAATTCTGAGAATGTTCTGGCCGTGTAGCGAGTGCACACACGTTAGTATTTTGGTTTGGAATGTCCTTTGTTCTGCAAATCCCTTCCTAGAGGTATGCATTGAGATGTGGCAGCAAGAGGAGGACTCTCCAGAAGTACCCTGCATTGGTGCTGCATGTTCTCTTTGCTTCCAAAGTGTGTTCTTGTGCTCCTGGGTATTTCCAAACCCTCCTCCAGCCTCTGGACTCTGACCTCAAACCAAGGAGAATTCAGTAATGAATGTAGTTAATTTGAAACCGATTATTGTTTCCAAGGTCATTAATGGGAAAACTGACTATCAGCAAACAGCCCTCCTGAGAACACAATTCTGAGGGGATCCTATGTTTCCCTTAACCAAACAATGCCATAGAAACTGACCAGATGTTTGCCTACTCAGCTTACCAATCTACTGCCATGCTTTTCCTATTGCTTAAAGCAGGCCTCACAACCTGAACTAAAAGTACGCAGCAGTCAAAACAGCACGCTTATTTCACCCAGACCAGGCTTAATAGGGTGTGTTGCTTCTGAATTTTAAGCAAATCAACCACATTCATCTTGCATTTGCTGAAACAGAAGTTGAATCTCTTCTTTTTGGTTTCTGCATTCAGGAAGAAAAGGCCAAGTTTCTCTATCCACTCTCCAATAAAAAACAGGCAGAGAAAAATTTCTCCTGTGCACATTGTGTATCTTCCTTGATCAGCCAAGGTTTACATCATGGACAAATATGCCCATTTGTATTCAGAGGATGCAGACTCAGGATGCGCCCAACCTATTTCCCTACCACAACCTCATCATCCCCCGCTTGAGATTCCTCTGTTCCCCAGGCACCACCCTGATTCATAATCTCAAGAAAGTAGGAGATGCTTGATGATCTTGCAGACCTGGACAACAACTGTGTTCACTGTGGATTTTCCAGCCCAATTGATTGCCCACTGTCTGGTAAGCTGGCTTTGCTTGCTAACTTCTAGAACATGAATGCTATTTGCTTATCTGTCATCAGAGTGGCTCTCACTTTGGTGTCTCTTTGATGAAGGCCAGGGCCAGCACCTCTTCAACATGCAATTTCATTTACGTGGCTTTCTTCACTCTGAATTTCTTCATCCAGTGCTAGTCACACAAAACCTGCAAAACAGTTTCACCTCCTGGTGCAGTGGTTTTCAGGCACAGAAGCATTATTCCACAGTGTTCTTTTTTCCTGCTCCTCAAAATTAAATCATTCTTTTCCTATCATGAGTCATCATTTTAGAAGGACTTGCTTAAGTTCCATGTATATGAAAGATATGCAAATGACAAATGCAAGGTACATTATCTTTTACAGATCTTGTGCTCTTGACAGAAAGTTGCAAAGTATGGATTTTTGTTAAATAGAGAAAGAGAATAAAAACTGTGCAATGGAGAAATGTGTGAAACTGCTCCTAATGTCTCGAATGGAAAAATTCTGCACGGAGGAGTGCAGTGCAAGTTAGCACAGGGTGGCATCACACGTTGGTGTGGCTCCACCCTGTACAGTCACACTTGGTGAAGCTGGGTTGTGTCAGGCTGAGCAGCCCTGCATGAGTATACTCTGGTGTTGCAGTGTCAGCTGTTCCAGGCTGACAGCAGAGTTTTTCATGGAGCCACATCTATAAACCCTGGGGTTGTCACTTACCAACTCTGCTTTGACTCCAAGTCAGATGCAGACATCAGTACTGCAGACATCTTAAGTTAGATAATGCAAATTCCAATGCTGATGCTGTAAAGATGGAAGACAAATGGTCTCAGGTCAATGCAGCAGGGGTCTTTCTTACTATTCTTTAAAAATTTTCTAAGAAGCTTATAAATACTTTCTCTCCAGTAAACATGCAGCAGTCTTTCAATCCCGGAAACAGCAAAGCATGCTTTTTATGCAGCCATTTTTTCATGCAGTCTATGTGCAAAATTCTTAGCAGTTTAAATAAATTATATTAATAAAATAAATTATTCCATAGACTATGATTTATTATAACATAGGTTATAATGTTCCTGAAAGTGAGTAATAAAACTGTTGCTATTGCTGCACTGGTGGTTCAGTTCTCTGCTCAATCTTCCCAGACTGGACATACAGTTTCACTGCCACACTTCCACTTAGTCTTCCAGTAGAACAAGTAGATCCTTTGGTGTACCTAGAAAACTTAATGAATCCTTGTCTAAAATATGTTGGGTGATTCATGCCCGAAACCTACCTGTTCTGCTACATTGACCACTAAGGGAAGCCGTAGGTGACACATCGTAGTTATCAACATCTGCATTGCATATACAGAAGTTAAATGAGATTCATTTTTCTGGTGGTATCTGCAATTGCTTCAGACATTTCCTAGCAAAACTGATATCTTTCAAAGAGCTCAAATACATATTTTTTTGAAAGCCAAGAAAGCACTTACCAAAGGAAAATACTGATCAGCCTTTCCAGAAATCTTTTTGCCACAGTGTGATTAATGTCTTAAAACTGTCCACAGAGTAAATGCACACAAACACAGGCGAGAAGAATGCACCAACAGGGAAACGTGCAGAAATCTGGATCCAATAAACTAAGGCAGAGGAAATAGAACCTGGACAGAACTTACTGACGTCGTATATAAATACTATTTTCTAGTTTCCCATGTGAAATCCAATATGGAAAGTTTAGTATCCTGACTAGGCTAGAAAATTAAACAGAGAAACAGAAAAAATTCATCACTTTAGTGATCCTGTCAAATGAATAGTGATAGCATGCTAAATTACATTATTTTCCTGACATAAACAGGTATGGATACAAAGAAAGATGCACAAATTCTTAGATTACCTGTCTAAATCTTGCCATTTCCCTTATAAAACTAGAGACTGAAGAGAATGCCTGAATTAATGTCTTATTTCAGATCACAGAAGTCTGAAGGACATGTATTTGCATATACGATGTTTACAAATTGAAGAACTAATTTGAAGTTATCCACTTTTTGTGCCCCAACTATGTCAGGTAACTATGAGTTAAGAAAATCGGTGCAATATCCTACCATTGTTTATGTGGATTACAATTTGGTTATAGAGTATCCAAATCAGCACAGCTCTTCAGATGAAAAGGTTTGAACCCCTTATTGACATACAAATTGAAGAGACCAGAGATGGTAGGTAGGAGAAGAAAATTTTTTTAATATGTACAATGAGGTTATGTTTTGACACTGTCCCACATGACATCCTTGTCTCTAAACTGGAGAAACATGGATTTGACTGATTGCCCACTCGGTGGATAAGGAATTGGCTGGATGCCCACACTGAAGAGTTGCTGTCAATGGCTCAGTATCCAAGGGGAGACCAGTGGCGAGTGGTGTCCTCAGGGCTCAGTATTGGGACCAGCGCTGTTCAACGTCTTTGTCAGTGACACGGACAGTGGGATTGAGGACACCCTCGGCAAGTCTGCCGATGACACCAAGCTGAGTGGTGCAGTGGACACTCTGGAGGACAGAGATGCCATCCAGAGGGACCCTGGCAGGTTTGAGAGGTGGGACTGTGCAAACCTCATGGAGTTCAACAAGGCCAAGTGCAAGGCCCTGCACCTGGGTCAGGGCAATCCCAAACACAAATACAGGCTGGGCAGCGAATGGACTGAGAGCAGCCCTGAGGAGAAGGACCTGGGGGTGTTGGTTGCCAAGAAGCTCAGCATGACCTGGCAATGTGTGCTCACAGCCCAGAAAGTCAACTCTGTCCTGGGCTGCATCCAAAGCAGCACAGCCAGCAGGTCAAGGGAGGGGATTCTGCCCCTGCTCCCCTGAGACCCACTCGGAGCACTGCATCCAGCTCTGGGCCTCCAACACGAGAGGGATGTGCACCTTCAGGAATGAGTCCAGAGGAGGCCACAAAGATGATCATAGGAGGCTAGACCACCTCTCCTATGAAGACAGGCTGAGAGAGCTGGGGTTGTTCAGTCTGGAGACAAGAAGGTTCCAAGGACACCTTACAGCACCTTCCAGTACCTAGAAGGGGCTGCAAGACAGCTGGAGAGGGACTTTTTACAAGGGCCTGTAGTGACAGGACACGGGGGAATGGCTTCAAACTGAAAGAGGGTGGGTTTAGATTAGAAATTAGGAAGAAACTCTTTACTATGAGGATGGTTAGGCACTGAAACAGGTTGCCCAGAGAAGTTGTGGATACCCCATCCCTGGCAACATTCAGCACCAGTGTGGATGGGACTTTGAGCAACCAGGTCTAGTGGCATGTATCCCTGCCCCTGGCAGGGAGTTGGAACTAGATCATCCTTAAGGTCCCTTCCAACCCAAACCATGCTATGATTTTATGATTCTGTGTTATATGTTGCAAATACTAAGTTCAACAAAATCAAATTATTATAATTAAACTGACTGTATTGCTTAAGATGTGTCTTCATAACCAGGCAGCATATATTCCATAACTGGCCACTGACTGAAATCACTAGTGAGAGATGCTCTGTTGACCAAATGACAAAAAAGCTCCTGCACCTGCAGTTAGCACTAAGTGTATAAAAGTTCACATCTTTCACTGGAGTTGGCATAGCTGGTGCACAAATTCAAAGCTGCAGTCAAAGAGAGTTGTGCAATTTAGACCTTAGCTAGTATTTTGAAAACACAGAGGGAGGGGCAGTTTTAAACTACTGAAGAAATATTTATGAAAAGTAAGGGCACGAAGTAGATTCCAATTTAATCAAGGACTATTGATCTCTAGCAAAAAAAAAAAAGACTGCAGTTATGAAAAACTGATATTGTTGGACAGTACCTTGTTGGGTTTCATGATGAGCTCCACTTGCACAACACTGTGTAATAGCTTTACCTTCCAGTCTCCAAAACAGCCAGATCACTTTTTTATATCATCCAGAAATATGCTCTCTGCAACAACTTATCTTAAAGAAACTTTCAGAAATCAGTCACAACCTTTGTTTAAAGGTTTTATTTTTGAAATGCTGACAGCAGCTTAGCTCTAGCATTGTCTACAATATCTCTATACAGAGATACTCAAATGATGCTGTCACATAGAGTAGAATAAATTATTTCAATTGTAAATCAGCTAATCATACATTAAATCTGGTACCTACTCCTCTTTGATATAAGAAAGCTTTTTTCGTGCTCTGGATGAAATATAGCAGTGTGCCCAAAGCCATATAAAGAGCCATTTTATTTTTATCCTATCAGTATCACTCTGTGTCTCAATTTAAGATTTGTATTTCTAGTCATGTGATAGCCTCAAGTTTTCTTTTCACTTCATTTTTGGAGTTTTGAAATTTTCAATGTACACATTGACAAATACCCCAGAGGTCAAATCCCAATTTATTAATGTCTGAAATCTCATTATTTTTGAATAAATCTCATTAGTTTAAGACCTAACTGGTGATTTTTTATGCTTAGGCTTATTAAAATTGATGACAATATAACCAATGTATATCCCTTCTTTATATAAATGAGCAATTAGAAACAATGTAAGCAATTACAAGCTATATAAATATTTTTTCATTACTTTTCTGATAAATAGATGAAATTTTCCCTGTGGAAGACTGATTGTAAATCAATCACAATCAAATGTCGCTGCAGAAGTACCAGCATAAAGAGGAGACAGACCGGCTTTCCTCAATCAAGACGAAAAGGACTTGCTTTACCTTGAAGACAGACTAAGCGAAAACAAAAGGAACATAACTTTAAACTGAACTTTGGATATACCGAGGTACTCTTGAGAGAAACATGGGTTTCAGTGTTGTCTCCCCAAGAATCATTTTAGTTTTGACCATAGACCTTGTATGTGGGGTCATAAAAAAAGAGATGCATCTTTGTTAGCTCTGTGTAAACAAAACTCCTCCATGTGGTTGGCATCCCACCCTTCCCAGGCTGGTTTCTTCAAACAAAGTTTTCTATACAGTCTGGGTTGGGTATTTAAAAAGTTGGAGCTTTGTCTCTTCTTTAAAATATAAAAACCTTTTGGGGTTTGGGGGTTTTTTAATAATTATTTGTTTTCCCTTTTGCCTACTGCATCTTTCTTAGTTTAGCTTCTTATCAGAAGATAATGTAAAGGTCTCAGATATGAACTGTTAACAATCTACATCAAGGAAATGAGACACAGAAACTTTTAATAAAGATCTCTTATATGTTCATTCAATATATGACTACAGTATGTGTCAATGCAATTAATTAATTTAAATGATGTATCTTATTCTTTGTGATGTTTCTATTGGTCTCCAACCATGGGCAGATGGAGGGAAGAAGATAGAGCACATGGCAAACAGAATTCCTATCATAAAAATAAGCAGAAAAAAAAATGTTGGTTTGACAAAAGAAGTCATAGATGAGAAGAAAGGGCACAGTTCATTTTCCTCCCTGAAACTCCTCTCTGAAGGTCAGTTCTGATTATTCTGCACTCTGTTTACAGAAGACAGTAGATAATACTGTAAATTACCTTTCCTTCCTTTCAGAGGAGCTAAGAGGAGTCTGCCTCTTATTCTGTCATGCCTGCTAATACCTCTGTACATTAATTGCTTCTTAGATTTGTGTGCTTTTGTTGACATCAAATTTAGTTTAAAAGTTAAATTTGTAAATGTTTGCAGGAACAAGGCCTTAGTTTGCATACTGAGTTCTTTAGACTGGACTACAATGACCAATATGACATGGGGCTTTTGGAGACTGTGGAAGGGGACAAAGTCTGAGTTTTGCTCATATGTGTGTATTGTCTTGTTCAGTAAAGAAATCTTCTCAGGGAGGTTTAAGTGAGCCTTTTCATTTTCAGGAACACAACTACAAGACATCTCAAGCAACAGTTTCCATGTACTTTTTAATTACCCAAATGTAAGGATTGACACAAATTTTTAGAACACTGAAAAACGAATACTAATAAGAAAAAGGCAGGATTACCCAATTCTCTTTCTTCAGTCCCTCTTTGAAGATCAACTCTAATTGGTTTAGATTTTGTTTGAGTAATGTCATATATTTAGTAAATTAGGTACAAATAAAAATTGAAGGTAATTACAACTGAGCTAAATGTATTTATATGCAAACTTCATAGATAAAGATAAAACATTTATGTTGTAATTGTGAATTAAATTCATTATTGCATTCAGTGCATTACATTCATTAATCAAATGCACATTAAAACTTATATAGGCATGACAGTAATTGCATTGCCATTGACCAGTGACAGAAGAGGGCTTTGACAGATGTACAACAATTTGGTAAGGTAAAAATTGATTCGGCAAAAGATCCAAAAGCAAACAGTATTCTCAATTTCAAAAAGACAAGCTTTGAGAAACCAGAGAACTTATTTGTGAAGTCAGGGACTGAGGAATTAAAATATTGAGGATAATATTTGAAGTGAAAAGGATAAAAGTGTGTGGACTTTGTCTCAATAAAGCAGAAAAAGTTTTACGGAAGAGAGCTAGTAGAATAAATAAGCACAAGCAAAACTCAAAACATTTGCAAAATGGCAAAGAGGCTTAAGCACAAAGGAAATGTTATCTGAGGGATAAAGAAAAGGAAGGACAAAGTGAGAATCACCAAAAGTCAAGCTGAATTAGACTTTCAAAAAGATATGAAAAGCAAACAACAAAAAAGATTCTTCATCCCCACAAACAAAAGACAGTAAAGAAAAGACTGAAGTGCTGTGGAATAAAAAGTGCAGAGAAATGGAAGATAATCTTGGCAAAATATAAATTGCACTTTGCTACTGATCTGAAATGAATACTTTGCTTCAGATTTTAATGAGTACATTGACTGATCATGGGAGCAAAGTCAGTTTAGATAACGGCAGGAGCGTGGGGCAAAGCATCACTCAGAACAAGGACAGAACAGAACTCAAGGAAACGAATGCAAGACCCTGCATCTTCTCCACCCCATTTCTGAAAGTAACTGGCACGTGAGCTCATGGGGCTACTGCCAGGTGACTGGAGAGGAGCAAACTTCACACTCATCACTAAAGTGACGATAAATTTCAGCAGCGGAGTTTTTATGACCCATCACCATGACATCAAGGCCTGCAGAACACACATAAAACAGCAGCAAGTATAACTTAGGTCAAGATTGAAATTCCTAACTTTTTCATTTAATTCATCTTTTCCAAATGTAATTGATTGATTTTTCCATTAGCCAAATATTTGCAACTGGATCTGCAAACTAAACCTTAAGAAGCTTCAGTAATTTAATGTTTTTAATAAGACATACGCTGTCCAAGTATTAAAGTTATGCTACTTCTGCTTTACAATTTCACACATACAGAATTTTACGAGAGTTACTTAATTGTCAGCTCTTCCTTTTTTTTTTTTTTTTTTGTCAGCAAGCATCATTTATCATGAGATAAATCATATGGCAGCACTACACTTACAACTATCAGTCAAATCTGAACTAACTGCAGAGAAAACCATAATGGCACCCTGAAAATTATTTCACAGGACAATTCTTCATATTTGCTTTCCTCATTTAGTTTAGAAGGATATTTCCTGGTTGTTGGTAATAAATCCATTTATTCAGTAGGGGATAACAGCATTAGGTGCTGAAATCACTATTTTAAGCTAAAAATAGCTCCCATTACTGAAAGATCATTTCTGCCTTTTGCTATGACAGTTTACAATTTCTACCATGTAGCAAAACAGCCCAGATTTGCTGAGAAATTCTGTTCTGAGACCTTTGACCCTCTGAACTGCGAAGTTGGCTGTGGTTGCTGTCCTTTCTGTAAGCAGAAACCTGAGAAGCGGGGCAAGTAAATCAAAATGGGAATGGAGGAGCAGGGCCAGGTTTGCAACAGTAGAGATGAGTGCTTTTGTTTCTAAAAGAAGTGAAAAAATGCCTTGAAAATCATGCATCCTCCAGGCCTACACTGGCTCTGCAGCAACTTTGCTTTCCCGTTCCTTTTGTAACAACCATTGAAACAATTGGTGGAGACACTAAGAGTGCTCCTCCTCACAGCACATTAGTTTTTGCTTTTCGTGGTGACATAGCAGAGATGCATAGAATTAGCATTAATATAACTTCTACATAAATATTAACAAGGAATGTTCTCCTTCACAAAGAGTGAGCACGATCCCTTACTGCCCGGTGGATGGAGGGCTGGTAAAGGCGGCTTTAATTCTGTACTTGAATCTCAATTTTTCTTGGCACTGCCTCTCGTGTAAGTTGGCTGCTCTAAATGACTTCGCTGCCACAGCCCCCTATGGATCATTCCAGCTGCTCAAAATAGCTGTTCAAAGTGAGGAAACCTCTACACAAAGAGTATTCCCTAGGGAGAAATTTCAAGAACTCTACAACCCCTCCGTGCTACTGGGAAAGTGGAAAGAGACTGGCTAAGAATACAGGATTCATCATTGTCCTTTCCATACAACAAAACATTCATACTTTCTCATCTTTCTTTCTGGACTTGATTATTTGTTGACACCAAGCTTATCCTATTCAAGAATATGCATAAGAACAAAGATTGCTTCACACTAACTCTGTGAGCTCTGTGCTCTGCAGCTGGTTTAGCAATGAAAACAGGGAAAAGCTTCAGCACCATACTGGCTTGCATTCAATTTCTGACTGGCCCAAAGCTCTGTTTTGGTATGCAGAAACTCCGTGAACCACTCTGACTGTTGGGCTTGGTTACACACCTAACACTGAAAAAAAAAAAAAAAAAGTGATTACAACAATTGTCTCAACAGTTTTTTCACAACATAGAATTTCCTCCTGCACACAGGGGAATGTACCTGGCCAGTTATAGCCTGTTGTGCCAGCAGATTACTACAAAGGAACAAGATCGTAAACAATTTTTGGCCCCGTGTCTCGCAATCATATGATGATATCTGAACCTTCCTATCTTCCCAAGCCATTCTTCCTCCAGATTCAAATGTCTGATTATTGTTATTAAAGCAAGTTCAAAACTGGTCTAGTTAAATTAGTGCACCCCTTTGAATGGACATTTTCAAATGTGCTGGTCCTTCAGCTCCTGTCCTGCCCTTTATCTCTGGGTAATCTCACTTGTAAACATGAATTCAGCAAACATCTTTCCAACAGTGACTCACAGAACCTCCCTCTAATCCAAAACAATCTCCTTCTGTCCTTCCTGAAACCTCAGCCTGTCTCTCAGACAATACTTTGTTCATGTCTAGTTGTCAGTCAAGTTCAAAAAAGAGCTTTCACTGTTTCCCTCCTTTCCCTCCTCCACCTGTTTTTTGTGTATCTGTCAGCCATCCAGACTCCTGTGAAGGAAGGCCTGCAGCCTTCATCACTAATACAAATCTCTTTTTAGGTGATCATACCCATACTCTCTGGCTTCAAATATACATCACCCTGCTACTTTCCTAACAGAAAAAAATACTATTTCATCTTATTCAGCGTTGAGATCATTTCCCTCCTCATGTCAGCTGGTGATACTGAGCTGTATCATCCCTTGTTAGACTTTCAAACAAATACTTCATGTGGTTTCATAGGTTATTCATTCTATTATCTGGGAAGCTTCCCAGAAATAAAAAAAGAATATACTTCATTTTTTCAAATTGTGTCCTGCTCTGAAATGTCTCAGAAACATTCTTACAGGCAATTGGTGTGCCTTACAACCAAGAGACAACAGTCACAGCCAGTGGGTTAGGGCCACTCTGACTACAGTGAACTCTGTCTGGTAGCAAGTGTGAAGTCCTGAATTGGAAACATCAGAAAAAGAACGAATTGAAGGGGGCAGACAAGAGAACAGTCAAGACTCCAGGAAATGATGAAGTTTGTGAGCACGTGGTCCAAGACACGCTGTCAGACCACACCATAGTCAAGATCAGGAAGTCAGAAACTCCATATAAGACAGGATCCATGACAAGAAAAAGATATATCTGACTGGAGCAATGTCACACAGATCACTTGCAAACAGCAAGTAGGATCAAACACCTGACTGAAAAACAGAGAAAATATTAAATCCACAGAAGACAGAACTAGGAACTAGTACTGCACAGCTAGAAAGAAGGACGGGTGGACTGGTATTAAAGGTAAATGTGGAATATGGTTGGACAAAGTCCACAAACTCTCAGTTGTAGTTCTATTAGCACTTTAAGAAGATTTAATCCATTGTGGCTACTGAAACTAGTGGTCCTGCACTCCCCATCCATAATTTTATGTGCATGCCAAAGCACAGCTTCTTATTTATACCAATACAAGCAAGCATCTATGTAGCTGGGACATGAACTGCCTTGGGAAACTGATGCAAATTAAAGCTGATAACAATTAAAAACGATTAACCATCATTAAAACTAAGTAGTTAGAATTAAACCTGATGCAGTCCACTACACAGCCATGCAAGTGCTTGTCCTGGCACAAGGAAGGAGGCAGCATGGAGAGACAAACGGCTGAGAAAGGAAAACCTTTTTTTAGGGTTGTCACAACTCACACAAAATTAATAAAAACCAGTGAAGCCCCAGCACTGGAGAACATGGTTCTCTGCCTGCTAGTAAGGCTGTGCCACGGGAGCGTAGAGCGGCAGCTAGCCACCTAGGGAATGATTCACGGCCAGCTGCCTTGGGAATGACTCACTGGCTCAGTGACTCACTCCTCCGCTGGTGGACAGAGCCCACTGCCTATTATGCCGTCCGATACTATCTCACTGTCTCCTAGTAGGGATTCATTCATCTGTCCCCAGCCATCTGCTGCTGCCTGTCCCGTGTAGTGCGAGTACCGTAGGCTCTTAGGGGAAGACGGGGTTTTCTGTTCTTCATTTGGTCAGTAGCGAGCCTTTCCTCGGACTACGGAATATTGCAACACCGAGATTATAACGTGTTATAGTGTCGCTACAAAATGCTTTAGGCGACCATAGATCTATGTGGTTTTCAACAATTTCTTCTAGATATTAGAAAAAAAGAGTCGCAGGTTATCAAGTAATGACTGGCGCACAGATCCGCGGTCCTTCCCGTGTACGCCCACAGACGCACATGCCCTGCCCGGCCACTCGCTCCTTGTGCCACACAGCCGCGTACCAGTGACTCCCCACTTCTCGGTCACACACGCTGGGCTGCTGGAAGGGGCGAAGGGAACGGAAACTGCGCCTGAACGCTCGGCTGAGCTCCTCTTAAGAGCGAGGGAAGCGCCTTACAGGGGGCGCAGAGGGAAGGAGCGCCGGGTGCGGGCGCAGCGCTGCCGCCGCGGCCCGGGAAGAGCCGGAATTCTCGGGCTCGCCCCTTGCTACGCGCCGAATGGTTTCGGGGGATGCTCCCCCGCCGCTTCTAGGCCGTGTTCAACCCTACTCCCCCGGGCACGGTTCACTGCCGACCCTAGGCCATGCTTCCCACCCATGCTCGGGTCGGCGCAGTCCGATCCCGGTGCAGCCGCCACACCGCGGCCCCGAGCGCTGCCGCTACCCCAGCCCCGCCGCCGCCCGCGCTCCATCTCCCGCTCCCTGCGGGTAGGCGGGCGGGCCGCAGCGGGAGGGGCCAGAGGAACCGGCATATGCCTCGACGGGCGTCGCTGCCGCCCTATGGGAAGCGGAGAAGGGCGGGCCGGAGCGGCGGCCGCCCAATGTGCAGCGCGACCCGGCGTGATGCGGGTACCTGCAGGATATAAAGGCGGCTGCGTGCGCACTGGCCCCTCGCTTACACAGTATGGCCGGCGACATTAGCTAGCGCTCGCTCAACGCTCTTCTCTGTAACAGGGGAACACACGGACTACAAGGAACCGAACCGCATCGCCCGCCCGCACCCCCGCTCGGACTGTAACCCGCTCACACACGCTCACGCCGCATCCGCCGCCGCGCACTCTGGGTGGTTTTCGCCCATTTAAAAAAAGAAATTCCTTCCTTCTTCTACTTATTCCTCATTTTTTTTTTTTAAATTAATATTAAGCAAATCTCCCAGAAGGTGAAACCGCCCGGGACGGACTGGGACCCGGTGGCGGCAGCAGCGCGGCCCGTGCAGCAGCAGCGAACGGTGGCGGCCGGGGGCGGCAGTTTGGTTGTCGTTTAATTTCTGTGGTTGTTGGTTGCCGAGTTGTCTCACCATGAAGGAGAGCGGTGCACACTTCTTCGAAGGGACCGAGAAGCTGTTGGAGGTGTGGTTCGCCCGGCAGCAGCCCGCGCAGCAGGAGCCGCACCAGAGCAAGGGGTCCGGCGACCTCCGCACCATACCCAGGTCTGCGAAAGGCCGGGGCGGGGTGGGGTCGGAGCGGGGAGAGGCGGTGGCGGGGGCAGCGTTGCCCTCGGGGGACGGCCCGCGGGCGGGAAGGTCCCTGAATGGCCCGGGTGTGGCGGCGCTTTGGGGGGCGATGGCGGCCGCGCCGAGGGAAGGCAGGTTCCGGGGTGGCCGTCGGTGGGGGCTGGGCTCCCGCGCTGCCGGCCGCCTTCCCGCTCCCCCGGTAACAGCCCCGGCATCTCCCCGCTGGTGGTGACCTTCCGCCGCCCTCCAGAGACCCCCGGGCAGGGAGGCTCCCCTCGTCCCGGCTGGCGGGAGGTGGCAGTGCCGGAAGCCATTTCGCGCCGCCACCTCGTGCAGCCCCGCGCGGTTCCCGCTGGCAACATGTGGCGGAGCGGAGCGGGGAGCCGGGCGTGTGCCGCGCCGGCCGGGAGCGCCGCGGGGGGAGCGGTGTCGCAGTGCTGCTGGCGGCCGGGGCACGGCGCCCACCCTTCTGCGGTGGTACGTCCTGCTCCTGCGGCCAGTTTCGGAATGAGAAGGCTCGGAAAAATCCCTGCCCGTGCCGTATTGCGGAGAGCGGGGGCTCAGCTGTCTCCCTTCCAGTTAATGCAAGCTGGAAAGGGAGATCCCTCTGGCTGACGCGGCGAGGGTTGATGGTTCCCTCACATGGCCGGTGTGGCGGCGACCTCCGGCACTGCGTAGCCGGACAGGTCCATAGAGCGGCTCTCGCCGAGGGAAGCAGGCGGTACCCGGGGACCCTTCCCGTGTCTCCCTGCGGTGCGGTGGGCACCGGAGCGAGGGAGGCACCGGCAAAGGGGGTGCCCCCTCCTCCCCCAGAAGTGTGGCTGGAGCCGCGGTTTACACGTGAGTGTTCTGGCCGCGCTCCCGGGCCGCGCCGCCGCTCCCGTCGCTCTCCCCCATTGAGGAGCCGAGGCCAATGGGAGCGGGACGCCGCGGAGGGCCGGGCCGCGCCCGTCACCCAATGGGCATGTGGGGAATGCGCTGGCGCCGCGCTCGGCGCCGCCCGGGGCGGGGGAAGGAAGGCCCGGGGCTCGCTCCGCACCGCTCCGCTCCCGGCGCACGTGTTCGGCACCGGCTCCCGCCGCTCCCCGCCCGCCGCCCAGGAATGTGCCTGCGCCGCCTTTGTTAGCGCAGGAGCCGATGGCCACCTGCCGGCACGCGGGGCGGCTCTGGAGCCGCGCCGGGCAAGGCGGGCATGAGGCGTGTGTGCTGCAGATTGCCAGGACTGTATTTTGGAAGGGGAGGGGGAGTGTAGAAACGCTGGAGCTGGATGGTCTTTAAGGCCCCTTCTAACTCAGACCATTGCAGGACTCTATGGAATACTTAGACTTCTGACTTGGAGGGTCCAGCTGTAGATCCACAAAAAATTGTGTTCCAGAAGTGTCAGAAAATGGTAGCTGCAAGCTTGAAGTACAAAGCAAAATCGGCAGAACTCTGTGGATGAGCTTGCAGTGACAACAAGAATGGTATGTAGGTGGAATTAGCTGACATAGTTGGAAAAGGCAGGCTTGTCCTAAGCAGAAAGAGCAAATGTGAAGGTTGTACTCATGTCGGTAGTTCGCCTTCAGTATGGTCAGTTGTTCAGCTTTTCAGGGTCGGGTGGTAGCTGGAGGATCTGGCTCTCAGTGTATTCAGATGTGCTGGTGCATATCGCTGTTACCCAACGGTCTCCGGTCAGGGAGCTTGAGCTAGGGAGCTTGTCATAGTATATTTAATGTTTGGAATAAATTTATGATGGTAGCATCTCCATTCAGAGATGTCCTATTTGTCTTTTCCTTTGTTTTGGTATTCCTCAGCAAATTTCCCATGTATATATATCAGTAAACTTAGCTATCCGCGGATCAGAATTGGCAGGGAGCAGATAACTGCCTTTTTTAAAAATAATGACTAGCCCGTGTTGTGTGTGCATCTGAATGCTCGTGGTTAGTGGAAGCTTCATTTCTGCTGTACCAGAAGCACTGAAGAATATATTTTTACTTCTGTCCTGTTGGCGTAATGAGGTAATTTGCTCGTCTGACTTAGACTTGTGAAGCTATTTAGACCTTCCTGAATAATGTACTTAACATGGAAATAATCAAATGTGGTTTTATAGCTCTTTGAGGCTTAGTGGTGTAGCAGATACAGGGTAACAGCTTGTATAGTTAATGTCCAGGCAATCTTGGAAGGAAAACCCTAGCTGAAATACTTGCAGATGATGTGAGCTATGTAGGCACTTGAGGAGTCCTATAGTGTTTGACTTAAAATGTGAAAGATTCCAAAAGTACTCGTTTGACTTTGTGTTAATATGCAGATGTAGTTTAGAGATGGCATTCTGCGAATGCTTTCCTCGCTGACGCGTTCATGCTCTCTGGTCTCCCATTTATCAGCTCAGACTCGTGTCTGCAAAACTGCGAACTTAACTTTTAAACTGCTCAAGAGCATTTAAGGTAATTGCAGTGTAGGTACAGGGACAGTTCCTTTGTGTGGTTTAGATATGGCTGTAAAATTTTAATAGAGTGGATAAAAACTGTTAACTGTTGAACGTGTGGTCTTTAACACTGTCAGAGCTGTGAGCAGGCTTTGAAGACTTTTGTGTTAATTGGCTCTTAATACAACATGTTAATCGAAGTTGCTTACTTTTTTTGGTAGGAAGCTGTGATATGTCTGAAAGTGCTATTAACCTGAGTCCTCTTGTAATTCAGTGATACTGTGTTCTAGCATGAAATTAACTTCTACAAACATTCTCCTTTGGAAAACTGTCAGAATTAAGTTACCTATTACAGCTGGTAGATGCAAATGAAAGTCCTGAATACAATGTATCCTGCTATGCTAATTTTATAAAGGTGATTGAATAAGATAGTTTATGTTAAACAGAACCTGAAATCAAAGCTGGAACTGTAGAACAATAGCTAAATTAGAATCAAGTTGCAAACCAGTTGAGCTTGCCTTTTGTATTGTAATACCTGCTTAGTAGTGAAATGTGAACCATTCATCTACTGAATGACTAAGCTGGTGTTCAAAGCTAAAAATTTCCATGTTGCGTGTGCTTGTTGGGGATTAGATATTTTAAAGTCTTTGCTGGATATCATCAGCAACAAAGTTCTCCAGCTGATGCAGTTAAGACTTTTTTTCCCACATTTTTTTCCTCCTATGGGCAAACCTGCTTTCTGGATAAAAGTTTGGATTAGGTGTAACGTATTTCAGAAAAGATCCCTGACTGTCATTTTAATACATTCAATAAAGGTCCCAACTAATAAGTATTGAACTTGGGCTTTACTTCGTTCACTTTTGGGGTGTTTTTGCTCACTTGTTAATGAGTTATGCAGAAAGGACTTGTGGTTGAAATAGTTACTGGCAAGCATCTAAATATTCCTACCCTGCTTATATTCAGCAGTGGAACGAAGTTAATGTTTTTGTGGTCTCAAAATAATTTGCTTTAATTTTATTACTTGTTCTCACTATGCTTTGTAAAGCATGTTTTTTTCCTAAAAAAATAGCCTTAAACTATGTATAGAAAACAGAGTGTTTGCTGAAAACATGATGAACTTGCTGCAAGCCCTGGATTTCCATGGTGACTGTGCAGTGCATTCACTATCCCCACAGTAAAATAAGCTGTTTATTCCTTCAGATGATGTGCAGCTATGCTCTTTCCGTATCAAGGGTTATCAGGATCTTGAATGTACAGAAGTTTGAAGCCATAAATAAATGATGCCAGTGTTAAAAGCTCATATCTCAAGCATTCAACCCTGAGGAATACTCTGAAATTAAGCTTATCTATGGACTTTTAATCTGCTTCCTATTTGTCTATATTACGTGGAGGCACAAGCTGCAGAAAACTGCAGCAATGAGCGGTATGGGGTGGCACTGAGACAACGTTTTGATCCTGTGCTATAAGAAAGCTCCCAAGCACTGATCCAGTTAAGGATTTGATAGGAGCCCTGTAAATCCTTGCTTTGTACTGCACCCTGTGGCCCGAGTCAGCTCACTGCTGCAGTGCCGCTGCACCTCAGCCCCTTGGTCCCCCGGTCCTGGGCAGTGGTACCTGCCCATTTCCTCAGACACTGAAGGTGCAAGGAAGCTGGGCCATGAGCCCTGCTCTGCTCTTACTCTTGCAGTGCTTTGGAACAAACCTGAAGGGAGTCTGGAAAGAAGGCAGGGTTGTGCTGAGATAAGGGCTGCTGCCCTTGTGTACTTGCTGAGCTTATTCTATGGGTGATGCAAGGTTATCTGGAGAACTTCACGTAAGAGTGCAGTCTTCCCCTCATCAGAATGGATACTAATCCACTAGATTTTAGATCAGGTTCAAAACTACAGCTAAAATGTTTTCGTGTAACTCAAAATTGTAATTAAAAAATTGTTTTACACAAAGGGAACAAGTCCTTTTATTCTGTACTACTGATTCTGATGCTGCTTGCAGGAAGTGAGGACTCATGTTGAAGACTTTGACATTTTCCTACCTTACCACTAAAGCTGCTGAAGCATTTGGTTATTCACTTTCTGAGTCTGAGCTTATTAGAGAGTCTGGCAAATACATAAGCAGCTATTGGTGTATTCCTCAAAGGGCTTTCCTGATGGTTGTTTGCTCAGCCAGGAGAGCAGGAAGACTTCGGGCTTTTGGTAGATACTTGCCTTACAGTATGTTCCTTCTGGAGAAAATTACACTCAAATTTGCCCTGAATGGTGCTTGTAAGTCCTGCTGTGCCTCATGCTTCCTTAAACACTTTGGATATCCTTGTATATGAAAGACTTGGGAATACCCATTGAGTATCTTTGGATGTAAAGGATGGAGTCCCCATTCCATGTAACTGCGATAGTGGTGTAAGGCCTGCAGCAGGAGAAATAAGCAACCTTCAGAGCACTTTCTGTGGCCATCTTTGTGCCATTGCTGAAGTGTCTTGTTTTCATTTGGTAGTGATGCTCTAAGTAGTTGGCTTGGGGCTTTCTAGGTAAGAACGATTTTGTGAGCAGTACTGCGTAGAATCACTTTTGGTGTGGATGCAATTTTCCACTCAGGTGCCTGTCTCTCTAGATTAAGTGCATGTCCCTGGAGAGCTTCTTAAGTTTAAGATAAGGGAGATGTAGCCAGTCTCTGTGTATATCTGTGCTCAGAGCATATAGAGGGTGTGACACTTTTGTGCACCCCACAGATACTGCCTAAGTAAACTTATCACGTTGCAAGCGCCTTGAGCCTAAACTCAGGCACTGTAAGTGGTTCGAGGTAATCTATCTTAAACAGCAATTTATAAATTAAGTTATATTTCTAATAGGAAGTAATTCACATGCAGCTGTCTGCAGAGAAATACACGAGTTGCTGGGAGGTGCTTCAAAATGCTTGTGACTTTTGTGTGGTCTGTACTGTTCCTACCTGTTTCAGGATGCTTGAAATCAGTGTTTGAGCTCTGCTGACACTGATACTTAGCCAGCTTTTGTGTGCCTTGGCTGCATCTCCCCTGCATAAGCAGTTTAGACATAGTTTTAAGTTTGGCTGTCTGGATCCTGGTAGTGGTAGGATTTTACCTATTTAACTGTAGCCTGCTAATGAGGTAACTGATACCTATGTGGCTCCTAAAAACACTTAGTAGGTAACAGGTGAGCGGATAAAAGATTGCTCTGCAGTTGGATGCTTGACATTAAAACAAGGTCTTACAGTCAATTAAAAGGCTTATTACTTTTGGTAGTACACAATTGTCAGCTGTTCTGTTTCAATGGAAAGCTATGCAAGGGTATGTATATGGCTTAAGCTGTCTTTAGGAGTTCTGTATGATTTATTTCCTAAGAATTCCTGCCCTACTGCTAAACAGCTTTTCTTCCCAGTGCTGTCTGGCTGCCTTAGCAAGGTACTGTTACTGGGGTGGTGTACTTGAGGAGGCTGTTGGTTGCTGATAGGAATGAATAGGAGTGATTTCTTGATGTAGTTCTTAATCTCTTCAAATTGCTGTTAGTGCATTCCCAGTTGGCCTGAAACAGCAGTATTGTGCCTGGTATGCTTGACTCTTGTTAAAGAATGTTTTACCCTTGAAGGTAAAGGCTCAGAAGAGGCCGATAACTTGCATTCAAAAGCGTGGTTTTATCTGTCAAGGAAAACTTCCTTCTGAAATAAAGGAGCAAATATGATGCTTTGGAACTTGGTTGAGAGGGACTGTTGACTAATTTATTACAGACGTGAAGTATACTTCCTACAATTAAGCTAGTTCTCAGTTACAGTAGCTTTTCCCTGCTTACACACCTGGTTGGCAGTTTGAATGGAAGTTATTTGTACCCTAGTATCAAGTCTCTTGATAAGGCACGAACTATTGCAACACAGTAGATTGTAGGAGTAGGAGAGGAGTAGATTGTTAAACCTGATTTTTTTTTTTTTTTTCTTCCCCCTTTTGGGATGTTCTGCTAGTCAAGTGTAGAACAAATAGCTTTTTACCATTCAAGCAGGGATAGTTCTTCACACTTGAGTAGATGTATTCCATTTTCATTTACTGTTCTCTGAGAAGGTGCAGTCATTTAAGGTGCATCGTGCTTGCCCATTCAAGAAGCTAATTTGACTCTGGATAAGTAGCAGTTATTTGAAAATTCAGAAATGGAATCTTACAGCTTTGGAGTGAAGTGGTCTAAGCCCACATAAGTGAGGAGTCAGTCTCAAGTGTGTGTCTGCAGGTCTGCTGCAGAACTTGCTTCCAGTGAGAGCTGGCAATGAGTCTCATGGATCATATTCTGCTATGCTTGAGTACAGGAAAGCAGTTTCCAAACTGGCGTCATCCTGATGTCTGGCTGTGGGAAATAATTTAGGAAATAGTAATACCTTGCACATTGATCACTGAATGGGGAATTTTGAAGAGCAGAAGTCCATGATGGCACTTTATTGAGAATTAGTCTTGGTTACCCTTTTTCAGTTGGAGGCTTTGCTTCCAAATTAGAAATTAACTCAGTTACGAAATAAGTAGTGTTCTCAAAACTTGACTTAGTAACTTAGAGGATTTTTACTAATTATTGAATAGCTGCAATACATGTAGTGATAACCACTGAAATACTACTTTTAAGGTTGATTTTGTTTCTTCATTTAAGTATGGGTAGACATTGCTGCTCTCAACTAGTGACGTTTGTACAGATCAAAAAAAAAAAAGAAGAAATGCAAGAGTTAGACTTGAAGTGAACTTAATCTGCTTGGTACAAAGTAGTCCCAGATGTTCTTCCTTAGTTGTGCTTTAAACAATGGAACATGCCAAATACTAAGGTCATCTTGTTTAAATAGATTATGTTGGATCAAATCCAGCCTTTCTTTCGTTTTCTGTACTTAACTTTAAAATGCAGATAGATACAGGCCAGTACCCCTGCAGGACTTCTCCTTAATGTGGCCAAGTCTCATCCTGGCTGCTGCAACCCTTTGTTAGTCTATGTATGCTTCTAGAGCAAGCCTGGCATCTTGTCTGTTTATAAAGTTGTGGAGTTTTTCCTAATGCTGCTCTAGACAGATCAGATTATGACCTTGCCCTTTATTTCTGTAAAGGCTGAACACAACATCTAGTGTACGCTTAGCTGTGGTTTCTGTAGTACAAGAGTGAGGACTCGAGCAAAGCTGTGATATGCAAAGGTCCTGTGCAACTGCAGATTTCAGCCATAGTACCTAAATACCAACTGTAGCACCAACAAGCATTATGAGACTTCCTTTGCTTCATGGCCCTTGCACTTAACACAGAGTAGTGCATTGTTGGTGCTGTACTGACCCCTCACTGGACTGCCAAACTTGTTACATCTTCCTCTGCTGATAAGTGTCTGAAGCTTAGAGGAGCCGTTTCCCTGAAATGCATGCACAGAACTGCGCTTCAGGGATACCTAAAGAAAAAGTGTCACTTGCCTGCATAAGGCTGGGGTTTTGACTGTCTGACCAGGTAAGAAGCTTGTGAAGGCTGAGACGTATGCTCTTGCAAAGCCTAAGATAGTTACATGCCCATTAATACTTAGACAAGTACAAAATCAGATTTGTAGTAATGTACAAATGGGGTTAGTACAGCTCAGCATCAGGGAACTCTTCCTCACCTTTCACAAATGCAGTGTCAGATGCTGGGTGTTTATTTAATGGCAGATAAAATGTCAGTAGGGATGCTGGAATGATTTGAACAATCTAATACATTACCTAATTCAATGTACAGGAAAAGTGGCTGGCAAACTTGTGCTGATGTGCTGTAGCCAGACAAAAAAGTTTGTTCAGATGTGCACTTAATTATGAGGCTTTTTAAAATGCATAGGATTTTCCTAAACTCGTTTTTAATATATTCATTCTCATTTAAAAGGAGAGTATAATATGAGTCTGTAAGTTAAGTATGTTCTGGTTGAATTATATATAAATAAATATCATATATATATATATATAAAAAATATCACTATTCTTGTGTAATATATACTTTAAATGGGAAGATCCTCAAGTATTAATAGTAAAGGTACAGAATTTCAGGAGGCATTCTCCTGAATGAGTGAATTCATTGAGGGAGAAGTTAAGACATCTATTTGCTGGAGTGTTTACAGAGGCTAAAGAATATCTGGACGTTTTACTTATACACACAACAGAATCTAGAACTTACACTTCACAACCTGACCAGTTTTCTAAGGGGAAAGACTGGTGGCTGCAGGAGGAAGCCTGTTGATGGAAGTAACAGTGAGTGCTCTGTCGTGGATCACAGCCACAGGGCTCTTGCAGTATCAGTAAAGGGTGAGAGGTCTGACTCCTGAAGAAGGCTTAGGCTGACAGTTTTATATGGTCAAGCTGAGATTGCTTGGTGATGAAAATTGGCAATTCTTTTGTGCTCCCAACTCCTGCAGTTATTCCAGCTCTACTGATGGGCAGCTTAGTTTTATGCTGAGGTAGTAAATCTCTTGGCTCATGGCACCTCTGAGGACAGGAGCCAGCACAAACCTGCAGGTGGAATATGCTGTGGGAAGGGAGAAGTAGGACAGCTGGCAGTCTTGTAATTTTGTGACGTCAGGAAGCTGTATCTGTTCCTGTCTTATTTATAGCAAAATTGACTATATTGGATTCTACTAATCTGGTGTAGACACAAGACTGAAGTAACAACTAAAGTAGTTTTTTTGCAAGTCTGTCATTTCTCTTGAGTACTTGAGAGTCTTTTGGCTTAATTTGAGCCATTGGTTTTTATTTTTTTTCAGACTTCTTGTAGAATGAGTAATATTAGTATAGTATTGAAATATTAAACTTCTACCACCGTACTGAATTCTAGCACTGTAGCTACAATTTGCACTGTGTGAAGGAATTCTGTGATCCTGATTAGTCAAAGAGGAATTCAGGCCATTGAAATCTATTGGTTTTTAGGTTTTCAGTTAAATTATGAACTTGACTCTAAACTGGTCAGTTAAAACATCTTAATGATAACTTGCTGATTTATTACTCCAGTAGTTGCCAGTGACTGCTGTGGTTGAAGTGCATAGAGATTAAACCTAAAGCATGCCTTAGGTTATGAAACAATTAATTTTATTTTAGTACATGTGGGACGCAGGATTTAAGGTTATCCTGACTCACCTAGTTAGAAGCTTGAGGTTGCTGTCTGGCAGTTGTCTGCATGCAGGAGATCACAGTAACTGACTTTGAGGAATACTGAGCCATCAAGAGCAAAGAATTCAGTATTACTGTATTGTGTGAGACAGTCCCTACGTGAAAAGTCTTCCCATTTTGTGCTTTCAGATCCAGTAACTCAAGACAAGACTCTAGTCTTGTTTGGGCTTTTTATCCAGGGCTCCAGCAAGCTTTGGTTTGTTTAACCTGTTGTTTGTGGTCTTCTATAATTTCTTCACAGGATTGAGTGGGACAAACTTCTGGAGAATGTGCATTGTTTGATCATAAGTGTGACAAAAACTGACAAGCAGGAAGCTTATGTACTCAGGTAAGGCACTGGCTCATTCTTTTAGTCCCTAAGAGGGGAAAAAAGTGAAAGCTGTCATAGGTGATCCACCTGGCTGAGAATCCAATCTTGGGTTAATGTCCTGTGATTGATGGCTATATCTTGCGGGGATCTCCTCTTTGGAGGTGCAAATCTGTTCACAGTTGTGTTTCTTTTTTCTTTTAACCAAAAGGATCAAAAGAGCTGTGGTGGCTTTGCACTTCATCACTGAATTTTGTCCATGGATAAATAAGTGTCCCAAATACAGAATTTTAGTATGACTTAAGCAGAATAGGCTATAAGTGTCACTTACAGATCAGCAAAGAGCCCTTATCGGTAGATCAGCTTTAACTGCAGATAATATAATCGAGTGGAGCAACTCTTGCAGCTGACCTAAGGGTATCTGTAAAACTGTAGCTTTCCTGAAACCCTGGAATTTTTGTGTTGTGCTGCAGTTAGTTGTAAGTACACTACTTTTGCCATGTGTTTTTCATCTTGCAAGACGCTTTCTTGCTTTCTCTACATGAACTTTACAGACGCATTTGACATTCTCTGGTTTACTTCAGATTACAAATACTGAAGCTTTTGTACTCTGAAAGACTGCCTTGAGGGCGAGGTTGTGCTAAGAGCAAGCTAGTCAAAGAAACTGTGTTCAAGTCTTGTTTCTTCAAGCTTCATATATTTAAAACAAAATTCTGAAAAGAGTAACTTGTTGCACTGCATCCTGGATGAAATTTAACCTTGACTTTGAATTTGTGAACAGCATTCCAAATTGAGTTATTTAAGCTAGTTTTTATTCCCATTGTTCACGTACTTGATGAAAAGATACCTGTTAAGGATGTTTAAATGTTCTGGATGTAGTATCAATGCCTATCTCCAGTTCAGTTGGGCTGTAGTTAAGTTCTGACTTAGTTTACATGTAGTTAATTTCTGTATCTTATTTATAAGGCATGCCATATAGCTGTGCCTGTGTACCCACACCACAGCATGTTTGTCTTTCTCAGATAGTTTGAGGGTGTCTAATGTGTGTGCCTTTTCCCTGTAGTGTGACAGCTCTGTAATATCATGCTTGGAGCAGGTGTTTGTTTTGGGAAATCATAACAGCTCTGAAATGTTAGCTGCATTCTATTGATTTGATTCGTTTGCTGGTGATGTTTATGTGCCATATGCTGAATGTTCACTTAGAGTAATGCATTCGGTTGTGATAAGAACCAACAACTCCCCCCTGGACTGTTTTATGTAGAGCACTTAATACAGTCTTAACACCTCTTTTACAGTGAGAGTAGCATGTTTGTCTCCAAGAGACGTTTCATTTTGAAGACGTGTGGTACCACCCTCTTACTGCAAGCACTGGTTCCCCTGTTGGAGCTTGCTAGGGAGTACAGTGGGTTTGACTCAATTCAGGTAAGGTGACACATCTTCCTTGCAGTGTACAAAAAGCTTGTTACTACTACTTCAAATTCACTCTTTTTATTAAATATTCTGAAACTCGGACATTTATGTGTGCTTCCTGTAATGGGAAGATTGTAATGTAGGATTGCTCTGCTGTAGCATTTTCCCTTTGTCTCTTAGTGGGTGCTAACTAACAAATGCTATTGTGCTGACTTACTTAAGAGTAACTGTGCCCATGCTGTCTGGTGGAAAACAAGTTTGGAGGTTAGCTGTCTCCTGAAGCTTAGAAATTGAGATAGGAATAACCATGTGCTTCTGAAATGGGAATACAGGTAGCAGTGTTTTGACAAAGAAAATTTAAGTCCTGTGAAAGTTCATCATAAATGCTTGCACTTTTCTAAATTCTTAGATTCAAGATGGAGGGATATACTCAATATCTGAGATGCACCTTTATTTTTTCAGAGCTTCTTTTATTCACGTAAGAATTTCATGAAGCCTTCCCACCAGGAGTACCCACATAGGAATTTCCAGGAAGAAGTGGAGTTTCTTAATGAAATTTTCCCAAGTAAGTTGATGAAACTTAAGCAAAGTTGGGTGAAGGGTTGGTGTTACGTGAGAAGTGATGAGCAGTACGATATGTACAGGCTGCCAGGCCAAGCATTCAGCAGTCCTTGCATAAAAGTCAAAAGTTATAAATACCTATTTTCCGAATTTCTGATATTAGCTTGCCAAGATCAAAATTTAAATCATACTAAGCTTGACACTTAACACCTTGTGTTAACTGGGGTCAGCTTCAGACTTCCAATCACTCTTCAGAACCACTCTGCAGAATTCTGAAAGCCTTATTAAAAAGCTAGGATAGTAATTTAAAGTTAGTAATACGCTGAAGGAAAATGTGGGCTTTTATCAGACAAGTTACTGTGCTAAAAACTGAATTTAAACATTTAATACAGTTTAACACTTACAAGAAGAATCTTAAATTTTAAATAGTGACAGGTTTTTGAAGGAACATGGACGCTGTGGTACTCATCTGAGTTATTTGAAAATAAACGATAATCATAGCTGTATTCAATAGAGGCTTTAAGAGTACCAGGGTTTCTCTCTGTGCATAGCTAAACTGTAATATCAGTTTCCTGATAGTAGCCTCTCAGCTGGGGTGTCCAGACCCACTTCTGAGGGAGCTTGCTTTTCTGATTATTAATTTGCATTCCTGAAGTTAAATGCCTGGTTATTTGATACAGCTGCTGACTGCATCAGTGAGCCTCTTAGGGTTCTGTGAAAGGCCCCTGTCTTTAAATAAGAAATGAATACAATATTTTACATAAATGTTCAGCTGTGGTACGTTAACTGGAGGCTTTTTGTCTTGTCTAGATGGAGCAGCTTATTGCATGGGGCGTATGAACTCTGATTGCTGGTACGTATGTGAAGAGTTGGGAGTCTTTGGGGTTTACAGCAGAACTTAACTTGGTGCTGTCAGTATGTGTTCCATACTTGATTTGTGCTTTATGCAGGTACCTGTACACCCTGGATTTCCCAGAGAGTCGGATATCCAATCAGCCTGATCAGACACTGGAAATTCTGATGAGTGAGCTTGACCCAGTAGTTATGGACCAGTTCTACATGAAAGATGGTGTTACTGCAAATGATGTCACTCGTGTATGTTTGCTTGAAAACTGGGGGGTTTTTGGGGAATGGTGGAAACTGGGCAATAACATGCTTCTTTCACTTACCTTTTAATACAAGGTTTATTTTGTGGTAGGAGAGATGTCATAGGAAGTATCAGGTTAATACTTTGGGAGGAAAATGGATTTAACTCTAGAATGTTTGGTTTTTCTTCTTTCATGTTTTCAATGCCCTTCCTTTAGTGAAAGGAGCAATATGCAGTGTTTTGGGTGATTGGAAGCTTTTACTCTGAAGAATGTAGGAATAGGAATAAAAGCACAATTTGAGTAACTTTGAAGGATGTAGATTACAAGACATAAGGCTTAGACTGGAGATAATGAATGCAAAGGTTAAGTAGGTATCAAAATCAGCGTCAAATCGTGGAGCCATTTGGATAAGGGGAAGGGCAGATTTGGAGTCTAAGCATAACTTGATGGGTTTGCCCCCTTTCCCCTGATGGGGAAGTCATGTGACATGAACAAATTTTCCTGAAAAGTACACTGACTTCATCTTGTTTTCCATCTTAGGGTTTGATTCTCATACTGTATTTGCTATTGAGATTTGGCTGTAGCCCAGGTACTGTGTGGTAAATCAAAATGCTTGGGATTGGTCTTCTTTCTAGGGTATGAAGTAGTATATCCTTACTCTGGAGTAAATATAAACTATTCACTTTGTGGATAGTGGTTGAAGAGAGGCTCCATTTTCCATTTCAGCATCAAAAGCAAATATGTTTTGGAATTCTAAGCTGTTTCTTTGTCTTGGATGGATGCAGCTGGGCTCTGTAAGAGGCAGTGGGATGGCCTGCATGCAGCTTGTCACTGCTATTTATGTAGTGACAGGATGCAAAGCAAGGTCATCTACAGTGGTACAAATAATCAGACTGACTTGTTATTGGGAGAATTCTGGTGTCCTGTTTGCTAAATAGATCTATCTAAATGATAGTTCATTCTGCCTTTGAGTTAAATCTAAACAAGTGTAAGGATCCATGATAAACGGAGTTGTTTAACTTTGTTTCAGATGAGTGGAATTCGTGACCTGATACCAGGTTCTGTTATTGATGCTACAATGTTCAATCCTTGTGGGTATTCAATGAACGGGATGAAATCGGATGTAAGTTTTACACTCATTAATAATTAACGTTGGTAATTAAAAGAAATAAGTATTTGGTGGTAATAATACCTTGATTTTTTTTTTTTTTTCAGGGAACTTACTGGACTATTCACATCACTCCAGAACCAGAGTTTTCTTATGTTAGTTTTGAAACAAACATAAGTCAGACCTCTTACGATGACCTGATTAGAAAAGTTGTAGAGGTTTTCAAGCCAGGAAAATTTGTGACAACTCTCTTTGTTAATCAGGTGAGTTTTCTTGCATTAGCTTATCAGCTGATGGAATACATATAGACACAAATGAAGCAAGGCTAGAGATTTTTACTGGAGATCACCGGTTTCCAGTTTGCCTCTATATTTGGGTGGTAGTTTCTTTGGAAAGTAAAAATACTCTTCAGTCTTGCTTTGGCATGTACTAAATCTGGTCTTCAGAAAACTTGATAAACAGTAAGATGAGACATCCCAGTCTCAGTATAATGACTTCCTGTGTCGTTCTGTATAGGCATAATTTCTTGCTTTGGCGTCTTTCTGGATTTGCCTGCAACTGAGTTGTACAACAGCTGCTCTTAGTGGTGTTGCTCTCAGCTAATCATAGAACCACAAAATTATTTGGGTTGGAAGGGACCTTAAAGATCATGTAGTTCCAACCCCCTACCATGGGCAGGAACACCTTCCGCTAGATCAGTTTGCTCAAAGCCCCTTCCAGCCCAGTCTTGAACACTTCCAGGGATGGGGCATCCACAACTTCTCTGCACAACCTGTTCCAGTGCCTCACCACCCTCACAGTGAAGATTTTTTTTTCTAATATCTAGTCTAAATCCACCCTCTTTCAGTTTAAATCTGTTACCCCTTGTTCTACCACTTCATGCTCTTGTGAAAAGTCCCTCTCCAGATCTCTTGCAGCCCCCTTTATGTACTGGAAGGTGCTGTAAGGTCTCCCCAGAGCCTTCTCTTCTCCAGGCTGAGCAACCCCAACTCTCTCAGCCCTGTGTCCATAGGAGAGGTGCTCCACCCCCCACAATGGTTCAGAGAGCAGCAGTACTGCATGTAGGGAGCAGAATCACTGCTTGGGAATCAAACTTTCTGCACCACTGTCGGGAAGAGTTTTAAAACATATTGGTAATACTAAGGACCATGTATGAAATACAGTGTGCTAATCCATCTCTAACTGGCAGTAGAGTTAACAGTAACTTTAACAGTAACTTTCACTCTTTTGTTTTCTAGAGCTCTAAATGTCGCACAGTGTTTTCCTCTGCCCAGAAGATTGAGGGGTTTAAACGTCTTGATCACCAGATTGCCCAATTCAGTGATTATAATTTTGTTTTTACCAGTTTTACAAAAAATCGCCAGCAACAGCACAGTTGATTAAGAATGAAGAAAAAGCGCAAAAAGAAATCCCATATAGAAGGTGGTGGTTGCTTTCTAGTTAATGATTCAGGGGGCCATGCTTTCCACTCCCACCACCTTGTAGTTGTGGAAAGCCCTAGGTGTAATCATAGTATAACCATTTTGAATTGTATGCATTATTATATCAAGGAGTTAGATATCTTGCATGAATGCTCTCTTCTGTGTTTAGGTACTCTATGCCACTCTTGCTGTGAAATTGAAGTGCATGTAGAAAAATCTTACTGTATGGAACTTTACAACACTTGTAAAAATGATTCAGGTAGAATTACACACAGTATAGTTTTTCTCCAAGTATCACCAAAAATTCCCCACAGACAAGGCTTTCGTCCTCATTAGACTTCAGCCTCAACCTACTCACAGGGGACAGTTCTCTGTTAAATTGTCACACTTTTTTTTTTAATCTATGTTGTGATTTCAGTCTAAAACAGTTTTTGATGAACTATGATTTCTAATGAAACTGATTCCTAATTAACACTTTCATGTTTGGAGAAAGTTCTTAAAACAGTTACAAATTGTTTTGTTACTACAGGTGGTGGTTGATTTATTTTTAAATCAGACTGACTTTTCATGCTCTAATAAAGCTTCTAGGAATTTGCTCAGCTCTCCTGCAGCACTGGGCTAATGCATTGGTCTTTCACCTTTAGTAACTTGGGTATTGGTACTGGTGCAGGCTGAATTTTGTCTCACCTTAATGCTCATTTGTCTGTCCACATCCCCAAGCTGTCACACCGCTACGCAACGGCAGAATTTGATGAAGGTCCAAGACTCGATAGGGGAAGAGCTGAGCCAAGCTTCAAGTGCTTTGGCATAATTGTGTGACAGCTTTGCAAAGTGCAAGTTCGTGTTGGCACCAGGCATTTTCTGTCCTAATCACCTGTTATGTCAGAACAGGAAGCTGGTGCTCCTGAGCACTGGCAGGTGGGGCTGGTGGAGGAGTGGAATTTGCCGATCTGGGTGTGTTGATTGGTTTGGATTATTCGCAGTAAAACCTGTGACCTGCCTCTTCGGACTGTAGAGAGTGCTTCTAAACTGGTCCAGTGTCACTTCATTTTGTTGTTCCAAGCAAAGCTAATGCCTCTGTCTTGTGACAGTCCTGTGACATTGTTGTGCATGTGACTTATGTTGTACTTGAGTGTTGTGACTTCATCTGGTTTTTTTTCCTCCTAATTGCTAAGGTGGTTCCTCTTACCGTGACTTGAGGGCATTAAGTGAAGGCATAGAACAAGAACTGTCTGGGACACCTGGACAGAAGTGAAGTAGAATGCTATTCATGGAGCATGGATAAGTGTGTAATTCAAAGTCACTTTAATGAGTATTGACTAAAATGCAGGCTTTGAAAAGCTGGCACACTTTCAGCTATGTTTGTTTGCAAATACTGGTATTTTAACAGCTGTGAGACCAGCATGTTAACAACAAAATTGAGATTATTTTTCCCCTCTTGTCCTTGCAATGTTTTGACTCTTTCTGGTTTGATGCAATGGTTCTTTTGTTCCTTCCGTATTTATAAATGAAGCACTTTTTCAGTGCTTCTAAACTAAAGTCTGCTTGGTTAGAAATCAAGTGGTTGGAACATTTAGATTTTTTTTTTTTTAAAAGCATATTGTTGATGTTCTTTACCAATGTTATCAATTACATGCTGTAAATGGCACTAATGCTTTTTGGTGTTAATATTGAGGACCAATATTTCAATGGGGTTTTTTTGTTCTTGCATTGTCCCAATTGTTCTGACATTTTTTGGCTTGAGGTCCTTTAAGTAGACTGAAGATCCCTTTTCAAGTAATACTGAAAGAATGCATCTTACAAAAAGAAGCATAAGCCTCGTCTATGAAAATGAAAGCTGTTGAATGGGTTATTGAACTATCTGGGTGATCAGGATGGGGGGAGTATGGTGTTTATAATTTCTGTGGTGTTAGACTTTTGATCATTTAAAAATATCTGTACCACAACTTAACGCTTCAATAAAAGTTCGCTTAAATTGTTTGTAGTGATGATCCAGCAATTCTACCCTTCACTCTCTTCATGCTTTCTGGTACCAAGTGGTTTAATTCTGAAATAGATTTCTGTCCTTACTGTCCTAATTTGCTCTGCCCTTGTAGGGGATGCATCTCAACACACTGGCAGTTTAAAATGAGGCAGCATGCGAAATGAAGCCAAATGAAAATGTTACACTGTTCTTGAAGCTAAAACTGTTTCTCTAAAGGAGCACAAAAATTTGTTGTCTGCATCTAACCCGTATCTTTTTCTTGAGCATTAAATATTCTAAATAGTCCTCTGAATTAAGGCAATTGCTCCTAAGTAACAAACTGGCATACATTTCTGGTACTTAAGCTTAGACTGACTTTGAGAGTTGAAGATGAGATTTATCTCTTAAGGTAAAGTAGGTGTGTACCTGATCTGCATAGTAACCTAGACCAGAAGGTAGTAGCTAGGAATGTCAGTGCTAAGCAGATGCAACCAGCACAATTGAAAGTTCCTTGAGTTCATGTGGTAAGTCCTACAGGAGGAGCAGCTGCAGTTTAATCATACCTGCAGAGCTCTAGCAGTGCTGATATCCCCCAAAATCACCTCAGTATTGTGTTAGTATTGGAGGTCTAAAACCTTTAAATTCTTTAGTTTTGAATACAGGTTTCATTAGTCACCCAGACTTAATCTGTGATTGTGTTACGTATCTCAAATGGTGCTCTGAATAGTAAATGGTAACTTATTTCGAGTACTTAAGACCTTCTGAAATGCCTAACACACTCTTCTATGAAAATAAGAAATTCCAATTTGCAGCATCAAGAGATTGTGTCTTAATGTCAGCTCTGACAAGTTAGCAGTAATCTACCTCTGAAGGGTAATGATGGAGCTGGTGAAAGGTCTTGTCAAGCCACTTTAAATTATTTAGCAGCTGTCCTGGTTAACTGGAAAGGTCCCAGTTGGCTGGAGAGTAGCAAATATGATGCCTGTCTACAAAAAGGGCCACTAGGAGGATCTGGCAGCCTGACCTTGGTGCCAGGGAAGGTCATGGAGCAGATGATATTGAGCACTGTCACATGGACTCATATAGGACAATCAGGCCCAGCCAGCATGCATTTGTGAAAGATGGGTCCTGACAGACCAACCTGATCTCCATCCTAGGGCAAGCTGACCCACTCAGTGGATGAGGGAAAGGTGGATGGTGTCCATCTGGACTTCAGTAAAGCCTTAGATGCTGTGTCAGAACATTGTGGAGAAACTGCGTGCACTGTTGGCTGGGTAAGAGAACTGGCTGGGTCATCAGACCCAGAGAAGAGGGGTGAGTGGTGCCACATCCAGCTGGTGGCTGGTCACCAGTGGTGTTCCCCTGGGCTCAGTGTTGTGGTTGCAAAGCTGGAGATGTCTCAACCAGTGGCAGAGGCGATCCCAAACTGTGAATTCTGTGGTTCTATATTAGACTGTGTGGGGACAGAGGGAATGGGCAGAGTGCAGGTAGCATGATTAAGGGTAGGAAAGAGGATAAGGCAGTTCTGTGCCTGAGCACTTTGATGTCCTTTCAACACGGAGCAGAAAGGGAGATGCTGACACCAGTGCTGGTACCAAGCCGCTTGAATAGGCATTGAAAGCCAGTGGTTTTCAATCCTAGACCTTTACTGTGTGTTGATGCCAAAGAGATGACTCTGCTCTGGTTCTTACATCTGAGTGGGATGACTCAAGAAACAGGTACTGGCTGGCAGTAGGGCTGCTGCTTTGGTGGTGCAGGATTATGCGTTGGCAGAAATGTAGAAGCTTGCCAACTGGGGTGTGTAAACTCAGGTTTCCCTAGTGGTAATCCCAAAAGCAATACCACCAATACCTAAATGCACAAGGCTTGGAAACAATGCTGAGGATATGCTCCCAAGGTATGGAGTTCTCCCAAGCTATACAGACAAAACTGTGTTAGACCTGGAAAGAAAAAGTTGCTTCCAGACATATTTTATATAATCTGAAGCCTATTGAAGTGTTAAAGCCAAGCCTGTGGCTAAAACCTAGAAAGAGCAGGATAGTTCAGCACTGATCTGTTACATTCCCATGGAACCACAGTAATGACAATTCAGTAGAAAGGTAAATAAACAACTGAGGAGCTGCTCTGAGAGCTACATGGAGCTAAACAAATGGGATTCATATGTAAAAGGAATGCAGAGAATCAGCTGCCTGTTCTCAAACATACTCAAAAATTGTTCTAATTTCAAATGCTAGTAGAGACACAGTGTGGATGTACCCTACAGACAAGCCTTTGGAAGAGAGCACTGCCATTAGGAAACTGCTGAGACAGGCATTTCCTGACAGTTTGTTCCATTGACTTTCAATTATGTGTTTAACTTCAGTTTAAGTTACACTTGCACTTGTTCATCCCACTTAATTTCATATTGTGGGATTACCGGTGGTGTGGTCCATGGGGTATTCTGCATATTGCTTACAGTTCAGCCAGGCCTCTGCTGTCTGGGGAGATTGGATTAGGGTAAAAATTGCTTTAAATGTTTGGTGTTACTATGCTTCCTGCCTACAAGTAAGCACTGTGAAATAATTTTAAACCAAATTTCGAGTTAAGCGTTCCATTTTCTTCTATTGCTTGTTATACGCTGTACTTGCAATACTGGAGCTGCTGTTATATTTTTTTAAATTAAGCAGGCCCTAGAGAGTCTTGCTTCTGCAGCTGTCTGAAAGCCGTATCTTTTTCATTCTCCATAACATGCTTAGTTCTGCCCTTGGCAACTGCTATTAATTTTAAGTATATGTGTACAAGTGAAATATGTACAGTCACATTTAGGAGCAAGACCAGACACATGAATACCATACAATCAGCATTTTGCATTCCTGGATTAGCCAGAACGTGGATACACATTTTTGTATCATGTAATTCCTAATGAAGGCACTTTACCTAATCCCCAACTCTAAATTATGTCATTTATAGCCTTCCTGTTATTTTCCCCATGTCTTTTTCTGGATTATATTGATCCTCTCAGTCCATCAATCTAAATTTTTCATAAATACTAAGATTTCAAAATAACATGTAAGGCATCTGCCCATCTGAAGACATAGAATCAGAGCATTATTTGGGTTGGAAGAGACCTTAAAGATCATCTGATTCCAACCCCACTGTCATGGGCAGGAACACCTTTCACTAGATCAGCTTGCTCAAAGCCCCTTCCTGCACAGCTTTGAACGCTTCCAGGGAGGGGGCATCCACAACTTCTCTGGGCAACCCGTTCCAGTGCCTCACCACCCTCACTGTAACGAATTTCTTCCCAGTACCTCATCTACACCTTTGCTCATTCAGTTTAAAGCCATTCCCCCTTGTCCTGTCACTACATGCTCTTGTAAATCGTCTCTCCCTGTCTTTCTAGTAGGCTCCTTTCAGGTACTGGAAGGCTGCAATTAGGTCACTCAAAGCCTTCTCTTTTCCAGGCGGAAAATCCAAATTTTCTGAGCCTTTCCTCATAGGAGAGGTGACACATCACTAATCAACTTGGTGTCCCTCCTCTGGACTCACTCCAACAGGTCCATGTCCTTCCTGAGCTGGGTACCCCAGAGCAGTTTGCAGTGCTCCAGGTGGGGTCTCACCACAGAGGGGCAGAATCCCCTCCCTCCCCTGCTGCCCACGCTGCTTTGGATGCAGCCTAGGGCATGTTTGGCTCTCTGGGCTGTGAGTGCACATGGCTGGGCCATGTCCAGCCTCTCACCCACCAGCAGCCCCAAGACCTTGGCAGCTGCAGCACCTTGCACTTGGTCTTGTTAAACCTCATGAGGTTCCCATGGGCCCAATTCTCGAGCTTGTCCAGGTCCCTCTGGATGGCATCCCCTCCTTCAGGTGTGTCAACTGCACCACTCGGTTTTGTGTCATCTGCAGATTTGCGGAGGGTGCCCTCGATCCCTTCATCCATGTCATTAAAGAAGATACTAGATTACACTGGTCCCAATATGGACACCCCAATGTTGCCCTCTGCATTAGAAAGGTGCAAAGTTCTGGTTTGAGTTTGCAAGGTAGCCATAGAAATAGAATTTCTGACTCTTATTTCCACTAGAAATGGACTTCTGGCTCCACTGTCTAATTTCCATCTATTAAATTTCATTGTCTTACTTTATGGGCAAAAGTAAGTATTTGGTACTTGTTTTACGCTATTAAAACTGCTGCCCCAACAAAGCTGTAGAGAGACAAGGGAAAACCAGCATAGGATTGAACAGAGTTGTAAGGTGCAGTTACAGGACTAAGGTTCAGCTTCTTCTCTGCATGGACAGGAATTGCACAGATGTAACAGAACAAGACAAAATGTTCCAAATCCATTGTTCTTGCTCAGAAACTTGGAGCAATTTAGTGCCTCTTCATCATCTGCTTCTTCCAGAAGAGGCACTGCCCTCTGTGCCTGCCAGAGATTATTTATTGATACACACATGACAGCTCCATCAACACACCAGCCACTGTAGCTTTACAGCCACCTCCAGTCCCTAAACTTGGACTTGTTTCTTTCAAAGAGGAGCTTGCTAAGTATCTGTCAGCATCACTAGATTCATCTTTAACAGCACTGACCTTAATAGTTAGGAAATATTTAGCCAAGTACAAGGTCCGATTTCAAATGCAAAGTTAGAATCCAGGCTATAAAAAGGTCGATAAAACTAGACTGTACTTAACTAAAAGATTCCTTCTTAGCTGCTGTGGTATTTTGTAGCCAGAACCCCTAACAGCCTAGGCAACAGTAACATACGTGTTCTGTGCTATTTCAGGATGAAACTTAAAACTAACTAGAGGGCCCAAGCCCTTGAGGGCTGTTCTCTAATGGTAACCCTCTCCAAATTCTCTTCTTTTTGGTAAAGATGCTTCTCTCCTGTTTTTATGTCATGGTGCTGTTCTAAAGCCAAGACAGTACTGTTGCGTTATCTGAGAGGAGAGGGAAGAACGTGTTTTTATTCAATTTTAAAAGCGTCCTCAGTACTGTTACAATATCCTGCAAGGCAAGTGTCATTAGGTCTACTCGTTGTATGTTCACTTTATAGATGAGAGAGACTTGGAGAGTTGGGCTCTTTCTATGGTGCATCTTTCCTAAAGCCACATTATCAGCTACGTTATAGGTAGGACGCTCTGTCCAAACCTTCTCACTTGCAGCCCGAATTTGCCAGTTTTAAGAGTTTTTACAGAAACATTCAGATAGTGCAGATTTTTTTTTCTTCTTATTTGATGATCTAGTATTTAATAGTTTCTAATTCTCAAATCTTAAAATCTTCTTTAGAATGAAAATCTGATATAAAACCGAAAGTGTTGATGAAATTGCTGATTTTAAATAAAGGCCTGACTTATTTACTCCCCCAAACTGTTGTGAAATATGGGGGACTTAGAGGAGGAGGACAGAAAAATAAAAAAAATTACTCATTCCCTCTGCAGAAGGTATATTTTTACTAGTGTGCTGTGGTGAAAGCTGGCATTTATAACAACAAGATAAAGCTGCAAAGGCTTCAGGGTGTAATTGCTGAGGCTACAGTACCTACAACTGAGGGATACTGAGCACAAAGCTGATGGGGCTAGTAAAAGCAGTAAAGCAAACAAACAGCCAGTGTTGTAATTTACGTCTGTGCTCTTGATTAATATTGGGTTTAATGTTAGTATTTCATTTGTTCAGCTGTGCTTGCACTGGTTTTAGGCAGATAATCAACTGTAAATTCACAGGTTTTAATATTCTAGTTTTAAGCATGGTAAACAGTTTATTTGTATTTGTACTCTGTTGTTAAGTGCCATGATATGAAAAAGCTGAACAATTTATATTTGTGCCTTTCAGTTCTTCTATTTAGTGTGCTGCTACATAACAGAAAGATATGTTTTCTGATTACCTGCTTTCTTAACATTGTAATCTCTTAAATACTTCGTTCCTGAAGTATTTAAACTATGCAGACCACCCAGAAGGGCTCAGCAGACAAGAAGTTTCAAACCAGTAAATTTCTCTTCAACTGCTCATGTTACAATGTCAAGCAGTAGGTAATAAATTAATCAACTACTCAAAAAGCTATCCAGTTTCATTTTTCACAAAGAAAATAGTCCAGAGACACACAGAAATAATGTTTAAACCAGCTTTAATAAAACTGTCTTAACACCTTTTTAAAGAATCATAATCCAAGTTATTCTTACTAAATTTGGATGACTGCCATCCCACTGAGCCACTGCTCAATTTCTTGTAGTAAAGGTGAATTAATAGACAAAAAATAGATGGTTACGGAAACAGATGTTCAGTTTATACTGAATATCTCAAAATAGCCAATGTTCTTCAGTTTATGTGATGGTGACTCAAGAAATTTTTACAATCTCTGTATTCTGTGTGTAATACACATTTTACATACAAAGTAAATACGCGCTGGTATATATTTATATATATAAATATGGAAAACCATAAAGGACACCTAAAAAAACCCAGTTCTAGACTACCGTTTTTGTAACAATTCCTCAAGTTTTATTATTTTGGGATCCTTAACTTTCAAGATTGTTTAAGATTCTGAAGGCACCTGGAATTATTTTGATTGCTCTATCTGCAAATCTAACCAAATTGCACTCTAGCAGTGGAGCCTGAGCTCTGAGAGAGTATGATAGGAAGTTTTGGTTGTTCCAGGAACCATACATTCCATACAATTTCTTAATGGACCTCCGGCCATCCGCAGAAAGATACATTTTTTATGCATTCTGGGGTGAAATGGGAAGATTTGAAGTCAGGCCTTTTTGCAGATAGATGCTGGATCATTCCTTCCACTGCCTCAGGGCTCCTGTTGGAATCAGAGGAATGGTTGCTTGTATGCTGAGGAGAATAGAAATGTCACGTGGGTCTCCCCCTTAAAAGGATGTTCTGTTGCCATACAGAGAAAAAAAGCCATGCAGGATTTTACTGTACTGGTAAGCAACCTGGAATACAATTAAATCTGATGTAAACTGAAACCACACAGGAAGACAGCCAACTGTCTCTTTAAATGCTTTAAGGACCAAGTGGGAAGGAGACATGACCTGTAGGTCTTCATCTTGAGACTTGGACTTCTAGTGAGTCATGAGGACTGCACGCAGGAATGGAAGTGCTTACTCTTTTCACAATCCTGCAAATCAGTTATACGGTATGGAAACAGTGGTATTTGCTTCATTTCACAGAAGCACCACTGACAACTGGAGTGTTAGAAAAGGGGTAACATGGAAAGGCTGAGTGAAATGATCCTTCATTGGTAATTATCCTGGTTCCACAATATTATGAGGATTCTTTTGATAACACAATCTCAAGGCTACGTAAGAATAAATATATATATATTCTAAATCAGGTCAAGAGATTTGAACTACTCACCCTCTTCTGAGTAACCAAAATGATGTTGATTAAAGACACCAGTGTAAAGATGGAATAGTGTAGAAGTTGAATATTTTTTGAGGTTTTTGCTGTGTCCAGCAGTGAAGATATTGGCTCATCATATCTCTTGTTTCAGTGCTGCATTATGATTAGTTTTATAGTTTCTAAAATTCTTGAGCACACTTCCTGGAAAAAAAAAAAAAAAAAAAGATGCAGTTTGGGAATTCTAGAGAAGCAGCAAAGCCAACTAAATGAATCACTTACTGCTGGTCACTTTGTGTATCTGCTAATATGGGGGAAGAGCTGATTGGAACAGCATAGAAGAAGGAAAGAGAGAAAATTATTTGTTGCTTCTAGTCACAAATTCAGGGCTGTTGCCTGTTAATTCTGAGCTGATTAGAGCAACTGAAGTAAAAGAGAGATGCTGGCAGTGACCGCTGCTCCTGACAGCGATGCCAGATCTGGCCATTCTGTAGATCTTGCCAAGCACACAATCCCTTGCCCAGACTGGTCCAAAGCTGGTCTTTCCAGCAGAATCTTTCCATCTGGATTGCTCCCAAAATGAAGATGACAGAAGGGTATTTGTAATGCTTGTAATGCTTTGCCTTGCCTTTTCTGGTTTCCAGAGCAGTGCTGGCTGGATAAGCGTAAAGGAACTGAAATGGTGCCAGTTACACATCATTATGTGTTTTAACACACTAAATATAAAGAGAGCAAGTCTAAGGTGTTACTCTGTAGCTTCTACAAGTGGAAAAACTCTCCTGCTTCCAAAGGACTGGGCATGCTTTCATGCACAGTGGAAGTATACAATATTATATAACTCTTACTTAAAGACAGAAGGTTTTGGGTTTTACCATAATATCTTCTAAAAAATTATCGTCTTCAAAAATAAAGTATTTTTGTATCTTAAAATTAGTACCTGGTGGTTTTTTCGTAAGAACATATGTATCTAAATGGTAACATAAACTTCTGTTTGTTAGAACAGAAGTCTCTTACTTCTGTCCAGGGGGTTCTGAGCCCATGATAGATATTAACGATTGACCTTATGGCTAAGATGTTGAACTCTGACATTTGGATGTCATGTTCAAACCTTTAAGGAGGATAAAGCAAAAATACTGGCTGAAAATACAGATATGACAGTATAAACTTATGGGCATCTTCTCTCATCTCCTATAATTTTGGTGATCTATTACAGTATGAGGACCCTGGCAGATAAAGCAGTACCTAATAGCCATCTTCTTTTAAAACAACTCAGGTAGCACATGTTCAGATGAATGTACTTTAGCATCAGTCACCATTCAATCAATAACATTTTATTCAGTATAAGCTACTCAAAATGCAAGAACTGCAATAGAAAGTTATGAAATTAGTTACAAAAGAAGGTGTTAGAAGGTGATGCACTGGGGACCTAGTACAAATACAACACATGCTTGTAAGAGCAGAAATAGGAACAGAAAGTCCTGAATTAATTATGTGTAGAGGGCATTTATGTGTTGCTACTGACTGTAAAAGATTATCCTCAGTGTAAACAACTTGCCTTCAGAATCTCCAAGAGAGCAAATAAAGAGAGCTGAAAAAGTCAATGCCATCAGAATTCAATATTTTCCATTTTCATTATAGACTTGTATAAAGTGCCGCAAGTCTATCCACCATTTGGAAATACATATGAGAAAGTATAAATTATTCTCCTCTCAGAGCAGATCTCTATGGAAAAAAAAAAAAAAAAGAAAAAAAAAATCACATCAGTGGTAAGTGCTGCTGAGGCATTTTCAGACAGCTAATAACTCCCTCCAGAGCTGCCTTGGTCCAATTTGGAATTTGAGCTGACAATTGTATCTCCCTCTCTCAATTGCTTGCCGGGAAAAAACCAGCTATGCTTCACTGCAAATGTAAGTAATAAAGGATAGTAGGGTCTTCAAGCCTTAAGGGTAATAGGTCTTCGGTTTTAAAAAAAATTTGCCCACCTGCTTTTCTACAGAAAAATACCCCAAACAAATTAAAATAGTTATTTTTTAAAGATAATCTGTCCTGATATAGGTTAGAAGTCAAAAGTGCACATTCATACATACTGAAAATATTGTGAGCTTACTGCACACTAAATGAGACAATTGCCAGCGGTGAGCTTATTTTTTAAATAAAAGTGAAAACTTCATTCACAGCAGCTATAAAAAAATTGATAAACTCTTTCACACTTCATGTCCTGACCTGCATTTCTGACTAGCTTACAGACAGTTATTTCTTTGCTCTATTTGTGCTTTGAGCCAGCTGGACATAAGACCAGCTTCTTTCCAGAAATCATGTGGCCACATTAGCACAATTCTGAGCCCAAGCTAATGTATCCTGCTCCACAGCCAGCCTTATTAACTCAGGTTCAGCGACACAAAAATTGCAGCCACACAGCTGCTGCACTGGCTGGTTCAGGGCACAGGCAGAGTGAGCCTGTCACTGTCTGCACCCGTCCATGTAGATATACCCTCAGATGACCCTAGGCACTGTGTGCTGTAACAAAAGCTAGTTTTAGGAATTGGTTCTCCAATTAATTGCATTTTAATTGAATAACACAAACTATACTGGAAACGGAGTAACAAAATCTTACAAGATATGGTAATGTGAGTTTGCGTCAACATCACCGCAACAGTGTGGTGCCTAAGCTGGTCTATGAGCCAACTTAAAAAGAAAAAAACAACAAACAGATTCATACAAATATAAAACATTTTAAGAGATCTAACTGTCATGGAAAAGATTATCATGTTGCATTTCTGTCCTTGCTTTACAAACACATTGTCTATCAAACAAAGTGAGTCAGGAAGGAATGACTACTGAAAGACTGTGGTCAAGCGTGACAATGTCCTATTTTCCAGTTTTTGCTTGGTGTTTCTGAACAGTATTCCTTAGTCAGTGTAAATGGTAAGTGTGCTTTGGTACAGACTCAGGTCCTCCTTCGCCATTCTTTACCTCTCCTTCCTCTTAAAAAGAGAGGCAAAACATTCTGTCGGTGAGTCACTGCACTGGCTTTGCACCAGACTAACCTGACACAACTCCTCAAATTTCCAATAGCTTTAAAGTCTTAAACGTAATTCTCAATACTTTTCACAGTCTTCCTACACAGAATTCCTAAAGAGCCCAATAACAGCCTTTCCCAAGTACTGATATCTTCATGAGTAAAAGCAGAAATTGTAAGCATACCAAATGCCATGATATGTTAAGTGACAATGGGAACTTCACAGGGATTTCTATCTCTTTTATCTGTTTTTTTATCTGCTGTCATTTATCTACTGTGTTATGTTCCAGTGCATCTCTGTACAAGAGAGAGTGGAGTTAAACATCTGGAATTAAAAATGAAGCTGCTAAACACAATTCATTGCTCATAAAAGGTTTCACCTTTTGGGTCTAGCTCACTCGCTATGCTGTCTGCAGCAGTGGCCATGGAGTGGAGAACACAAGTATATGGTGTGCTCCCAGCTGTCAGCTCAGTTATGTCCTTGGCCTGATAGGATTTGCCCATGTTATCATTCCCAGTGGATCCATCCTTCAAGAACTCATCCAATCTCCCATGGAGTTCATATAAATTTTTGCCTTTATGAATTTTGGAAGGAATGTAGCAAGTTTGCCAGCTTTTTGGTTTGTCATTCTGAACCAAATTTGAGAACCTGGAACAGCCGTACAGTGAGACAGATCAAAGATCCACCTAGCCAGTGCCCTTGTCACCTAAATCAGCCCACAGTGAATGCCTGGAAAAAGCAGCAGAACAGGCAGGACTAGCATACAGAGGTATTTCCTCATTCTTCAGCAATCTTTATCTCAGGAGTTCCTGAGACATAGAATGGTTGCCATTCACCTGCCCTTTTACCATCCAGTCATGTGTTAAATCTCACAGCAGGCTTTCAATTTTACAATGAAAAATACAGTACCATCATCTAACTTCAGTGCCCCACTTTCAACCTTGGTTTTTTAAGGGCTTTTTTTTCAACAAATAATTTAGAGATGTGTTTCACACGTCAAATTTCCATGAAAATACACTAATAATCACCCTTCGTTTTGAAAACAGACCATTTTCTCCTAACCTGTATAAACAAATTATTCCTTGGCAGCTTAGTTTCTTTTAAGAGCCACAGTCCACTGTAGCCTGTTATGCAAACAGATCTTTTTTTGATGCAAGCGCGTCAACTGCAAGATCACTATTGCAGAATGGCTCTTCTATAGAAACAGTTTGAAGCAGACCATGCACAATGGTGATCAAAAATCAAGTCCAGGCCAAGAAGCCTAAAATTCATGGCACCAAAAATTTTAGTCTCATGACCCTCATCACTATGACATTTACCTACAATACTCAAGAGTACGAAGACAGTATTTTCTCTTTTGTTTTCTGCTTTTACAGGTTTTTCCATATCAGGAAGTGTTTGCCACCATCTACATACTACAGTCCTAACAAGATGCATTTCTTATTTGGAATTCATTTTTAACTCTGATTTGTCTCAAAATCCTTCAGTAGTGCAAAGGGCTGTTTTCACGTTCTCTACATAATTTATACCTGGTGTTTATTCTCCTTCCCTCAAGTGTCTCATATGCCCAGTATCACACTATCCCAATTTAAATTAGCTTTTCTTAGTCTCCTATTCTGGATTTGGGGGTTTTGGTGTTCATGGAGCAAAAATTTTTAGTAATTGTAGAGATACACACAGATGGATAGCAGAGTCAGTGCATCCTTCTGTTGGTTGTACAACCGGACTTATTTATTGCGCTACTCCATTCTATCCTGCCTCACTTTTGGCAGTTCTGTCCTGTTCTTTGGAGACACAGAATGCATTTATGATTTCACCCACACAGTATGAACTAACACTGAAAAAGCAACACTCTTACACCTTGTAGTAATATCACAGTGAGAAAAAAACAATACGTACAATATTGACCCTCAGGCTTCAGCAATATGATTCTTACTTTTTATACTGTGTTAGAAACATTTTCTGCAGGTCAGTGGGCATAACTACACAAGCACTAAACTACCAGGAATTCCAAATTGCTGCCAAGTTCCACCTCAATAAAAACCTACTGAATCAAGACTCTGATGTTTCTGATGCAGATTGATTAATAACTAATTTTTATTTCCTGCACTGCAAACCACTCTGGCAGTTCTTGAGGTGTGTAAAAATTGCTTTTAACAGCACTTCACTAACAAGAAAAACATTGTTCATGTAGATGGAAAACAAAACACAATTCAATAAAAATATTCCACTTCAAAAAAATGTAAGCCATGGAAACGTTGATCAAAATCAGTGAATAAATATGAAAGAGAAATAACCTTCTGATTTTACATAATTGTATGCAAGAAAATTCCAAGGGTCCTTCATATCAGTTTGTTTAAAATACATTTTAAACAAATACTCTCCTATGAGGAAAAACTGAGAGATTTGGGACTGTTCAGCCTGGAAAAGAGAAAGTTTCAGAGGTACCTTTGAGCAGCATTCCAGTACATGAAGGGGACTGCAAGAGAGCTGAAGAGGGACATTTTACAAGAGCATGAAGTGATAAGACACAGGGGAATGGCTTTAAATTGAAAGAGGGCAAGTTAAGATTAGATATTAGGAAGAAATTCTTTATTGTGAGGGTGGTTAAGCACTGGAACAGGTTGCCCAGAGAAGTTGTGGATGCCCCATCCCTGGGAATGTTCAAGGCCAGGTTGGATGGAGCTCTGAGCAAGTCAGTCTACTGCAAGGTGTCCCTGCCCATGGCAAGGGGCTTGGAACACAGTGCTTTAAGGTCCCTTCCAACCCAAGCCATTCTCTGATTCTATGAAATACAGACAGGCCAGCTGGGATTAAATAAGACCTCGGCCCTGAAAAATAATTATTCCTGGTGAACTTTGAAGTCAAGGGCTCTCAGCTGCTTTCAACCCAACAGGAACAAGAATTTCCATCCTGGTATCTCAAATAACTGATGCCAGATTATATGAGGTCCTGTAAAAGATCCCAAACCTTGACATTTCATAAATTAGCAAGTCAGCTCTATAGATAGACATCCCCTTCTGATCCAGCTGGATAACAAGTAATTTAATTTACTCCCTATCTGTTACCACCTGCTTCAGAAGATTGTCACCTGCCAAGTTTTACTGGGAGGGATCCCTGTTTTAGAACTCCATGCAGGACACTGCTGCAGTTCTCAGCTTTGCCATGCCACTCTCCTCCTGACCTATCACTCACAGACATGAAGATGCATTCCTTCCCCATGTGGATACAGCACCAAGTTTCTTCAGGATGTCTCCAAAGAAGGAGCATTTGAAGCTCTGAGCTTGCTGTGTGCAGGAGGCAGAATTCATTACTTTTAACACCTAAGCTCTTTTTTCCTGACGAAGACAGGACAAAATCAGTCTCTTAGAGGACTTTTGCAGGAGTCCCATAGAATAAGGCCCTGGAGGGAAGAGGGAGCCCAATAAACCTGGTTAATATTCAAGGAGCACCTCCTCCAAGCTCAAGAGTTGTCCACCTCGATGAATAGGAAGTCAGGCAAAAATGCCAGGAGACCTCTGTGGGAGAACAAGGAGCGTCTCCAAACTCAAACACAAAAAGGAAGCATAAAGAATGTAGAATCAAGAGCAGGTAATCTGTGAAGAATACAGAGACATTGTATGCAGGGATGAGGTTCCAAAAGCTAAAGCCCATCTGGAACCAAAGCCAGTGAGGGATGTCAAAGACAACAAGAAGTGCTTCTGTAGGGGACAAAAGAAAGACTGGGAGAAATGTGAGCCCAATGCTCCCCCTCCCCTTCCTACTGTACCGTCTCACTCCATTAATGTAGACTAGACACAGTAAACAGAACCAGCTCTGTACCCCTTACTGTACCTACCCTTCTCTGCTGTGTCTAATAGAGTTCCTAGGATTTCCTTACATAATGTTTAAGGAGTTTTGGAAAAGACAAAGGCACATATGCAAGGGAAACAAGCAGGTGGGGTTTTTGTGAGGGTTGGGTTTGGGTTTTTTTTTGGTCAATACCTGTGAGCTGGTTTGGCTTGCAAATTCCTAACTGAAGAGGCTCAGCAATGTAGCTGCAGAGAAATGGAAATCATTTTCTGTAATACTATCGGCAAATTACCTCTGTCTTTGGGGCCGATTTGCCTTTTGTAACTCCAGCTACAGCCAGAAACACACACTAGTCTCTTACAAGCTTTCTCCTGCATCTCTCTGCACCTTACAACGCTGTGTTGCGGCATTTAGAGGTTTCACACGGTAGCATTTCACGGAGAATCTCTTCTGATATCCACAGGCAATCACCTTTTGTCACATCATTGCTTTTAGTTACATTTCCAGCTGAAAATAAGCCTAGGAACTACAATGCCCTTTTCCGAGGCTGTCAATTCAGCAAATGGCACGGATACAAATATTAAATATAAGTTGTGTGTGTCTAGATGGACACATAGGATCTATTATAATTTTTTAAATGCTAAATCCTGTGATTTTTGGCTACATAATACAGAAGGCTTTCAACCAGAGACACTCACAATCTAAACAGACAGAAAAAACCACGAGAGCTTAAACAAAGACTCTTATCTTACTCTGTGCTTTTACAAAACATTTAACCTTTTACTTAGATAGACCAGTGCCAGGGCGTCACAAAGAAAGCAATGTGTACAGGAGGGAATGGAGAGAGGGCACTTCTCTTCTATAAAAGGATTGAGAAAGAATTCCTAACATGAAGATAAAAATCAAAATAAAATGGAAAAATGAGGCAAAGTAGTCAGCCAGAATTTGTTCATTATGTGTTTCTGTGAACTTTCTCTGCTTTCCTGTAATGTACCTTAACCGTAACAATGTTTATTTGCTAAATAGGTAGTCCAAGCCTCTAATCCGTGAACTTCCACAAGTAAACTTTGCAAACTGCATGGCCCAAAATAAAATACATATTAATGTGCTCAAATTGGAGGTGAACCCAGGGAAACCAGTGCATCCATATTACGTATGTAGATCTCAAACACGACCATTTATTTTAAATTGACAGTTTAGTTCTCACTGACTCAGAATTACCTAAGTGCCGCTGAAGTACTGGCCTCCGGCAGCATGCACACGTAAATCTGTTCAAGCACTGACAGGACTGTTAGCTGATGCCTCAGAAACCAAAAATATGGATCCTCAAGACGTGTATTTCCATATTTATCTCATCAAGCAGTTCAATCTCGCTGGCGGACTCTGAGGACAGTCTCTTTTAAGAGATAAGTTGTTGAAATACTCCTGCCAGGATAGGAAAGACCAAGGTAAACCAGTAATGCCCACAGCAAATTTAGCCTGACAACGTGGTAATCTCTTCTAAAATACCTTTGGCACTAATGCACCAAAAATTTCCCAGCATCCAACTGCTTGCCCTGAATCACGATAACTGGGAGACTGAGATGACCCCAGATACTACAAGACACTTAGGCTGACATAAAAGCAAATAAATGTACTTGCTCCTCCACAGCAGTTTGTGCCAGCCTATGATTTACACAGGCTGATCTGGCACACATTTACGTTCCTGTAAGGGCTTTCTGTAGTTTTCAACTATATCACTTCACCTCCTCCCAGCTATAAAAAGAGAATGATGGTATTAATGTAACATTGCAGAAGCACTGTCAGTTATGACAATTAATTTAACAAAAAAATATTCCAAACAGAGAATTTATTCTGCTTTATTGAGGTAGAGCTTTTTTTAAAACAAAAATTTTGTCTGAAGTGAGGAAGACCTGCTGCAAAAACTGCCAAGTATAATGATTAATAAACAGAAACCAGTAGTTAAGAATTATTAAAAGATTTGGTTTACTACATATGTACTCATATTATACAGCATGAGATCAGCTAGCTAAAGTTACCAATATTTACATACATCCTTAACAGTTAGAAGCTCATTAAAAACCTCTATCAGAAATGCTGAACAAGCTAATCATAATTTTATTTGTCTATGTCGTTCCAGTGGCAGATATCAAATACTCAAAATTTTTTGTTACTTTCTAAAACTCCTAAATACAACGATACAAAATGTTATTTTAAAATACCTGATAATTAACACTTGTAGTATACCAAACATCTGTTCCACAGCTTTTATTCCCTGCAGTCAAAATTCAAGCCTTTGCAATTTGCCTGGTGAAAAGGTAACATGATCCAGCATCTTTTTCTGTATTTAGAACAAATCCAGATTTATAGGCTGTTTTTACCACAGCAGTATGCAATATTCTAAAACAAGCTCTAAGAAAAAATAATTTAAAATGTGAGGCTTAACAGAAAATGAGACAAAGCCTAAAGCCAAGGAAAAACACTGCTAAACATATTTGATATTATTAAGATCTGTGATTTTTCTAGGAAAAGGAGAAGTGCATTAGATTACACCTATCTGGACATAGTTAAACACTTCATATGGTGCAATGCTGACATTTGTGTTTATCTTATGGAAGTTAAGGAGAGGCTGGAAGAAAATTTTAGGTGATTTCCCTTGCAATCAGTTTTAATTTAACATTTTAATTAATGATTTCAACACAATGAGTAGGGAGACACCTTTGATACAAAATAAGAAATATAGCATACTGAAAGAAAAAGGGAAAATTACAAAAACAGTATAAGATTTAGAATTATGGAGTGCAACATTGTAGCAAAATGTGGAATATGTAACATTTTCTTAAGAAGGGATATTCTCTAATGTTTGATCTTTTTATACTTTCAAGCCTTATCAACAAGAAGGGAGATTTAATCTGTGAAACAGAGAGCAGCCAACAAGCTCTAAATGATATTCAGGTGTTAGAAAGACAAATTACTTGTTGGTAGAATTGCCTTCAGGCTTTAGGGCCTGACAGGTTTCAGCAATCTCACACCTACAGGGAGGTTAACAAAGTTGGGAATAAGGATGTACCACTGACAGCAGACACAAAGAATACAGAATTTATGGGCCACAAAGGCATTGGGCAGACCTCAAGACAAGGAAGAAACAAATAAACCCTACCCAGCAACTGTGCTGAGTCAGCTCTGACTGGGTAAAAGGTAATTCTGCAGGGGGAGATCCCGACCACCGACTCACTGACCCAAAAACCCATCGGCCCAAAAGAAGAGAAACACCATGGGACTGATTAGCACGAGAAGCGAGAGAATCATTAACCAATAGAAGATAGAACATTAATTAATACACGGATTATGTAACTTGTAGCCAATGAACACTAATTCCTTTGTTTGCTGACATGTATAAATAGTAAAAGGTTTTGATAGTTGTTGTGCTTGATTTGTGGAATTCCACTGGGCACCCAGGCTTGCAGAACTCGGAAATAAAATAATCAATGTCTCTCTTGAGTGTGTAGTTATTGGCTTATATTGTAATTATTGTTGCACACTGGGAAACAAATCCGATTTTTGTGGACAACAACATCCTGCACTTATAAATTAAGACATTATCTCAGAAACCCTGGTCGGAGGGATGTATTTGACGGGGGGTATTTGAACCTGTCAAGATAACTAGAATGTGTAATGCGAAGGACACACGTGGTAGAAACGAATTGTATATTTTATTATTTAAAAAAAGCTTTCTAAACCAATAGTCTATACCAGAAACAGGGCGTTATTTGTGTTAATAATAAGATGTGTCTCGGAGCCCTTTTTGAAAAAAAAGGAGAGGGGAAGGATGATATTTTAGGGATCCCCATTTTCCGGCACCACATCTGAGATTCAAGAAAAACTTGCAGAGCGTTCGGGAGTGCCAAAAAGCAACTCGTATTTTTATTTTTCAGCACTGAGCGGAGGCCAGGGCGGCTCGGCGGCACCGGCCGGCGCTGAGGGCGGAGCGCGGCTGCGGCGGCGGGGCGGGGCGGCTCAGCTCTAAGATGGCGGCGCGGGCCTCACGTGGTGCGCGCTGAGGCAGGCGCGGGGCGGGCGCTGGTGACATGGCGGCGGCGGCGGCGGCGGGCAGCGAGGGCGGGAGAAGCGACGGAGCGGAGGAAGACGAGGTGGAGGTTGGTGGATGCCGACACCAGGGCGCTCCCCAGCCCTGGGGGAAGGGTCCGGCCCCCCGCGGGGCGTGGCCCGGCCCGGCCCCGCTCCGCCCGGCCGGCGGGGCCGGAAGGGAGAGGGGCCGGGCACGGACCGAGCGCATTTTCCTGGGGCCGGCGGGTTTCTTAGTCTCCACAGCGGTCCCGTCCCCAGAGCTGTGTGGGTCTGGCTGTCCTGCTTCGGGCTTCCCGGAAAACGGCGTGGTCAGAAAGTTCTGTTGCTTCTTGTCGCCATAAAATCACAGAATCAGAGGAAGGTTTGGGTTGGAAGGGCCTTTAAAAACCATCTGGCTCCAACCCCCTCCCACGAGCAGGAGCACCTTCCACTAGATCAGGTTGCTTAAAGCCCCATCCAGCCTGGTCTTGAACACTTCCAGGAATGGGGCATCCACAGCTTCTCTGGAAAACCTGTTCCAGTGCCACACCACCCCTCAGTAAAAAAATCCATTTTCATTAATGAAAATTTCACTATCTAATCTAAACCCACTCTCGATTTAAGTCTGTTACCCCTTGTCCTGTCACTACAGGCCCTTGTAAAAAGTCCCTCTCCAGTTCTCTTGCAGACCCCCTTTAGGTACTGGAAGGTGCTGTAGGGTCTCCCCAGAGCCATATTGATACTAATTTTTCAAGGGTGAAAAAAGTGCTCCCCCATTCCTATCTCGGAAGAAAAGGGCAGGAAATTCAGGTGTGAAACAGGTGTCTTATGGAGTAGTGGGTCACTACATTTCCTTGCGTATCACAAGAGTTCTGTCTCTTGACAAAATGCAGCGCAACTCAAATTTGGGGTCTGTTTATCCTGAAAGTCTGGGTCTTTCTATGCTGTTCTTATTGGTGTAGATTGCTTTCTTGGGGGCCTTCTTTTTTTCCTGAGTTCTGTTATATCTATTGTAGCTGTACATTGTCAACTTTTATTGTAGGAGCAACTGGTCATGGTTGAGCTATCAGGAATTATTGATTCAGACTTCTTAGAAAAATGTGAAAACAAGTGCAAGATTTTGGTGAGTGATTACAGCACAATAGGAAAGGGGTAAGTTATTACAGATGTGAAGAAGGGACTGAGGCTGCTTCTAAATTTCTTGACATTGATAACAATAGATCAAATCTTTGATAGAGAATTATGTGTGCTGTATTTGGCTGCATGTTGTGGGTTCTCTTTCAGAAACAGCATGAAGTCTTTGAATATATTATTGTGTAAATATAAGGAAACTTCTTTGGAAGTATATATAAGCTTGGTCCAGTAACTGCTCTGATTTCCGGTTCTAAGTTAATTTTTTTAAAATTATGTATTCCACACATTAAAAAAAATTGTTAATCACAGTTCTTCAAATAACTGGAATACAGCTGACAGGTAAAACAAAATATTTAAGATTTGCACTGTATTTACAATAGGGTTTTTTGCAGATGTGTCCTGGCAAGTTCAAATCTTGTAAAGGACAACTGGGTATTAAGCATCTGGTAAACAGTTTTGGGTGCTGTTTGCTTCACTTTGAAGTTACTGTAGGAATCTGGTTTCTCTCTTCTGTTCCTTTTGAGTTTTTTAATCATTTTATCTGCATAGGACAGATTTTATTTGCCCTTCAAAACCTGTGTGGACTATGAGAGCTGTATAGATAGTACAAGTACTACTGATTTGCAAACACTTTCTGAAAGCCGACCTTTATTATAGACTGAAAAGATGGAAGAGAACATCTGAGTTTGCCACTGATCAGAATATATGTGAGTGGTAAAGTAAATTCTGAATGTCTCAAAAGTAGAAGTACAATCAACATTCATAAAATATTCATCTTCTGATGGATATGCTTTTATAAGCAGGTTTCCTTCCTTGATCTGACCTAATTCTCTTGAAATTTGTTACATGTATGATTCGCTGCTGGTGACTGAATGCCTACAGGTGCTTCTGTACTGCTGGCAGGATTCTTTTAAATGTTGTGCTTTGAGATTCCCTTGTAACATTACTAGTGAAAGGTTAAAGTATCCATACTGTGTCCTACTAGTATCCAAGTCTACTTTCGTTCACTCCACAGAGAAGCATTCCTTGAGACTTTTTGTAAGGGGCAACTGTTGTTAAAACCTTAATTAAAGGGTCTCCTCTGTGTCACTCTGTTTAGCAAGTTTTCTGTGGTGCTGGTCACGTAAGGGGAAGACAGTCTCCAATTCTGCATAGTCCACAAAGGAATGCAAATCAGGCAAAGAAATAAAATTTTGGATTTCTATTGCTTAGTACTGATGTGTTATTATTTTTATTAATTTCTTGTAGGAAAAAAAACCCCACAAAAATATGTTAGCTTAGTGTTCTTGGTGTTCTCAATTTATGCAGAAGAGAATCCCAGAGCTTAAATCTTGTTGATCTTGTACTTTTGAAACTTTTAGCATGTGCTTGTCTTCATGTCCTGAACAATTCTGATGTTCACAAGTTACTACCCAAAGTCATTTTGCCTTAATTAGTGTATTCTGTTCAGATGTTGATTGTTATCAAAATACAGTATGTAGGTTTATCTTATATAAGAATAATGGGATCCTGGCCCGTGTATTTGGAAAACCTGTGCTGTAGAGGAAGGGAATGAGCTGATAGAAGTGCTTTCCTACTCTTCCACTCCTTGTTTAAAAAAATAAAATAGCAACAATTTCCAGCTCCTTCACAATATAGATACGCAGTAATCACAGAAGCTTCTGTGACTGCAGTGGCACTTCTGGTGCTGATGTAATGCCTTACGTGCGACTTCCTCACCTTGTGTATTTTCCAATTTGAAAGTTATTCCACTTTCTGGAACTTGCATTAATTGAAGCTTAGAAAAGAACATCATCTTCATGCAAACACTTACATTTTTGTTAATTTGAAATGGAGGTTACATTAATTTTCTAGAGGAAATAACAGCACTTCAACTGAGATAGACCATTGGCTGCAGTTTGATCTAAATTTATTTTAATATGCTGGAGCATTTTCTATGAAGTTCTATACTAGGTTTTATTGTGATTACTAAAAGAGTATTATCTGGTATACTTTTGTATTTAATATACTTAAAGGAACATGTATGATGAGGAATTGATGTAATCTGGATTATGCTATGTCTGTCTTTGCTGGTCTTACAGTGAGAAATTCACATGGGCTAATACAGACCTGACATCCATGCAATTTCGTCCTTCTCTTTGTAGGGAATAGAGACAGAGAGGCCCATTTTACAAGTGGACAGATATGTATTTGCAGGAGAATATGAAGGTAGGAGAAACTGTGTGAATATAATCTCTCTCTTTTCATGTAACCCAAAGAACTTTCTTAACATCGGGTAGTTTTACTGCAATTGGTCCTGTGAGGTGCTGAAGTTGTGGGTGGTTGTACAACACCATGTAGAGCAGCAGCAGTCTGAGTTCACTGCTAAATTAACCGTGCATCCATGGTACTTTCAGGGAAGTCTGCCTGGCAGCTGACTCTGGGGTGCACCTTGTGCAATCTGTAGTTCTCTCATTTGCCCTACGGTGACGACACTGGTCTGGAAGATAATGGTCTGGGATCCTCCCTTGTAGTGGCTTCCAGTGACTGTGATACTCCTCTCTGTTCCTGAGTTCCTTGCCAGTGCTGGGCCTCTGTGAGGGGCTGGAAGTCAGAACACTCCCACAGCTGGCCAGTGGGCACAATACCTGCAGCTGATATAAATTAGTCTCTAAAACTTTCTCACTCTGTTTTTCATAGATACCTTAGGAACCTGTGTGGTTTTTGAAGAAAACACAGAGCAAGGTAATTGTTGTGATATGATGTTCTGTTCATTTCAGTAGCTGGGGAGGTTAAAAATATTTATCTTATTTCAGTTGCTAGTGGAATTCACTATAACGATTGGGGTTTGGGTATTGTTTTTTCTCCCCTCTTCTTAGTAGATGCAGAAGGCAACCAAAAAGTACAACTGAAATACAAGTGCCACACAGTGAAGAAGTTGAACATGACACGGACCCTTCTGACAGAAAAGAAGGAAGGAGAGGAGAACGTTGGTGAGTGCTTCTGCTCTTATGCATGTGGACATGAGTCCATTATGCTGGGGAGCATCAGCCTTTATTAAGTGTTTGATTCAAGAGCATGCAGGAAGTTAAAGGAGCTTTCTTCTTTAGGCACCAAATGTGTATATTTAAATTTTAAAAATTAAATACATTTCTGATCAGTGCTCCCTCCAGAAATGGCGAGTAGGAGATTCCTACAAAGAAGTGTAAGAGCAGGGCAAACATGTGCTGGTGCTCCCTGCTATGTTCTTCTGTCATCTAGAAGTTTTGAAATCAGAGATTGTGTTTAGTAGTTCTTTGTTGGTTTTGTTTTTTCCTACTTCCATCATTTTTTCTAATGACTTTCTGAGTCTCTGTAATTCTTGAAAAGAACTGAATTGTACTTGCTGAATTTACAGTTAAATAGAAATGAATTTAAATTACTTGCAAAGGCATACCCAGAAGACCATTCATATTGATTTTCATTCTGCAGGCAGAACTCACGGCTCATATGTTTGCTTTATTTATTTTTTGTACAAAAGTCAGTACTTTTACATAACACTGAGTATCCTACTACATATAGCAGTATTCATTAGAACCATCCTACTGCTTTTTGCTGTTTTTTTCGCTCAAGTCAGTGTTACTGCTTCATATTTCAAGAATATATAGCCATTTTACCTTAAATATGAGCAGTCAGCTGGACACTGGTCATAGGAGGTATAGAATGAAATGTCATCTAGAATCTAACCAAACATCAATATTCTTATCAAGACTGTGTACCACTTCTCTCCATAGAATTAATTATGTAATATTAAACTGAAACTACTATTGTGATAGTACAAGTAATATTAAATTGAGACTAGAGAATATTTTGCTTAATACAAAGGCCTTTTTTATTCTGAAGCAGCAATACTGCTGGATAATTACCAAAAAACACTTTGTTTCTGTAGCGTGACAGAAATTTAACTTGTGCATACAAAGTAACTACAACACCTTGTGAATCGGCAACATGTACTGAGCAAAAATCAAAATGGGAGAGGAATCCCATTTCTATTTGGGGTTGCTTTCAACCTGTTGTCCCAACTTGTTGTTACACTTGAGTTAAAGAGAGTGCAAGTACACTTGTGTCCTCTCTCTGTTGTCATTAGCTTTGCCAGAAGGCCTAATATTAGACAAACAAACATTCTGTTCTCTTCACTGCATTTGTGAAATATTTTCTCTGCATTTTGATTTATGTTTAAGTTATTTTAAGAGTCTAAAGGTGGCATCAGACAATGGAATACAAATACAAATGGAATATAAATATAAATGGAATAAATACAAATGGAACTGCCATACCAATTCAGAGCAAAGATCTTTTTAGTCCTGCATTGTTATTTCTGACTATGAAAAGTAGTAATTGAGTATGTGAAAATTAATAGGAGAGGGCCATACACATATTTCTATCCTAAGTGGTTCTTTTACTTAGCTCTTGGTCAGGCTCAGCCTTAGTAACAGTGAACTTAAACTAAGAAAAAACTGCTGGTTAACTCCTTTTGTCGCTAATAGAATTTTCCTTCTTTGCATCAGGTGGAGTAGAGTGGTTACAGATCAAGGACAGAGATTTTTCCTACAGCAGGCCTAATATGATTTGCAGTTTTCTTCATGAAAAGGATGATTCTGAGGAGTCAGCTCATGCCCAAGATAAATTGACTGAAGAGTCAGAGGGAGAGGTGAGTGGCAAAGAAAATTCTAACATGAAATGTGACCTGGAGAAGCAGGACACCTTGGAAATAGATGCCTCTATTCCTCTGCCTGACAGCTCTGCTTCTGGGGCAGAGGAATCTCCTTCTCGAAATGCTGCCTTAGAGGATGTACCTTCATGATATTAACTCTGATCTTTTCATGATTTCTTCACAGAATTAATGGGCCAACTTTTATAGGCCATGACATGATTTCCACTTTATCTGAAAAAGGAATAGTGGAAAAAACAGACTTTGTGTTCTTGTGCATTGCTTTTGTGTTTGAATTATAGTGGGAAGGGCTTAAGTGGCTTTTAAAATTACTGACTGGAAGTGTATGTATCCCTACCTCAAAACTGAACAAGTGGAAATGGTTACATAATTAAAAGAAACTCCTACTTTAGAAAAATGTCAGTCTGAAACATTTTGTAAAAAGAAAGAAACATCATTGTTTAAAATAAAGTCCTGAATTTTTCAAGTATAGCTTCACCTTGTGTGTTGTATTCAGCTGCATACTGTGTCTGCTCTGGTGCTGCAGTTATTGAAAGAAAACAAATCAAATAAGTGTGGCTTTTACTGACTGTTTGAATACTCTTCAAATTGCTTCGTTTGGGTTCTCTCTAGTGGCCTTTGTCTCCTTGATGGAGCTTAGGAATCTTTCATGTGGGAAGGGATTTTAGGAAGTCTCTCATCTAGCTTCCTATGTAAAATAGAGTCAACACTGAATTCAGGGCAAGTTGCTCAGGGCTTTGTCCACTCAAGTCTTGAAAACCCCAACAAACTTGTCAGCAAGTGAAATCTAGGTCTTAAAGAGGTATCTGTCACTCTCCTTCTCCCATTTTCCGTATAATATAATGTGTGTTATACAAAAGGAAGTGTGGTCACCCCCTTTTTCTTTTTCCTCAACTTCTTGGCTCTAATCTTCCTCTGTGGCAATTTTCTGAAGGGTTTTACACTTAAGATCCTGTACCCAGGCATCAGTGGTTCCCAGACTGGTCCATGTGACCGTATGGTGGTGCCTAGCAAATCTGTGGGTTGATACTGCTACATCATTTATGCTGCCACACACTGTTCTATATCACAGTTGAGTGTGTGGTGCACTTGGGGATAATAATTTTAAAAGCACAACAATTTTTAAACACTAAACATTTTCTCCCTGACCCTTCTTTCCTACCTTTCTCCGCCCCCTTCAAAACAGTGTAACTGCAACAGTGCTGTGAGGATGGGAACACTTAATTATTTCCAGCATAATTATGTAACACTTTAATTAGTAATGATCAGAGGAGAAGCTCACCCCCAGTGTTGCTCACAGCACAGCATCAGTAAAGAGAAGTCATTAAAACTGCAACAGTTTCAAACCATCAATCCCATTATTCTCTCTTTTTTTTTTTTTATGTAGAAGCAACTTGAATCCTAGGGGAAAGGGAGGCAGGGAGAGGAAGAAGAGGGAACATGTCTTGTGTGCCTCCAGCCTAGGTGTGGATCTTTCACATGGTAGTGTTGCATTTGAGGTTTCAGGAAGACCGCTCAGCCATCCCTCTGGATTTAACTGCAACCGTGGAAGTTCGAAAACATCATCAGTCACACTTGATTTGTGTGGTGCTGATAGATAGAGGACAATTATAACTGGAAATAACGATCCTGGGAATACGCATGCTGTTGTGTGCCGGAGGAAGTGTTTGCGGTGCACTTGGTGGCAGCTGAGCCTCTGGCAGAGGGGGCTGAGGGGCGGGAGGTCGAGCGCTCTTGCTGGGCTGCTTCGGCCACGGAGAACGGGGAGGTGCTTCAAGAGTTTGTTCTCTGTCAGAATGCAAACACAGCAACTCCCTCACGTTTTGTTAACTGATTGCTTAGTCTGTCACTATGTGCGGTTTTTTCCTTATGTACAAGGCGTATTCCAGCAGAATTGGTTTCTGGCCTTCTCAGCCTTTTCTTTCAGTGCTTTATTGAAGCTGTTTCTTTGTTCTAGTTCATCTGGTAATCAGTATTATTTTTCGAAAACATTTTATGTGTATCATAAACTATGAGTACATTCATAATAATGTTGGGAATTTTTAATATTTTAAATGTTATTTCTAATGGTCGAGCTTTGTTTCTATTATTATTAACCCTAACTTTTGCAACCATACAACCTCTGGGTGAAGAACCTTTTTCTAATATCCAGCCTAACCCTCCCCTAACACAGCTTCAGGCCACTCCCTGGGGTGCTGTCACTGGGCACCACGGAGAAGAGATGAGTGTCTGCCCCTCCTCTTCCCCTCACGGGGAAGTTGTAACTGCAATGCGGTCTCCCCTCAATCTCCTCTGCTCCAGGCTGAACAGACTGAGTGCCCTCAGCCGCTCCCCGTACGGATTCTCCTCCAGACCCTTCGCCACGTGGGACGAGTGTGCGGAACCGGCAGAGCGCCGGGTCCCCGCCGCCGTGCCCCGCGCATGCGCCCTGCGGAGCGCGCCGCGCCCCGCCCCGCTCTCCCGGCGGATGTGACGGCGGACGGCGGCTCCCGCACGTGAGGGCGGCGATGGATGCGCTGGACCGGGTCGTGTGAGTGTGCCAGGGGGACCCCGCACTGGGAAACGGGAGCGGGCGGCGGCCCGCGGGGGGTTGCCGTGGGGGAGCCAGCAGAGAGAAAAGCCTTATGGAAAACGTGTTGGGAGGAGGAAAACCGAGCGCTGCCGTCTTTTTAGTTGTGGTGGCCAAACAGCCTTTACTCAGTTGGTAGCTTAAAAGAACCGCGGTGACCAGCTGGCGTTGAATTTGTCCGTTTCTGTACACTTGAGAGAATTCTTTTCATCTCTGAAGTTTCAGTGATGCCCAGTGACAGGATGGGGAGCAATTGCCATAAACTAAAACGCAAGAAGTCCCACCTCAACCTGAGGAAGAACTTCTTTACGTGGAGGGTGGCAGAGCACTGGAACAGGCTACCTGGGGAGGTCGTGGAGTCTCTCTCTCTGGAGACAGTCCAAACCCACCTGGACACGTCCCTGTGTCACCTGCTCCAGGTGACCCTGCCTCGGCGGGGAGCTTGGACTGCACGATCTCCAGAGGTCTCTTCCAACAGTGACAATTCTGTTGGAGGAGGAGGTGGGGGGGGAAGGAGTGTGGTTGTTTGTTTCAAAGAAGAAATTAAATTAATTATTCACTGAGAAGGTAATCTAGTGGAGTAATGTAATTCTTAAGTCATGTAGCCACTGACGTGTATAAGGTCTGTGCCCCTGCGAAGGCTGGGGTATTTCCCCTGAATAGTGCCCAGTGCTGCTCTCTTGTTCCTGACAGCAGATGTGCCGTACTTGTGCTTTTATTTTGGGTGCCACTGGTGGTCTTTGAGGAACTTTGTTTTCTTCTCAAAAGAAAATTTCTGGCTTGTGGAGGGAGCTAGTATGAGGGGAAGTCTTCAGCCTGTCAGTAGGCTGGGAATTCTCGTATAGCTTGAGCTCTAAATTAGCAGAAACTGAAAAGCACAAGACTGTAAAATCACCTTTGCTAGTTTGGGGGGGACAGAGAGGAAGAGGAGTGGCAGTAAAACACATTCACCTGAGACAGAGCTTTTGTCATTGGTTGTAATTCTGCAGGTTGGGATTAAGTCATTGAAATAAATTACTTGAACACAGTTTGTTCCAGTTCTTGTTTGGTTTCACTGTTTTCTGCAGTATCAGGTCTTGTTACATATATTAACTATTAATTTATTGTTACAGAAAGCCTAAAACTAAGAGAGCAAAAAGATTTCTTGAGAAGAGAGAACCCAAGCTAAATGAAAATACAAAAAATGCTATGCTTATAAAAGGAGGAAATGCAAACTTAACAGTCACCGAAGTGCTTAAAGACATTGTAAGTTGTTGGACATAGCATGCAACCTTCCTCTCTCTTTCTTACAATTTGCTGTCTCTGCTGCACTATCAGTATTTTCATACTCTCCCTGTACCCCTTGTCTCAGATTGACCAGTACTCACTCCAAAGGTGTCATTGCCTACTTCTTAATGGGGATTATTTTCTTCCAGTTTCTTCTTTGCCAGAAGTTTTGAGCTTCCTCTCTTATTTTTTCCACAACTGTCCAGTACATAAGATGAAGTGTTGCTAAGTCCATTTGAAAACAAGAGGATTAGGTACAGAACTGGGACTGTATCACACAGCTAAGTTATATCCCAGAATCCTGTAAACTGACTGTATGTATTGATAGGGAGCCTTCAGCCTCTCCTAAAACTTTAAGCTACCAATCCTGTCTCCTAACTCCATAGCTCAAAATATTATAGCTGTTCCTACACTCGTTTTTCTCTTTGGTTTGTTGTTTTCCTATTATTTTATGCTTCTTACAATCAAGTTGGTGTTCTCTCCCTGTTTTTCTTTATGCCCCTTAGAAGCAGAGGGATTGCATTACATGGCTTTGATTTCAGCTGTTTCTCAGTTATTTTGTTATTTCTTAGTTTCTACAAATAATGCCTTGTGCAATTAATTTGGAAACAAGATATTGACCAGTACTCAGGGTATTAGGTACCACAAAAGGCCTGTGAGCAGGCCTTTTGAGGTACCTTCTTCTATCCTGATCTGCATAGTTATTGTTTCATGTGGTCCTGTAAACTACTGGGTTATAGAAACAACAGTGCTGTGCATGTTTGAGAGATGACCTGTGTTAAACTTTGTGTTTTGCAGTACGCTGTGAAGAAGCCTTTTGCTGTACTGTATAAAAGGTAAGCAATCTCACTTTGACATCTTTGAGTCTTCTGACAGCTTTTGGTAATTTCAGAGCATGAATAGAGATGCTGGCTATCACGGGGGCTTGAGCAATGACCAGGGTGCAGAAGATGACTGATTGATTATAATTTTCAATAGACTGGAATCAAGGTACGTGTGATCAGCGTTGGTGCTGAGCCCGGCTCTGTGGCAAGTGGTACGGAGCAGGATTCAGCTCCAAGTCTTGCTCAGAATGGGAACCCAGTGTCTGTATGAATGTAGGGCAGAAACAGTTGTAATAGCTAAATGTAACGCTGAATTAACAGGCAAAGGCAGTTGTTCATGGTGTGTCACTGGTGGAGGTGTTCTGGAAGTCAGGCCCTAGGAGACAAGGAAATATAGAGGAAACCACTTAGAATGGCAGTGGTGGCACTAAGGCATTCCTGGCAGTATTAATGTGACTTGTGGTTTGAACTCAAACTGAGCCTCTACTGCTGGAGTTTCTGGAAGAATGCAGAACTTTTTATTATCAGAGAACTAACAAGAAGTGGCTATGTGGGCCTGTTTGGTTTTGGTTTTTTTTTTTCTTCTTTTAACTTGTTTTTTCCCCTCCTCTCAGGAAAAATATTACCAGGCCTTTTGAGGACCAAACATCATTGGTAAGCATGAACAGTGTTTTCTCTTACAACACTTTTGAGCAGGCTATCTTTGTGTGCCAAAAGATGCACCATCAAGGAAGAAGAATAGCCTGTCTGAACAGAGTTTTGGCTGGAACTCAGGGATAAAAAGAGAGTATATTGCCTTTGGAAGAGCCAGGCTACTCAGGAGGAACAAAGATGTTGTGAGGGTATGCAGGGAGAAAATAAGAAGGGCCCAAGCCCAACTAGAACTTAATCTGGTTACTGCCATAAAAGACAATAAAAAATGTTTTTACAATTACATCACCAGCAAAATGAGGGCTAGGGAGAATCTCCATCCTTTACTGGATGCGGAGGGAAACACAGGAACAAAGGATGAGGAAAATGTTGAGGTACTTAATGCCTTCTTTGCCTCAGTCTGTAATAGCAACACCAGTTACTCTCTGGGAACCCAGACCCCTGAGCTGGAAGGAAGGGACAGGAAGCAGAATGAAGTCCCCATAATCCAGGAAGAAATGGTTGGTGACCTGCTACACCACTTAGACACACATATCTATGGGGCTGCATGGGGTCCATCAAGGGTGTTTAGGAAGGAAAAGCTGACCAAGCCCCTTTCAGTCATTTAGCAGCAGTCCTGGCTGACTGCCTAGAGGCATTTTTTTAAAAGGGCAGTTTTGCAATGTATGTGTTGTTGCAGTACATGCAGGACACTTTTGAGGCATTTGAGTTTTCGGCATCTTTTTAATAAAATATACAGCTATTAGACAGTGTACAGATATCAACACACAGTGATTAACAGAGCTGTGTGAGCATATGTTTCAAGGGGAGTCCCCTCTGGTCTGTTCTTGGCCTGTCTAGAGTCAGCATTTCTCAGTGGTCTGGTTGCAGAACTCGGTGCTGAGCTGTGTCATTTGCACATGCAATTAATTCAGCCTCTCCAGGTGTCTCTGACCTCCCAGAGGGGCAGAGGTACAATGTCCTCTCTGAGCTGCTGCTGTTGCAGGGGTGTGAGATGAAGCTTCCTTCTGTGCTTCACAACTGCCTAGTGCAGGTACATTCCTGTGGGAAGCACTGGAAAAGTTGTGTGTGTGTGTGTATCATTGAACCACTGTTGATACACAAGATGAGGAGCTGTCTTGGGAGGCAGAAGTGCATAAAAAGAGTTTGGAACTGGACATCTTTAGAAAGAACTGTTGTAATGTTGGCTCTGGATATGGTACCATAATAGGTTCTCTAATCATTCCTCCTGGAGGAAAGACCTCTGTGATAGTCACCACTGGCTTGGTTTTAAGTAGCATCTTAGTCTTAAATAATAAATTGACATGAAGTTGCTCTGTAGTAGAGGACTCCTGTGCCAAGTGCAGATGTTGTTAGACTTGCTGTTGAGGGAATTAACTGGTTGTTCTGAAGCTGTCAGGCAAAGCTAATATGTTGCATAAAGCTTGGCTGGGAAACTACAATGAGGCATTACAACAGCAGCCAGCTTGCAAATACTCATCAGGTGAGGAGAAGTGGTTCAAAGTATCTTGTGCAAAAGCAAGTAATGAGGAATTATAAGAAAGGGTGTTATAGATAAAATGGCAAGAAAAAGTTGCCTGACTTGTATTTTAAGATGCAATGGGAAATAAAAAAAGAAATTATTTGAATCTTGAATCCAGCTGTCAGTTTTAGCGTAAGTGCTTGAAAACACTCGTGACATGCTCAAAACTCTTCTGGTAAGAGCAGTTGCTCTTCTCATTAAGCAGCTCCTAAACTCGTGTTTGTGCCATATACCTTTGCAGAATATTTTAAACCCTCTGAACTGCAACTCACAAGTTTGATTCTTTTCTTGAATTGCAGGAGTTTTTTTCCAAGAAGTCAGATTGTTCTCTGTTTCTCTTCGGCTCTCATAACAAGAAGCGACCTAACAACCTGATAATAGGTAATAAGTCTCACCTGGGCTTTTATTGGGATGATAGGTGTAGTTTTTAGTGGATATTTAAATAGCTGGGTTTTTTTTTACTCTGACAGGTCGCATGTTTGACTACCATGTGCTAGACATGATTGAGCTGGGCGTTGAGAAGTTTGTATCCCTGAAAGATATCAAGGTAAGAAATTGATAATTCAGTATTTCAGCGACACCTACTGGTGTATTTTTTGTTGCAATTTTTTCTGCGCTCTGGAGTGAATTAAATTGTTTAAAAAATAGTGCTTCATGCAGTATATGAGGATTGGTAATTGTGTACTCCAGAGTGTTAGTTTTATGCTCTGCTTTTTAATTTAATTTGGTTGGTCTATTCTGCCCTATTGATCACAGGTCACAGAAGTTCTTCATTCAGTGTTGGATGGCTGGCCACCTATCAAACCAAAAAACGTTCCCTAACACTGTCTGAATTTTTGTTGTTTTAAAATTCTTATTCTACAGAACAGTAAATGTCCTGAAGGGACAAAACCTATGTTGATATTTGCTGGTGATGTCTTTGATGTGAATGAAGAATACAGAAGACTGAAGAGCCTTCTTATTGGTCAGTATTTTGATTATTTGGGCAGGAGGATTGCATAGATCTGTAGTAATATGATCTGTTGGGAAAAGCTAGTTTGTCAATAAATGTTTACTTGTGTTCAGCACAGAAAGAAAACCAGAATGAGCACTTGTAGGTTTCATGTCACATTAAATTAAAGTTGACTAATCATGAGGACTATTAAACAGAGGGGGAAAAAAAACTGTCCTAAAAGACCCTGAAGATGAAATTTCATGTTCACTAGAATTCATTAGTTTGATTGTGGGAAAACTGTCATTTTTCCAAAAAGTCTTGGCCTTATAATTGTACTGGGTCATCATTTTTCTAACCAAATAATGTTTTGAAGTATCGAAATGGAAATCAGTGGACTAAGTTCAGAAAGTGGGATATTTTTGCTTACAGAAAAGTCAAGTCATTATAATTCAGCTTCTGTTTTCGTAATGAAAGCTTTTTCTGTTGGAAATTCTGCCAATTCTAACAAACATGCTGTTGCTTAGGATACTTGGAAAGAACAGGTGCAGTAAAAATCAGCTGTAGATAATAGTTGTGCCCTAACTTTAAGGCAGGCTTGGAGTTTAGGAAACAAACCGGCATGAAGTTTTGTACTATCTTAAGGCTGGAGGCTCTGGAAGATAAATCACGCTGTAGCTTTTTCAGACATAGAAGTCTGAATACTGTGTCTCTTGACACTTAAAAAAATGCATCTTGCTTGGTAGAATTAGATCTAGAAAGTAGGGTGGTGTGTTTTTTCTTTTTAATAGTTGTCCTAAAAGTAGATTACTTCTTTTTTTTTTGCTTTTTTTTCTTTTAAGCTCTGGTAAAATCCTAAATCTGTCCCAATAAGAACAGTCTTGTTCTTTCAGTTCCATTCTTGGGTTTCTAGGCAAACAAGTAAATGATTGCTCTTTAGAAACAGACCCTAAAAATGAGAATTTTTTTCCTTAGTATTATTCCTTAAACAAGATGTTTCATCTGGAATGAAACTGAAAGGGAGCAGGAGAGGAGTAAATTTTCATCCTCTCAGTGCGGCTGACTGATTCTTGGGGATGGATGAAAGGGTGATAACTGAGTTTATACATCTTTGAAGATGACTGAATACGAAGATAAGCTAGTTTTACTGCTGTGTGTTTGTGTCACTGTAAATGAGTATTTACACTGCAGGGAGCAGGTGCCTTTTCTGGAGTGTATCTTGTTCAGGCATCTGCACAGTGATGGGCCTCCAGATGTGCTCCTGCACCCCATGATCAAACAGCTGAAATAGGAGACATGCATAGTGAGATAGCTGCCAAATAACTGACTAGTCCTTCCTATTTCTCTTGATGTTTGTCTGTCCTTTCTCCTCTCCTATTTATTGGCTGTTAATGACTTGGCAGTCAAATGTACTCCACACCCAATCTTTCTTCTTGAACATAAGCCAGGTACTCCAGGTCTTAATTGTTCTGCTGACTTCTGTGAAATACCGAGATGCAGAACAATACACAAAGAAAAAGGTTAAGGAGACTAAAGGCTTGAAGGTGTCACTAACCGATTAAAATCATTTGGGTATTAATCTGACCTGCTTCAAAACTGCCCTTAACTGATAAGGAAGAAGTGATTTGTTCCATTTCTGCAAAAGATGGTACCTTTGAGCTGCTACTCTTGCTAAGAAAGATAGAAGAATGCCTATGTAACGACAGCAGCAAATATTTTGTTGCTGTACCAGTATTGTTGGGATCCCAGAGGGAATATCAAGTAGCTGACAGTTTCTTGTTGCCAAAGCAGTGTGATGCCAGTGATGCTGAGGAACAGCCAAGCTTTCGTTGGCTTTTGTGATATCAAAAGGGCTTATGCATGTTTGTACTATCATCTTACAGCAGTTCCTTTGTAAAATTAAGGGCAAGGGTAAATTATTGTCTTCATGCTAAACAAATGCTATAGTCTGGTTAAACTGTGAAGTGGAAGAAGCTGTTTAGGAGAAATAAATGACAGATGCATTTTCTTTGGAGACCTGAAAGACAAAGACATCCCAGTTTTTCTCTTTTGGATTTCATTGCCCTCTGATGTGGCAGTGTAGGAGTTCATTAATGATGTAAGTCTTGGAATGCAGTTAATGAAATTCTAATAACTTTTTATGCCTGTATCTGTAAGATGTTTCAACTCTTAAAACACTGCCTGCTTGTTGTTAGTTCTGTTATTGTACATCTATTTTATCCTAAAAATGGCCAGGCACTATAGGGCTTGCTTATATGCTTTCTGAAACGTTGGTTTGCAGGACATGTCTGCAATTTTAGATTTGCTCTCACCTTCAAACAGCCTTCCTCACACAGACTCTTTTTGCGTGTTTGAAAAGATTTGAGGGCTTTTTCTGGCCAGGAAAGGGGATGGCTGGGAAATGTCTGGGATACAGTTTGAACTGCACTCATCTAACCGTAGCTGCATAGAATTCAGTGTTACCAGCTTTTGGATACAAATCGCTACAGAAAGACTTACATTCCAAAATCAATTAGGAATTCAATCTGGAAATAGAAAGGTGCTGAAAAGTTCTCTGTAGGAAAGAGTAAATTAGACGTTCTGGAAACTTGTTTGAGGACAAGGGGGAGAGAGAACTAGGGATGCAAAGAAAGGAGAAAGCAAGTCTCTAGTCCAACCAAAGCAAGAGTTGTGAATTAAGAGTGCGTTAAAAAAACTTCAACTCTCTGGGTATACTGAAGTGTAAGGTTTCTGCAGCTGTTCAGTGTTGCCAGGAAACAAATTCCTGACCACCTGCGTTTATTGGAAGAGATCATCCTGTGGGTGAAAAGATGTATGATGCCACAGGAAAATATGAAAGGGAAGTGTTGCCAATAAAACCACTATGAATGTAAGCTTGTGTACCTGCAGAGAACTAATAGAAGGGGAAAAAATATGCCACAAGTGAACAAAATGTTTTATTTGCAACTTTAACTGCAAGTTAGACTTGAAAGAAGAAGAAAGTATTTAACTGACCAAGGAAGTTTCCTGGGCTGACTCCAGATGGTATTTGCCAGCAAATCTGTGTTTTGGATGTCATTCCAGTGCTGATACTCTTGCAAAAAGGTAGTGAAGGAAAAGACAAGTAGCCAAGGGATCTGAAAACAGGACAGAGCAGGAAAGAGTGATGTGTTTTGCATCTGTTAGCAGTCCTCCTGTGTTTCAGGATTGCTCTGCCATGTTTATTAGCACACCTTGTTCCCTTGGTCAAGGTCACGTTCTGTCTCCCCCCTCTGCATATGTTGGACAGATTGCTGTGCTCATTGCAGGCTCTCTGATTGCACAGTATATTTTCATAGCCTGATATAAGAACCTTGCTAGAGGCAGCTCATTTTGTATTTACCTGTATTTCAGTGTTCTCTTTGCAAACTGAGCAAGTATTTGAAGTATCTTATTTTCATAGCTGTGCTGCTTATTAATAGAGAAGACATTAGACATAATGACAAATATTGCTTTACCTAGAGGACGGAGGTGCTTTGTTGTGAAGGGAGGTATGAAAGAAATGATGTATCTAAACTTTTTCCCAAAGTCAGAGAGAGAAAATGTAGGTAAGAGTAGACAAGATGCAGTTTCAGTCTGCTGTGTACTGGTTTTGATCCCTTTTTCTAGTCTTCCAAATCTGGCTATGATTAAGATTTAAGTATCAGCTTTGAATGATGTCTTTAAACAGATACCTGAGCAAATGGCTTCTCTGTACTGATATGTGTTTAGCTGAGCATTGACTGGCCTAAACACCAAGTAAGATGACTGAAAGTGTATTTGCTCTTTTCCATGCACTTACATATAGGCAATATATACGTAGGTAGCATGTATAGCGCTACTAAATTATCTCTGGAAAGTCACAGTGCTCCTGTAAGGATATCCACACACATTTGGATTCACCAGTGCACGCTAACACGTGCAATGTTCAATTTCTGTCAGGCTGCAGTTTCAAGTAGTGGCTATTTGGTGAGATTTGTATTTCAAAATGGGCCCACATCACGTCACCAATTTGTTATAGGCATCCGTTGGTTTTACTTTCAGCCAAGAAACCTGTCATTTATTCCTTTTAAATACTCTCTCAGATTTCTTCAGAGGTCCCACTGTGCCCAGTATTCGTCTGGCTGGTTTAGAGTACGTTCTGCATTTCACAGCTGTAGATGGGAAAATTTACATGAGAAGTTACAAGTGAGTATGTGTTTTATCTATTTGTTTGGGTTTTGGTACACTTGTCAACTTTATTTGGTAGTTGTGAAGTTGAACTGGCTTGAGCTGCACTTAGAACATGCAATGTGTGGAGGTGCTCCAGTGTAACTTGTACAGCAGAAGGAAAACGCTTGAGCCCTGAGTCTGCTGCCTCCTTCCTTGTTGAGCTCCTCCTGGCTCTTCCTTATGGCTGGATTAGTAAGGTGGTGTGAATTAACTTAGTGAATGCTGGGTACTGTCTTAGACTTCATTGACTTAGTCTGTTCTCAGGCTGATTTCTAGGACTCTCCTCACTTAGGTGTTTGCCAGGGAATGACAAGGGATAGGCTGCAGACAGAGACACACAAGGAAAACCAGGAAAAGGCAGGACAGGGTAATCTTTCTTGTTGCGTTGGTGTTCACCCTCACAGTTCGCTCCCTGCCTGAGGAGGCTGTGAACGTTCATAGCACACATAGTGTTCAATGTGATTTTGATTTCTCTTAATACAAAATCATTTTAATCAGCCTCACTCTTAAAAACAAACAACCAAAACACTTTCTCAGATAGTGCTCAGGTTATTTTGCCGTAAATTATAGTGAATATTTTTCATGTCTAATAATACCCAGGGTGCCATTTTGAATTTGAGAAGTGATATGGCTTTCAGGGTACTGAGGCTGAGTTTTAAAAGTGATACTGATTATACTGGTCTTGTTTAAAAAAAATAATAAATTACTTTTGCCAGGTCACATTTTGCATGTGTTCAAATTGTAATGGGACTGATTTATTATAAATTGTTATTGATGGATGCTTTTCCCAGTAATAGAGTTAGTGGTAGCAGTTGATTTAATAGTATTTTGAGCTGCAGGATTAAACCTATCCTTAAGGAAGATGGATACATCTTTAGCACAGGGGACAATGTTGATTTTGGTTGGTTTTCTCCTCCTAGAGTGCTGCTGAAGAAATCTGGCTGTAAAATACCCAGAATTGAACTGGAAGAGATGGGGCCTTCATTAGATCTGGTTATGAGGAGGACACATTTAGCTTCAGATGACCTTTATAAGCTGTCTTTGAAACAGCCGAAAGGCCTGAAGGTATGTAGCTTGGAAAGGGCATTGCTTTCAGATCTATCTGTGAAGAAGAGCAAAGGCTGAAGTATTACTTGTTGTATATTTGACCAGAGCTTGCTTTCATCGAGGCCAGCTGACATTCCTGGGGCCACAGCACTTCTGTGGTGGTCAGCTAGCATCCAGACTCACCCCTGGAAGCACATAAAATGCACAGCACAAATCTTAGTCTCTAAACTCCAACCAATGTATGAGGCCTTGCTTTTGGGCACTTGATTCTCACCAGAGCTCCTGGGACTGTACTCAGAAATATTAACATTGTTCTTCCCTTGCAGCCTAAGAAGAAAAAGAATATCTCCCACGATGTGTTTGGTACAACTTATGGTCGAATCCACATGCAGAAGCAAGATCTTAGTAAACTGCAGACACGGAAAATGAAAGGCTTAAAAAAGAGGCCAGCAGAGAAGTCAGCTGAAGATGGTGGGCCTACTCCCAAAAAGTCAAAGTCAGCTTGATAGTCTGGGACAGCTTTGAAAACTCTTTGTACTTTCAAATTTAGAATATATGTTGTAATATAAATTGTCAGACATAAAAGATTGAGCTGCTGTTAGCTTTAGTTTTGCAACAAAAATCTTCTTAATAATTTGTCATTTTAAAGGGAACATTGGGGTATTGAGCTTTAACATGGAACTTGGTTATTTAAAATAAAAAATATGATATAACAAATACTCCCAAGTTGAGTATTTGTTTCTTGGTATTAGCAATATATGGGAGTCAAACAGGTGACTCATTTCCTGGATAGTTTCACAGAGTGGATTGGAAGAGACTTTAAAGATAATCTGGTTCCAACCCCCTTGCCATGAGGAGGGACACCTTGTACTAGACCAGGCTGCTCAAAGCCCCATCCAACCTGGTCTTGACCACTGCCAGGGATGGGGCATCCCCAGCTTCTCTGGGCAACCTGTTCCAGTGCCACACCACCCACACAAGGAAAAATTTCTTCCTAATATCCCCCATGCTTTGTGCTTTTAACATAGAGGCATTTGAATTGCATCTCCAGTGAAGTGGCTTGCTGGTAGGAGAGGCTGAAATTCCTCTGTGCTGCCCTTCAGGTGCTCTCCTGTTGACCTGCAATCCGTCTCCAGGCTTTGGGCATCTCTTGCTGGCATCAAACTGGTCAGAGTGGGATGGATTTCCCCCAGAAACTTAAGTTTTATTGCTGTTATGTTGAGAGCCCTTGATCAGTCAGTTCTTGCACATTCTGTGCACGACCAGAGCAATGAATGTGCATAATACGCCCAACTTCTCTATTCATTTATTGTTTATGTATTTCAGATTTTGCACAACTGCAACGCTCAATAAACTTTAAACCATTTTCTAAAGTGTGAACTCAATACGTGTGTGATGGCCAGGCTTTGCTTTTGACTATTGCACCAGGCCCTGCTTTGCACTGGCAGAATTGGGAGTGCTTAAAGTATTTTTGCTGTGTTCATCACCATGGTAGCAAAGTACCTGATATTTACTTTAGGCATAAGTGAAACCTTTACAGGTTGAATTTCAATCTTTGCTGCTTGATTTGTGCCCAGAATGGAAATATATGAAGCAACCGTGAAAGGTACATTTTTACGGATATTTTTTTTTCTTACCCTGCTTTCCTCCCAAGTTTGTGCTCATGAGTTAGTGCAGACTCAGCTAAAGGCTTGTTTAAAGGGGATGAGAATTTAAGAGTTTAGTGAGACTTTGGTGTGGTGTTCTGTTTTGGAACATATTGAAAAAACTGGCTTTTTAAATTCTGCTTGGAAGTTGTTACTCTGCCCTTTAAGCATAATTATCATAGAAGTATACACATGTTATCATGAACACAGCCAGCTTGCTCATCCTACTTATGTTTTTAATACTTTATCTTTTCTTGCTGATTTTCTAATCAGCTGAAATGTCACATCAGAAACAGGCTTGTTATTTTCAATTGTCTTTGCATCCTGGATGGAAGCTGTTGGGCAGCTTTGCTTTCCTTACAGTTGGGCTGTAACTGTGGCTGTGCAAATGGGCATCCCCAGCTTCTCTGGGCAACCTGATCTTGCAAATCACCTTGCAGTGCTGATTTGATAAAATTTGTGGTGTGAAAAAGGAAGGGCTTTAAAAGTTTGGGTTCATTTTGGAGGCACAAACATATTTATCATCAATGTATTTGCAGGGCTCTCTCCAAACCCTTTTCTCAGATCTATAACCATGTGCTTGAGAAATTGATGATTCTATAAATTTACTCAGATTTGTATTTCCCACTGTATCTTTCTGAAGTACAAATCACTAGGCTTTTGTCTGAAAGCTGTAGAAGAACCATACTGGCAGGCAATATTGTCTTTTACAAGTTTTGAGTCATAAAAGCAATAGTAAAATACTGTAAGTTCATAGAAGACAGCATGCCCATAGTTTAAAAGACTGTAATTTTCCAAATTTTCCTAATTTGGAAGCTAATTTTGGTGCTTAATTTGGGTTTTAAAACTCAGCTTCTTAGCAGTAATGTAGACCACCTAAAATCCTGTTACCTCTTAATGTAAAAAGTGAATCAGTTGTTCAGTAGGAGCCCTCAGAGAGAAGCTGTTGCATCCTGGTGTGGGGTTTTTCTAATGCTGCTGCTGGTTTGCTCCCTGTATGTAGAGGAGTCTTGGACAGGTTGGGGCTACTACACCTTCCAACACCTGAGTGCAGTTACTTAAAGCTTCAGAGGGGTGAGAAGTCCTTGAGCATGGGAAATCAGTCAGGGGGGAGAACCCAGGTGCATTTATTCACCCTTTGCAGGTGGAACTTGAAGTGCCTGATGTCCCTCGCCTGTGGCTGTTGGTGTGAATACCCTTTTATATGCAGCCTTTTGTACTGGTGAAATACAGCTACGTGGTGGACGAAATGGATCAGATATGTGAAGCAAGGAGAAGTTCTCCTGGATATATAGTGTAAGCATATTTAGGTTATGCTTCTTCATGCCAGTCACTTTCAGGTTATGTTGTTAGCAAGGATTAAAACACTCTTGTAGTACTCAAAGTAATGCCATTTTGGTGCAAATTCTTGAGTGGGAAGTGGAAATGCTCTCTTGTTTTTCACAGCAGAAATGAACTGCTCTGATCTCTGTATGACAAGGTAGGATGAAGACAAGTTAACAAACGAGATCACCTCATGCCCTCTGGAGAAGTTTCAGCCTTGCTGTGAAACACTGATACAGCCACAAGGCTGGTGGCTGGTGTGATTTCAGGGGTAGAGCAGGTATAACCACGTCTGCTCCGTAGGCAATGGCTGCATTCCGAGTATCTGATTTAACTCAAGGTGAATGGTGATAGGAGGGCTAAATATAACCTTCCTAGTGGAATGTTCTTATTTCCCAGAGTCTTTCAAAGTGTGGGGAAATTTGTCTGGAGCTGTGTGCATGAGGAACAGAACATGCAGTACTCAAAGGGCAGCTGATGAAAGGGGCTTGCTCTACCTCAATTGCTCCTTGCTTCCAGAGTTCACCAGGCTCTGAAAACACATAAACATGGCCCCAGGGGTTGCCTGGCATAGGCAAGGCATAACTGGCATGTTCATCCCTTTCCTCTGGCTTTCATCTTCCTACCTCCCAACACACAGGAGTTAGCTTTATTTACAGGTTGAGCCCAGTAATAACTTTGGTTTAAAGAAAGTCCCTGTGGGCAAAGCATGGCTGCTGAGGCTGTGCCTGTGCAGGAAAACAGAGGTGAGGCTGCAGATCAGCAGTCAAGCCCAAGCTCTCTTTAGTCTAGCTGGCAGGATGGCAAGGGTTAGGAGGGTACAATTTGTGCCTTCTGTGGGCCCTTGGTCTTTGTGCTGCTGTTGTCCAGCTGTGCTGCTGGTGTCTTTACTGCTCCTGTTAAGCAGGCTGCTGTCATTATAGATAACTGATGATACACATATAATATATAGCCTACCTGCACTTTAAGTCTTCTTGGCTGTTTTTAGGTGTGGTGGAATTATAAAAAGTAGGAAGAGAGGTAGATACTGAGTGCTGAAGCCTGCTAGGTTTGGATTCCCACAATTTTGGGTATCTGTCCTGCATGCACATAATCACAGCCTTGGCTCTGTGCTAGTATAATGTGACAGACTGAGCACTGAGAGCAAAGAGAGCAACGAGTGGTGTATATTTGAAAAGAGCATATGCACTCTCTTCTCCTTCCTGGATTTGGTAGGTTTGAGCTAATCTTTACAGTTCCTTAGCAACCTTATTTGTTTTCAGTGTTTTCTGGGTTTGTTGGTGAGAGTTTCCCTCCACCACTGTCTTGGTTGCAGCTGGGGAGGGTTAGAAAAGAGCATGAAAAGAGGACATGGCAGACACATCGGGTATCACACTGACTGCTGCATCCTCCAGCCAGTGGAAAAAAAGGCTTATTCTAGATGCTGTCAAACATGAGGGAGCAGGGGGGCAGGGTAAGGAGACTAGAGCAGAACTCTGTTAGAGACATTTTCATTATTAAAGAGAAGAAAGTGGAGGATGTTAGCTGTGCATAATATGTGTAACACAGCCATACATAATACATGTTAACATGTGTATTACACTTGGTGCAGAGAGTTCTCCCCTGTCCCCCAGTGCAATTTATCTCCTCCTTTTGAACTTAGCTAAAGTGCCTCCAGCAGTGCTGACACATCCCAGATGCAATCCAAAGACATAGCTGAGAAATAGGTCAGTTGCATCAGAAGTCAGGTTTCCTAAAAATGTACAAGGAAGAGACATGAGGCTTCTGAATGTGAAGTCTCTGTAGGATTGCCTTTCTAAATGGATGGATGTTCCAAGTTAGCAATATGACTAACACTATATAGGAAGAAGAGCTTTGCTGTCACACATCTATACAGAACATGGTGAGGAGGATCTGTCAAAAACTCCAACATTTTGAGAGGACATAGGGTTTCTTAGACACCTACCTGGTGAATTTGGAAATTTATTATCTTAGAGATCATGGTAGGCAGGAGGGATCTAAGTTCTGCATGGGCAAAGAAAAGAAGGTGGGTGTTGGGAGAGGAAAAATTTATAGGTAATCTGGGATTAAGATTTGTCCTAAATAACATGGGCGTCATCTACTCAGCAATTAGTGAACACAGCAGACGTTCTCTGATCAAGAAATTTCTAAGGCATCCCTTCTTCGTTTCTTGTTTTGTTTGACTTTCAGTCATATTCTGTTTACTTGATCTTCCCCCCAACTCTGCTTCTCCAAGATAAGCACAAAATAATTAAGGGCAAGTAGACATAAAGTTTTTAGTAGAAATTAACAGGTTGTATGCATGGTTAATGACAAAATCTCATTTTGTTCCAATTTTCCCTCTGGATAATCCCATCATTCTATCTGTGATGCAACACATCACCTATGAAATCTGGATTTCTCACTCTGTCCATGATCCTGAAGTACACCCATATGGGCCCTGTCTTCTGTTTTGATTGTTGCCATTTGCTCCTCTTGGCTCCATTCACCCTCACAGCCTCCAAAACAAACATGGCAGAGCTGCAGTGACCCCTTTCCCACTGTTTGCCCAGACCATCTCTTTGTGCTGGCAAGAAGTTGAGTTTCTTGTCTTTTATTGTTTATGCACAATAAACCGTATTTTTCACATGTACAGTGCTGCAATGCAAAGTAAGGTGAACTTCAGCATCTAAGTTTCTCTCCCTGTTTCCTGACATTTAGGTGTAATCCCTAGAGAAGGCAGTGCTCAGCAGGCATGCAGTGAAAGGGCTGTCACCGAAGGCAGAGCTCTGTGATCAATTCAAAGGCTGCTTTAGGTACTGGTGTTATTTCTCCCTCTTTTAAATCTGCAAAATTAAACCACTGATCTCTGCTGCTGGCCTCGAGGCAGGAGAATTACTGATGCTGCTGTATGCCCTGGAATTATTGCTACCAACAGTGACTGTGTGTATTAGCTGTAGACAGGCACACTGGGGCCCAAGGTCATCTGTTGCCAAAAGATAGTCTAAAACCCTTTTCCCTCGCCACTTGTTTTTCAGATAAGGGCATGTTGCTCCTACTAAGTCAGGGTTTCTGTTTTTCTCCTCCAAAGAACTCCATGAGTAGTTGCACCTTTCAGCTCTGCAAGTTGCTAATGCTTCTTTCCAGTGGCAGCTGGGCTCCTTGGCCTACAAGTTGCTCTCTCCTCTGGAGGAAGGTGAGGAAGGGACAACAGAAGTGAGGAGGAGGAAGGAAAGATTCGGGAAAAATGTCTCCTCTCCCCTGGTGTGTCATGTTCTTGCGTGTGACAGAAACTAGTTTCCCAATGCAACAAAGAAATGTGAGATATTTGGCAGTATAAATTCACCCCAAACTTCTCTAAGCAAAGTTCTCACGAGCCTCTCACTTGTTTGGTGTGAGTCACTGCTGAAGATGGGCAGTCACAGCTGCTGTATCAGGGAGTCTGTCTGGGGGCAGACTGCTGCAAAGAGTGTGATGCAGAACTTTCATTCACCTTCCATTGCTGCCATTTAATTTTTTTTCAGTTGAAAATAGATTATTATGAAGAATTAATGAGGCTCTCCAAAGTGCACATGAAGCATGCCAACAAACAGTAATGAGCTTTTAATTCGTAAGAGGCAATAGATTTCAGCTCCTGTTGGCTTATTTTGCACACAGGAATAATTCCTTGCTCAACAGAGTTATTTGAAAGAAATAGAGTTAGAGGTTATATGTTATGTTGTGAAAAGACGTTTGTAGGTACTTTCCTTCGTTTTTTGTTGTTTCTTTTTTTCCTTTCTTCTCTGAACATACTTGAAATACCTAAGGGCTTCTAGGATATTGTAGGGAAAACAGTAGTACAACTCAAGTGAGTTCTGTAGTTGATGAGTGAGGGGTTTCTATTTGTGTTTCAGATGCTCACCTCTTCAGGCCCTGCAGAAAGGCTCCCTTGAAGAAAGATTCAGAGACCTGGTAACTGCTGGGCACTTCCTTCTTGCTTTCCTTCCAGAGAGAGAGGGATACCCACCCTTCCTGCCATTAGCCTTCTCCAGTTTCTCAGAGGCAGTAGGTCATACATAATGACGTTTCTTAAAAAACCAAACAAACCCACAAACCAAACACTTTATAGATAACACCGTGTGAGGACTGCAGCAGCAGTGTTGACACAAGCAGTTAGGAAGGTGCAGCTCTTTGTGGGACTGGCAGTCAGGTCAGAGAATTGAATTCACTTGAAAAGGCAGGGTAGGGGAGAGGAAAGGGGTTTTACTTTGTTTTGAAGCCTGGATCAGCTCCCTGATCTGGTTCACAGCACAACTGGATGTGCACTGCTGCACTAGGGAGGAAGCAAAAGGCTAGGGTGGGATGGGAGGTGGAAGGGAACTCCTGCAACTTGTATTGCTGCTGACAGCAATATCCGTAAGACAGTGCCCAAGTTTGAGAATTACTATGGCTCTCAGTTTGTTCTTAAGGAAATGGATGGGGTTTGGGACCTATATTTGCCACTAAGCCTCAGAACAGCTTTCCCTGTGACGATCTCTTTTAACACCGTTTTACAGATGTGATAGCAAAGGTTAACTGACTTTTACCAAACGTATTTGCTTTGAGAACGAAGATAAAATGTGGAAGTCGTGAATTCCTTGTTGGTGTGCTCTCTGTTGGTGGTTTCCATGTACCTTCCTGTGGCTGAAGCCTCTGCTGTTTATGCTGTGGTGGAGCTGGCACAGCTGCCAGCGTCCCTTGGTCAGGAAAAAGTTGACCTAAGTGGAACCATTCACGATTTTTCATTTTCTTTGCAAAGAAAACCTCTCAGAAATGCTGAGATTTTTCAACGAAGACTGACACCACTCAGCCCTGGTCAGTTGTAAGAAAGATGCTAGGTCATCTCTGTGCCTTTTTTAGCAAAACATGAAGAAATCTGTCCAGATTGGTTTTAAGGCAACCTTCAAAATAATATTCAGGAAACCAGGTCTCCTGCTGATCAGGAGTAACCTCCTGACAAAACTCCCTATGTGGCTTCTGGTTTATCTAGAAGGATTTTCTCCACTATGGAGATTTTTCAACATACTTTACCCTCTGATGCTGTGGAGCCATGCCATGAACAAGACTTTTTGAGCTGTATTAAGTGATTTTGTTTAATGAATTTGAATAAAAAATTAAGTTGGGCTTGTTCTAGTCTGAGCATGATTAGAAATACTTCATGTATGTTTTGCTTGGAAAGGTAACACTACACCTTAGCATGAGCCTCAAATCTTTTGAAGATAGATTTAGGTTTTTTTCTCCAGCTATGAAAAATATTTTAAATTTCATTTAAATTTCATTAGATCCATGTTGCTCTTTTCAGGATGAAATAGCTGTTTAGGTTCTTAGTTACTTTTCTTTCAGTTCCTGGAAGGAAATCTATTCTGTGGCCTATGTGGTTAAGTGACTGAAAAGTTTAAGCACACATAGACAAAGCTGTCCATGTTAAAGAAAAAGTATAGTTAAAGGAAAATTTTGAAAAGGTGAAAGGTGAAATTCTTTTGCATGACAAAAAGCACATGGGCTGCATAGGACACAATAAACCTACCCTAAAGATGATCTCATGAATGCATTCTGTCAAAGGTAATTCATGCTCCTTTAGGGACTCATGTTTGTGGCAGGAGATTTATGCCACCTGACTGGTATGCCTGGAGAAAAAGATGTATTAAAGCTAGCAGGGAAGAAGGAAAAAGCTTGTCAAAACTTGTGGCTTATGAAAATGGTGCCAACATTTGGTCAGAGCCAGCTTTACTAGGCTTGTAATCAATTCTGGGAGCTGAGTTTACAGGAAAGTTTTGCTTTTCTGTTAAAAGGTAGAACAGGATGAACTTTTCAACCTAGTAGGTAAAGAGCTAGTTTCCATGGGTCCAACTCTGTCAGCAAAACAAGTGAGTGTAAAGAAAGAACAGCCAAATTATTTAAACATGGCAATAGCAGAGGTGTTTTTCTCACAATGAAAGCCGAATGACTGAAATCAGAAACTTTCTGGTCTTCTAAGTCCCCTCTTGGACACTGAAGCAGACACTTGACTTGGAGACTTGCTCAGAGACTGAATGTGGCTTTCCTGAATGGTGGTAGCTTCTACCTATAAAACAATCAAGCTTTAAGACCTTGTCCTTCAAGCTCTCCTGCTGACTTGCAACTATGCACTGCAGAAGAGAGTTGAACACAGTCTGTCTTGGAGAACCCTGCTCCTCATTCTCCCTACATTGAGGGAAACCCTTAATAAGAACAGGCATTTCTCTTTGTTTGGGAATTGTTACTCCTCCTTTGTGTTTTGTACTTGCCAAGAAGTACTTCCGTGATTAAGGTGGTTTGTTGTTTTAGATCGATAGTTTGGGTGTGGGATACATCCAGCTTCCACGGGCCAGAAAATCTCAGTGAGCTCACTGCCACTCTCACTTCCTGCCGAGGGAGAGATCTCAATGGGATCACTAAAGTTTAGCAGTTGTGTGAATAAAGATATCTCTAAGATGAATGTTTTCAAGTGACAGGAACCTTCCTTTCACAAACGAACACACTGGTGTTTCATAGTCAGTCTATGATAAAGAATAAGCTGCTAGAAAAATGGAATTTCTCGGAATCACAACATTTGCAAACATTGTGTTGTTCCAAGTCAGAATTAAAATGCCAAACCTCCCACTGTATGAAAACTCTGGGGAAAGGAGAAGGTTGATTTGTCACCATGGAAACATTCATATCTTTATATTTGGTGTAACACTGACAATAATGCAAATATCAATCTCACTCTTTCTTAAGTTGAAGAAAAGTAATTCAGTTTAGTAAAAGCACAATGCTTTACTTTGACATTTTTACTTCTACATATTTTGAATTTCCACCCATGTCACAAGACAAAAAACAACTACGCTCAACCAGCATCGAGTCCTTTTCATCTGAGGGGACATGATATGGACACTTCCTTTCCCAAAGGTAACACTTACGTCTTGCATGCTGGATGAGTTGTCCCTGTGATTTCCTCAAATATGGGAAAATACACCACAGTGTCTGTGGTAGCGGGGAACTGCATTTGTGTTTCACCCTGGAAGTTTAAAATGAGCATTAATTCTCCATTAAGTGCGTGATACTTTGGGAAAGAGTATGAGAACAGGGAGAAACTCAATGGAGCTTTATTTCAATACCTCTCCTGTTATTTCCTAGTATAGAGAAATCCACAGTTTGAAAAGCTCCTGAGCTGGAAGTAATCTTTTTATTGTGTTTTGTTGTTACTGCACCTTTCTTTTATGACTCTTCATTTTGTTTGGTTAAGTATGCAATTTTGGCATCTTAAATACTCTGTATTGTTTAGTTTAATAATTTAGTTTTGTTGAGTGGCATAGGAATTACTGGGTTAAATTTGAAGTCTGATCATATTCTCTGATCTTCCTTAGGTCTTTAATTTGAGTGGTATCAGATAAACATTTCCCTTCACCTGTTTCATGCCTATCATTACTTTACAGGCCTCAGTTTCCTTGCTGATTTCTTTCCCAAGCTGAAGTGTCTTGGTCAGTTTAAATGTTTTTCACACAGAAACTGTAAAACAGGACAAATATTGCTTATTTGTCCTCTTTGTACTCTTTCTAATTCTGTTATGTTCTTTCTGAGAAATGTGTGTAATATCAAAGGTATTTTTACATGACTAATTCTGACTTGTGCAACACTTTCTTTTTGATTTTCTCTTTTAGATTATTCAGCTGGAGGCTGAATATTTACGTGCAGCAATATATTTACGTGTCTTGGCAATGCCAATGCCAGCAGATGGAAGTGCTGCAGAAACAGGAGGACCCTTCCAAGAAAGGTGCAGCTGGGGCATTTGCTCAGCTTCAGACTTGTAAATGCAGTGCTTAGGAACATGGCTTAGTGATGGGCAGGGCAGTAAAATGTCTACGGTTGCACTCAGTGGTCTCAAAGGTCTTTTCCAGCCTCAATGATCCTATGATTCCATGTGCCACTTAGACATGGCTTAGGGAGCTATGGCTAAGTTCTCCCATAACTTGTAGTTTGATAACCTGTTACGATGAAGTTTGATTGATGTCGTAAAGATGACTGGCACCTGCAAAGATATCCGGAAGACTGTTGGGAAGGTGCATTTTAATGCCACACAAATTAAATGCATTGTTGTTACATACAAATTATGAACAAAACTGACATCAATTTAAAAAAAAAGAGGGGGGAATGAGAGGGAAATTGCAATTATAGTAGAGAGTGAAAAAGTCATCCTGATACTCAGAGTCAAAGAAGGAAATCAAATGTTAAGAATTACTACGGGAAAATAAGAATGAGTAGAAGGAAACTGAAATAGAGTATAAAAATTTGGTGCTGTATAAATCCAAAATATGCCCATACCCTGCGTGCTGTGGGCCATTCAGCTATCCCCATCCTCCACCCTGAAAAGGGCTACAACAGAACTAGTTCAGAGAAAGCCAAAGATGGTCTTAAGATATGAAATAGCTTCTACAAGAAGAATAAATTAATTAGCTCTTCTGCTTGGAAAGGATATAACTGAAAATAAATATTGCAAAAATATAGGAATTCATGGATGACATTGAGATCACAGAATCATTCAGGCTGGAAAATACCTCGAGGAACATTGAGTCCAACCATTTATTAACCCAGCACTGCCACATCCAGCACTAAACCATGTCCCAAGTGCCACATCCACACATATTTTAAATACCTCCAGGGATTGTGATTCAACCACTTCTGTGGGCAGCCTGTACCAATGCTGGACAATCCTTTTGGTGAAGAAATTCTTTGTAATACCCAATCCAAACCTCCCCTGGCACAACTTGAGGCCATTTTTCTTGTCCTTGTTGTTCTTGTATGGGAAAAGACAGTTAATTTGGGACTATCCAACAGGAAAATGGGTGGCACATAAAAGGATGAAATTTTTTAACACAGACACTTAAGCTATGGAACTCCTGCTAGAAAATATAAGTGATAGAAAGAAGTCCATTTATAATTCCACTAAGGCTGGGGAATAAGAGGAAGTTACTGCTTTACTTCTTTATGAACCAGCTGTGCAGGGGGGATGGTCTGTGCCTGCATGAAGAGTTAGGAGAAAAGGAGGAAGACTTGGTAGAAAAGAAAACTTAAGAAAGCATGGGAAAGAAGATGAAAAATATGAGGGGTTATGGATTGAAAGAATGAGGAGAAATATTTTGACACTGAGAGCTGGGAGGTGGCTTGTGAAAGGAGTTTGGAGATAGAAGGGCTTGGGACAGGAAAAGTCACAGCTGTGAAAAGCAGATGAGAGAAGAGAGTCAGGGGGTGACTGTGCTGTGCTATACAGGATTTTGGTTGAGAATGGGCAGGGATTACTGTGGTGCCTCCCTGCTGCTTCTAACCAGCTCTTATCTGGAGACAGAAATTTGCAGACACTTGGCCTTCCTCTCCCAGCAGCAAGGGTTTTTTCACCACTACATTCTCTTTTTGTCACTCCAAAGTATAAAAATTAAGGTGTAATTTCCAGGCGAGATGATAACTATTTTACCATCTATTTAAAAACCAATACTTCAACATCATGGATCCCCAAACTCCTCTGCTCTTCTACAGTTTTTCCCCTCCTTTTCCAGCCTGAGCTGGAGAAGTATGCACATACTTCTGTCCCGCGGGCAGGCTCATCTGGCAGTGGCACCGTCTCCTTTGCTCAAATCCATTTCCAAATTTAGTCAGGGAGTTGTAGTAATAAATCGCGGACAAAGCCCATTCCCGGCTTGGCCAGCAGATGGCAATTCCTGCATTGTAAGATATCCTTAGGCTGCCTCTAAGGCGTACAGAAAGCGGAGTTTGCAGCAGCTGAGTCTCCGTAACAATATAGTGAGCATAAAAACACCTCTGGAAATTGTGTTCAGGTTTCCTATCAGCTGCTAACAGATCAGATGCCAGAGCTACTCAGTGTGTGAAACCAGTGCTGTCATACATTAAGGAGAAAAGAACTTAACACTGTTCTGTTCACTCAGCAGTTAACTCTGTTTCGCTGTTGTAACAAGAAGCACAGGAACTTTTGGTCCTGGTTTAATGGCATCGCAGCATCGACATTGTTTTGGGGATGTTTCCTGTTACATCAAATGTTCCTGACATGCATTGACATGGAAAGCTGAAATTAAAGTCAATATAAGAGGGTGGAAAGCTGAAATTAAAGTCAGTATAAGAGGGTGTTTCCTGCTGTTACATATCTATGGGAAATGACCTGTTTAATTTCAGAAGGCAAAAAAATCAGAGCATGCAGGTACAGATAATATATGTATTAAATTACAGACTTCTGGAGGAGATTAGCAGAGAAGACTGCTACAGAGAAATCAATGTAAACTTGAGTTAGGTTCTTTGCTGTAAAACGGAAAAGTTTCAGGAATGATGTAAAAAGCCAGCAAGACAGAACAATGGCTAATGGACAAATACATTGATACTTTCCTTTTCCTTGCCTGAATCTCTTTCATTTTTACATTGAAATGGCTCTATAGGGCTAAGTACAATGTGTTATTTAGGGAATGTTGTGAGTTTTACATCTCAAGATTGGTAACACCCAAGGTAGGGAGGAGGAAAGTTTAAGAAGGGGGTCCAAGCTGACACTACAGGAATGGCTGGGCCTGAAGTGGGTACAGAAGTTCTCAGTAAGAGTGGGGGGAAGACGTTCCTTAAATAATTTCTGGTGACCTTTTTGCTGGGAGAAGCATAAATAGGATATGAAGCAAGCTTTATCTAGCTTTGTGTGGCTCGAAGTTTAGTTGTCCTGGTGTGAGACTGAGGGTTGAAGGGAGAAAAAAAAGGAAAATTATTGGAAGAGGCACTCAGGGTCCTCCCAAAAAGCCAGGTTTACTTCCAAGCACTCAATATTTGAAACTGATCGAAATACTGTGTTTTACTTTCCAGTTGTGCTGATACCATCAAAATATGATGAGAGAATTCCTTCCTAGACTGAGTGTAACAGTTTTTAACTCAAGGTCCTTTCCCAAGCTATTGTACACAGACCAGAAGCGTGCAAAGTCTGCCCTTGTGTTTCTGTCATTAGTGGCCTGTGCTCTGGGACACCCTGAGTTACAAGTCTTCTCACTGTCAGAAAAGCAAGTGCTTCCTCGAGTGAGGCAGAGTCTGGACCACCAGAAACAAGCCAGTTGAAGCAGGAGTCTGGAGGGGTTGTCTGGCCTCAGGCTTCAAAGTACGGCCAGGATTTGCTGGTGGTGAATAATTTCGGCAGACCACAGGGACTGTGCTCAAAAGTTTGTTTAAAAAACAAACAAACCTGTAACTCTTACATGTTAATGGGTAAGAAATTCTTGCTCTAAGCCTGTGCTCCTTGCTTCAACATCAAACCTGTTTCTGAAAACTCTTGTTAGGAAACCATGTTATTAGGAAATAGCAGAGTCAGGAGGAATTCACCCAGGTAATTAGGAGGGTTGCTTTCAGGGTAGGAGAGAGAAGACATGGTGAGAGTGGAGTTAAACATGGGATCTGCACCTGGCAATTTGCTTGAGAAATTCAGAGTTAGGAACACTGGGTCCCTCTGCATCAGCAAAGCTTTGAAATGTGGAAGATTGAGGTTGGATACAACTAGAGTAAGCTGATGTCTAACCAGAGAACAGACATCAAGCTTCCTGTGACAACTAATGCTTCTAGTTAATATTTCATATATATATTGCTCTCCAAAAGGAGAGTGACATCTCATCTTTACAAGAAGCACACATCTTGACTACAAAAAATCAGAAGTCTAGCTCTCTCACATTGACCCTGCATATGAGGAAAAGCAAAATGGGAAAAAGTCCCACTCAAATCCCTTTGGAGGTTACCCTAGAGCATCAGTCCTACTGTGAAAGTTGAAGTCAAACACAAGGTTGGGGATTTTGCAGGTGTCTGTAATTCCTGGCTACGCTTGGATTCATTGCACAACCAAAAACCTGCTTTTTCCAACCCATAGCCTTGCAAAGGCATCCTGAAACCAAAAAATACTGTGTACTTTGGCAGAGGTATTACCAGCCATAAAGATCTGGCAACTGCAACTTGTGTAACAATCTTTCTAATTGTATTTAAATTGGAGTGGATCAACCCTTCTAACACTGAATAAAGAACAACTTTATTTTTCCCAAGGAGAAAAGCAGATAGGAGGCTGGATGTATACAGGTGAGCAGGGTTTTAACAAGTACTTCCTCAACAAGATTTGACACCAGGTTAACAATTCCCGTTTGCCAAGTGGGTGCAAGTTATTAAACTGCATGAAGTAAAAGATGGTCTGAAGCTAAAGCTCTGTAATAACCTCCACAATAATTCGTGTGCAAGCACAACTTAAAGGTCCATATTTACTCCACAACCATTCATATGTAAGAAGCCTTATCTGAGAATAATTACTTTTCTTCTTGTTCAACTTCTTCCACAGGTCCTTGGAATATTAAGCTAACTCATGGAAAAAGAAGTCCTCTTGTACATGTGGAAGTATAATGGTATGTATAAGAAAGGGTTGGTAGTCCTTTAGCTCCTGCTCTTCTACTGACTGGTGGCAGCACATCAAATATCCTGCAGAAATACAATTAGAAAAATGCCTCAAAGTCAAAGGGACTACAAAGTTACAAGGTCTGGGAACAAAGTGGGTTATTAAAGGTCAGCAAACATTCTTTCTGTTAAACTAAGGGTCCCAGGTTATTTTTAAGATCACGTCCTCATGTCAGGGGTGGCTTTCTTAGTGGGAATACTAGGCATGTTTGGATAATTCAGAAACCCCAGATGACTTAAGGATTGATAGTGTTGTTCTGCATAGCAAATCCACCTCGAATAGAATTGTACATAATTTAGTACACAGTTTTCATGCCCAGTCGGGAACATTATAGGTCTCATTAATTGTAAAACCTTGTTAGTACACAGCAATATCCTTCAGTGAATTCCAGCAAAGTGAATTCTGAAGCGATGATAGCACTGCCTGTGCATGGTCATAAATCAGATTTCTAAGTGTCTGGGAATTATTCATGTGGTTTAAGTGGCTTGGGTTTATATTGTCTTATTGCTTATTTGGCCCAACTTGAACATGCAAGCTTTCCCTCAACGGGTGGTACCCTGTGTACTGTATTATTCAAACAGTTGGCAGCTTCTTAAAGCTTTAGATGTTACTTGAAGGGCTTAGAGGAATTGAAGGCTTTTAGGAAAATAATTAGGTGGAGTGTCATTTAATTTTAAATATTACTATCCCAGGGAGTTTAAATAAGATGACCTTGATTTTACCCTGATGAGAGAAGGAGGGAAGTGTTTTCTTTAAAGTGTTTCTAACTAAAATGTAAAACACAGACAGACACCTAAACAGTTAGACCTTTTGTACACTGAATAATTCTGCCTGAAAACTGATACTGCATCTCTTATGTCACAGTGCTGTGATCAGAAGCTTCTGTAATGCAAAATCTTTACATAGTCTTTATTTTAAATAATTGGGAAGATCATTATGATGATAAAGAATATTGATTATTAATTTTATCTGTCTTCGGGAAGGCATCTAGGATTCCCAGAGAGGAATCTTAGTCTATGTGCATCTCAAAAAATGCTGTGTCAGAGGGAGGACCAGGAGCACTTGGGAGCCAATGAATCTGGATGATTCACATCTGGCTTTCAAGTAAATGCTGCACTATGAATGACCACCTGCAAGGTAACCTCATACTCCTCATGGGTGAGGCTGGCCAGCGGTACCACATTGTCTTGCTCAGCCTGAGTGCTAGGGAAGGCAGTTTAGGATTCCTTAATGAAACTGATTTGTGTGAATATATGCTATACTAGAAATCCTTCTTTCTGTATTTCTGTAATTTATTTTATTTCTATAGGTAAAGTAATTAGTCTGGTAGGGATGGATTTTATCAGAACATAAACAGAAAGTGCAGGGCCTATATGTGTGCTTACTTTTGAGCAAGTGGTATATTTTTACTTAACCACAAAGTAAGTACATATTTAGAGGAAGGCCACTGATACAGGATTTATTTAACTTTTAAAAAATCCCTGCCAACATAAGGATTAATTTAATTCTGCTTTTGAAAGAGAGGAGATATTTAATGGTGCTAACAAGAATTGTTATGTTTATTTCACAAAATACAGTCATTGCAAACTAATGTTGCATTTCCACACCTTTGTTGAAATCTATTTTACCCATACTACCATACATGGGATGAATTTTGTGTTAAATAACCTATCAATTGGAGAAAAGTGAACCACAGAGAGTATGTCATTTTTTTTCTTTACTGACTTGGATTTTTTTCTTGTGGGATATCCAACTTCAAAATCAGGATTTCAGATAATAGTTAAAAAATAGATGTCAGCTGAGGACAATAATTTAGAATTTTAAAAAAAAGAAAAAAGATCACATTTGTTAATCTTTCATATATTAAAGCAACTCTGTGAGTAGAAAAGTAGAATGAAATTAGGTCCTTTTGTGCCAGTTGCAAGGTGGATGCATGAAATTATTTATCATGTATTTAATGTCCCGTATAGTTTAAATCCTTCCATGCAAATATGTACAGCCTGAAACTATTCTTTGCTGTATTTAATACCCCTATACCAGTCTTAAATTGTCAGATTTTTAATGTTGTATTTCTCAACACAGATCTGTTCAATTTGCAAAGGCAAGTAGACTTTCTACATGGAAGATTTTGTTAGCAGTTTTCATGTGCCTTAATATTTGAATTGACTCACTTAGATACACAGTTTTGCTTACCTAGTAAGTAAAATGCTGACAGTGTTGTAAATCATACCTTGAAATGGGGCCACTACCACCTGCTAGCCCGTGCTATAGCCCTTAATACAGAAACACTTTCAAAGGGACAAATGGACAAGTGTGATCAACAAAGTTAATTTAACTTCCATAGAAATTAGAATTCTTAAAAATCAAGTGAGGAAGATTAGTGTAATTTCTGTTCCTGGTGGATTTTCACTCCAGGTAGTACTGTCAAAGGTAAAAGGTTTTTTTCTTTTTCAACCTTTTGCAGCCTGAAAAGCCAACTGAGTGGCCACTGAGCAAACAACCAAAATCTGCTTCGAGACAAATACCTGATTAGGTTTGTTTGGTAAAACATTTGCTTCTCTGATGATCCAAACTTTGAAAACAAAATTGAGTTCTTGAGATTGCAAAGGTAGTCTGGAAGATATTAAATATGCATAAACAAAGGAAGGAACTCTGAGGTGCTTAGATCCTATGATAACGCATGCAATATGAAATACTTGACCTGCGTAGTGGTATCAAACCAAGCCTGAAGACAGCCTAAAACAATGGCTTGAAGCAGTTCCTGCTCATTTGAAAGAGATGTTGACTTTGAAGCTGAATGAGAATGTTGCCAGCACTGTTAGTTATCTCACTGCCAAGAGAGAGGTAAATGATCATGCTAGGACAATGTATTCCTCATGCTTCCTCATTTAGCAATAGGATCAAAACAAATTCTGGGTTTGAGGTCAGAATAAAAATTATCTTAAGATGTTCAACTTAATATCCAAGGCTGGGATTAATTTCACCAAATTTTAAGTGTCTAGAGTTCTCACTTGTACATCTAAGCTAGTCATCTGGGCTGTGTCAGTATAATTAATCTCATCATAAATGTTAATGTTTAAAGTAATTTGTGCCGCTGTTCCCACCTACTAACACTACATGGATGACGCCCCTGATCAGATGTTCAAAGTGGAGACAGTGACAAGGTAAGCTAGAGAAATCCTACACTAAAAGTCTGCCATCAAAAATTTAGTTTTGTGCAGCTGGGGATTGGCAGGGGCAGAAGGCTTTGACAGGTAGTGACCGCCACTTTCTTTCACTTGCCTACCTTTAATAGCTGCAGTTATGTGTCAACCATGCTCCAGACAACAGCCAGTGAAGTCCCATCCACTCTTCATTGAACGATAAACTAAACCTGAATTTAATTTGTAAAGGAGGCAGACCTGAGCCCTAAGGTGAACCTAAAAAAGGTAAATGTTAAGTCTGGAACTGATGTTTTAAATAAATGTCGAAGTGAGAATTGGACATGTTGCTTTTCCTTAGCTTCACTAGGTAGACATTTAGTCTACTTTCTTTCCCTCTCTCATACTGCTTGGAATTAGGAGAGAACCTGTAACCTGACAACTACTAGCAGTCTAGAAAACTTCTACTGTAGGTATTATCAAATTTAGGTTAGACACTCTCAACACTCTCCACGGTAAACTAGTAAAATCTGTGGTTTTTACCTTTGAAAACGTGACTCATCTGCTCTGCAGTCAGATGCAGCCATTGCAGTTCATACGACTCAGCTGGAGCCCAGTCTGAAACATCAGTAGAACATCCTGTCTGGCTGAGAGATGCATAAACACTGCTTACTGAATGGGATTTAATCTAATGTTGATCTTCACACAGTTGGCGATACCATATGTTTTTGTGTTTTAATTGTTATCCTGTTTATCTCATCTTTCTGACCTAAGTCCAAATCTTTCTGCTGAATAAGTGTCTTAATAATACTAGCTGAAAATTAAAGAAAAAAAAGCCTTAATCATTAAGATCATGCATTAGTCTTACTGGCCACAAGATTTTATGTTTGCTTCATGTCGTCTCTGTATGGCTCCTCGCTTTCTTGGATTTGCTTCTGCTGTACTGCTTGCTGAAAATTTGTGGTAAAGTTAGGCATTTTACTGAACACCTTTTTTTTTTTTTCCAGATGATGTAGGCATACCCTTTTCATTGATTACAGTACAAATTCTAATCAGATCAACAGAAGAAGGAAGAATTAACACATTCTCTGAACACATACTTTTTTGGCTTGGAATTCTGTCCACTTTATCTTCATGGAATACTACACAACTTTGAAAAGCTTTACAATTAAAAAACAATTACAATTAAAATGGTTTATGGAAAAGTCATCTTAGCATACTTTAACAATATAGGTAATTTTTTTTTTTTTTAAGTCATTGGCAATTGAAGTATTCCTTATGGTCGAAGAAAATGCTGCATGTGAGATCTACTGAAGTCTTGGTCTATTTTCAATAGCTTGGGAGAAAGTCAGTCAATGTTTAATGGGGAGCTGGCTAGAATTTCAGATAGGGTTGCAGAAGATGCCATTTCCCAGCCCCTGGGGCTTTTGAAAGTCCACAAATGATAGGGCAAATTCCTCCTTTGGCATTGGCCTTTCACGTATTGATCCTAAAATAGGCACAGCCTAAGTACCACCACAGCAGATGTCTGTTGCAGAGCATTATGTCTTTTGCGTGCACAATTGCTGTTTGTTATCAGCTGCAGGGTATTAATAAAACATGCAAAATAAGCACATTACCATAAACAGGAAGGAATATTAGACAAACCCAAGGCTTTCCTCACATCACATTTCTCAGCTTATCCATCCTCTCTTGTTTTTTTCCACTTTTCTCTCTGTTTTGCCATTGGTTTAATGATTTTTTCTTTTTGTTTATAACAACAATTTAGCTGGAACATATGCAGTTATCTATATACGAGGTATATCTTCTGCATCTGTGCAACCTCTTTATTTTCACTGTTTTATGGTGATTATCTCATGTCCATCTTCCTTCTTCTTCCTTTTCAGCTGTTTTTCTTGTGAACATGCAGGGCTCAAATAGCAGAGCCACAAAAGTGGCTTTCCTTTCACATACTTTTCCAGACTCAGTATTACTTTTTTCAAATAATACTTTTTAAATACTTTGATAACAATAATTTAAACACCAGTGCTTTTACTGTGAATCTTTGGGGTGACAAAAACTTCAGAAATCAAACTGCAGTCAAACCTGCCCGTATTCTGTTTGCAAAGTACATTTTCTATGGAAATTATCTGACTATGAAGAGTGAGATTTTATTGTTCTTGTTCTTGGGAACTACTAGGGAAATAGCTGAGATCTCAAGAGACTTCTCTCAAAAGGGAAGAGGCTGAGCTCTTGAGAGGAGTGGAGCGTACCAAAGAGGTACAAAGTTTCCTTAGATACCTAACTTAAGGCCTGTAAAGGAAGACCCCTATGTGCCTAAATTTTTTTGAAATATAAATATTGTAATTTTTTTTAGTTTAGCTAAATAGCAATAGGACAACCAGGTACAGAACACTGAAGAAACATTCAGAATAGTTACAGACATGACATTTATAAAAACTGAACGTACTGGAGAATCTGATTTTTTGACTATGCATTCCCAAATGTGAGGAGAAAGGGAAAATAATTAGTTCATACTAATCAGGGTATAAGAAACACTTAATGACTGGAAAATAGAATATTTTTTTAAAAATGCGCAAAAGTGGAAGCTGAACACAGTATGTTCACAATGAGTTTTCTTAAAGACACATCCTTCATCTTAAAAAGCTAGGGAGTCAATGTAGTGTTTATAGGAAACAGGCAAATGAAACTGCAGTACATAAATATTACCTTGGAAAACATGCAGAGAGGGAATTAGTCTTGAGCTTAACTGAACACTGTCCAAAACTGAAAAAATACATGGCACTTCACTCAAGCTGATTTGGCTTTATACCATACAGTTCACAGGCTTCCATTCAGAATTCCCATCTGAGGAGTCTCACTAAGAGTAAGAAACATATCTAAGGGTTTGTGGAACCTTTGGATTAGTTGTATTAAGATCCAGTTTGGATTTTGCCCTTGTTTATTCCTGTGCAGCTGAAAGTTTAATTAAGTTAATCATTGCTGACAAATGTAATGAAGATTGAATCTGACTCCAGAAAAGATTTGTTTGCTCTGTCATAACTGTTGAAAAAATGTTATATTTTGGTGGGGAAAGCTTTAATTGTTGTAAGAAAGCTCAACAGATTTAGAAAACAGCCTCTGGACAAAGACTTGGTGGAGAATGTGAACTGTTAACTTTTGCACGTTAAATTGCTTATGAAATATTTTGAGCATAGTTAAGCTTATGATAGGCTTGGGGTTTTAATAAGCATCAACACTTGTTCCTTGGGGGGAACAGATGTGTTTTTCAGTGGTTGGCCAAATATTGTCTCTCTGCTTTGACAATCATTATGTATTTCATACAACTATATTGTGTTTCATTGCTGGGCTTTTATTTTTTTCTGAATTATACTGCTGTACGTGTATGTGCAATGTTTTTATGTTTAACTTAGAAGGGCATGGGTAACAAGACAAAGTGAGTGTGCAGCAAGATTAGTATACCTATAAAATGCACTTCATTAATAAATGTATTTTACATTGTTATATGGTTTTCTTTCTTTAGTTACTACTTTTCATGTGGAGAGCAATGTGTGCTGAACCAGGAGACATGGTCTTAAGAAGCCGCGCTTTGTTTTGGACTAAGCTTTGTTTTCCCGTGTGGCCACTGGTAGGTAGGACGGAGAAGGTGATTCTGGGTCAAAAAAGGAGGAAGAGGCTTTGGCAGGCAGACTGAGGAGCTGGATGGCACAGCGGCCGTAGCAGTAGCAACCCAAGTTCTGAGGGAAGAAATTGGAATGGTGTACAAATATAAGATGATGCTTTGAGCCCTCCAGGTCTCACAGGGAAGGACGAAGTATCCACATTTAATCCGCTGATTTTCTTTCAAGAAGCTCTCTTCCTCATCACGCCCAAACTGCTAAAGGCGTAAGTATCTGCCGAACAGCGGAAGAGAGGTGCGTCTGCAAGCTTGGAAGCAGGATCATGAATCAAAAACTTGTCATTTAACACTCCTGACCTGCGCTTTCCCTATCCTCTCACTTCCCTGGCTTTGGGGAGGAAAGGTCAAGAGCTGATGCCTCTATGCAAATGGGAAACATGTCAAGAAGTGTGCAAGAGCAAGCACTTTCTCTTCCTTTGTTAAAGAGCAGGGAAGACAACTGGGCAGGAGCGGCTCCCCCACGGTCTCCCCTGGCACAGGGTGTCCCGAGGGGAGCTGTCCCGGAGGACGGCGGATGCCCCGAGGGCCCTGGAGCTGGGCGCCTCCGTGCCGGGGCTGGCAGCCCTTCCCCTCGGGGAGGAGGGTGGGCGTTGGAACTCCGCGGAGGCCAGAGAGCGCCGGGCAGGGCCGAGAGCCGGCTGTCACCGCGTGGGTGTGTGGCGGGGAGTGCGCGTTTTGGGGCGGCTTCTCTTTATTTCGCTGTTGTTTGCAAACGGCCGGGGCGGGAGTTTCAGACTTTTCCCCCTAGCCCAGCTCGGGCGGGACACCGCTGGGCGCAGCTGCCCTGCCTCGTGGGGAGCGGGCAGGGCCCGGGAGCGGGGCCAGGGGCTTGTTTACCGCTCTGCCCGTCGAGGGCAGTGCGCGGTACCTGTGCGCTGGCTC